>VCMQ01000007.1:600000-1131886 GCA_007113905.1 Teratosphaeria zuluensis | reverse complement strand
TGTTTTTTTTGTTTTTTTTGTCAGGGGAGGGGGGATAGGTGGTGTCGGCGTTGGATGGCTGGATGAGATTTTATGTATCTCCCTGCATGATGGATGGGAGAGGGATCATTGCCATTGCTGCAGCAGTAGTGGTATGTGATACTTAGACGCTGCCTGCGCATTGTTTCATTGATCGTTTTCCTGGCGGCAGTGTTCATGCTGATGTGTCGCTCGAGAGTCATCACTCTGGCGGTTTTTTATTTTTTATTTTTTTTTTGAACAGGCGTTACTGTGAACGGCTGGATGATACATGATACGTTGATATCTGCACGGTGGACAAGCTTTTGCATTACAGCAGTCAGTCTATGCTCGTGCTACATTAGACGCCCTGTGCATGTTTCATCATTCTGTACCTCCTTAGGCGGCAGTGTAATGCTGTGCCACCGTCGCGCGCTGTTCAGTAGATCCTGTCGTCTGCGAAGCATTTGACACCGTCGTTTTGTGTGAGTGCAATGCACGAACAACCATTTTTCACCACGCTCTCGAATGTACAGTCCGTCTTTTATCGCATCCTCACGCATCATGCGCCAGTCTTATTCGTGCCTGCGTGGAAAATCTTCTCAAATGTCTACGCAGTAAGGTAGGTTCCTTAACGTGAAGCTCAACCATAAAAGTAGGAACTAAAGTTCTAGAGCTATTCTTAGCCCACAGAACTAAGTTGAGCGCTTTCTCATCAGCAATCTGCTTGGCCACTCATATCATCGCACGGAGTGCTAAGCCCTTGTGCTAAAAGCTCCTGAAGGATTTACTAGTACTTACGTCTAGCTCCCAGCAATTTTATGCTGTGTTTGTGTTTCAAATTAAACGTGCTAAGCGCGATTGCTGCCTAGAATCTAGGTGAGGATCAAAGAAAGGGAAGTACTACTATAAGTAGTTGAGGGCATCGCCGCAATGGGTCGAGACAAAAACAAAGGATACTTGTGCCACGTCCAAAAAGTCGCATACCTGAGTGTCTAGTATCCACTAGCACTCCTCCCTACCCACCCCTCAGGCATCCCTCACCTCGACCCGTATAACGAAACAAAACAAAAAAAAAACCATGCAACCCACCACCCTGCTCCCCCTCCTCCTCGCCGCCTCCGCCTCCGCACACCTACCTTTATTCAAACGCCAAACCCCCACCACCTCCGATGACGGCAGCAGCCCCTCTTCCTCTTCTTCCTCCTCCTCCTCCTCCTCCTCCGACGACGACGGCAGCATCGTCTCCGACCTCCCTTGCGACCCCAACTCAAACGAATGCCAGCGCGCGGAGTCCATCTACCTCGAAGAAACCTGCTACCCCGCCAACTCCACCGAGCAACCCGACCTCTCCGCCCCTTGCTGGCAGAACTACGCCATAATCTTCGAATGCGGGTTCGGTGGCTCCGCTGGGCTGGAGATCGCTTTGGGCGATGTAGCGGAGGGGACGTATGGGGTCTCTGACAATGCGACGATGCTGAGTAATGGTACGCAGAGGGAGTGTATTTGTCAGTCGCAGTTTTTTGGAAGCTTCTTGGGGTGCGGGGAGTGCTATGATAAGCACGGTGGCGACTCTAGCGATGGGTCTGATAACGTGCTGGCGCCGAGTCTGGTTTCCAGTTTCAGCGCGTCGTATTGCGCTGTTACTAATACGCCGACGGCGGGGTTCACGGACGTGCTGTTCGGGTTGCAGACGTTGTTGTTGTCGACGGAGATGCAGACGCAAACGAGTACGTTCTCGGATCCGCTGGCGAATGAGACGGCGGTCTCGGTTTATTATACGCCATCTGTCACTGGGTCTGCGGCCTGGGTCGTCGCGCAAGCTACGGAGACGGGGAGTGGTGGGAGTGTTGGGGTGCGGACGAGTGGGGGGCAGATTGTTGCGACCGCTGGGGGCGCGACGGGATCTTCGGCGGCGGGCGCGAGTGCTACGGGTAGTAGTGGGAGTGCTTCGCGGGCTTCTGCGAGCGAGACGTCCACGTCCACGTCTACGTCTCGTGCTGGTGGTGCGCAGCAGACTGCCGCGGTTGCTGGCGTGATTGCGCTGGCTGGTATTGTTGCGTTGCTGTAGACTAAGCATTCAAAAGTCCGTAGGAAAACACTCATGTATTCGTATGGAGGCCGTTGCGTTGTACGACTTGCTTGCGTCAAGATCAGCATAGACGCTTCGTGTAGACCATGCTCGTTCCGAGCAGCCAGGAAAGACCAGATTCCACCATCTCAACCACCTGCCGTGCCCCTCGGCTCCCTCATCATGCAATACAGCGTAATCGCCTCCCCCTCGTCATCACACACCATCTCCTTCCTCAACTCAAACCCCAACCTCTGATAAATCGCCATGTTCGGCTCCGCCCGACTGCTCTCCAAATAACACTTCCTCCCCTCCCGATCCGCGCGCTCCGTAACCTCCTGAAACAACATCCTCCCGATCCCCTTCCCCTGCGCCTCAGGCAATACAGTCACAATGTTACAAAAATAATATCCATTCTCATCATCCCAAATCTCCCTCTGCGCCTCCGCTTGTCGAGATTTCCAGATATAGTACCGTTTCACGTTCAAACCACCACGGCCATACCAGAGATTCATGCGCACCTGACCGAGCCAGAGGTACCAGTCGCCGAGCCAGGCGTGCCAGGTTTGGGGTGTTTTGGCGTTAGTGGGGGGCAGCCAGCAGGCGACGCCGAGGATTTTGTTGGTTGGGTCCGAAGTGTCTTTGGCGATGTGGAAGAGGGCGTGATGCATGCCCCAGTGGCAGCGGAGGCCTAGGGAGACGGAGTTGCGTTGGAGGGAGAAGGTTTTTTGATCGAAGACCCAGTGGTTGTAGGGGTCGTCTTTGAAGGCTTGTTGGATGCAGTGGATGGCGCCCGGGATGTCTTGCGGGGTTATGGGGAGGACTTGGATGGGCATGTTGACATAGCATTTGAATGTGGAAGGTTCGAAACTTCTACTTACTGTCTACTGATGAAGTGCTACATGATTGTTTCATGGTTGGCCTATCGCAGATGTGGCTGCCAGGTTTAATATGGCAGCGGTCCGTCGTTAGTCCGCAATCACATGCTCGCGCGTGCCAAATTGAGGCGCGTGACGCGATAGGGCGATCAAAGCTGAAGCTCACTTTGAGACTTTGTCGAGAAGTCACTATTGGCTTCACTGTGGCACTTATACTGCAATGACATATAGCTGAGTCTCTTCGGAGTCGTATTGCTAAGATGCCACCGTCGAAGCGCAAGCGACAGAGCACACTCACATTCACACCACTGCCATCATCGTCGCCCGCCACCAAGCAGTACAACAAGCAGATTCGCGATCGAGCAGCGGCGGTGGGATATAATGGCTCGCCGTCGCCGGCAAAGCGGCAAAGGCGAACGGCACAATATGGTGGCGTGAATGACGACCTGCCTACACCGGCTGCGACGATGGAGAGGCGACAGAATGCATCAAGCGACGTAGAGGACGAGGATGAGGACGAGGATGATGAACCAATCAGGCCGACTCAGAAGCGAAGCACGGGGAGCAGCAACGGTATTGCGCGCAAGAAAAGGGCTAGGCAGCAGCAGCTGGACTTCAGCAATGCGAGGGACTCGGACAGCTTTGATGCGCCGGTGATGCTGTCTTCACCAGCGCGAGCACCTGCTTCCTCAAAGAGTATGTTCAGCAGTCAGAGTCGCCGGGTTAAGCGGTCAGCTCGTGACTCCAGCGACGAGTCAGATCAGGAGTTGGAGCCTGTGGAGGAGGTCATGTCAGCGGTAAAGTTGGGCAAGCAGAGGTCAATGAGGAGCTCACAGCGGCCGGTGATTGTGGAGTCGGAGGATGAGGAGGAAGATGACATCGTTGTGAGCAGTGGACGAAGAAGAAAGCTGGCGGTCATTGATGAGGAAGACGAAGAAGGTGGAAGCGTCGTGGAAGAGGCGGCGCAATCGAGTGACGATGATGAGGACATGCCTACGACTGCCGGAAAGCAGAAGCGCACTAGGAGGCGCCGCTCGAATAGCTTCGTCGTGTCTTCGCCACCGGCCATGGTCGATAGCGATGATGACCTTGAAATCATCGAGCAGCCGAAGCGCAAGCGTAGGAAGCGAGCACGGGAGAGTGATGATGGGGACGAGGAGGAGGAGCAGCCAAAGCGCAAAGGTTTGAGGAGATTGACTCAACAAGATCAGGAAGATCTAGACGAAGACCTGGAGTTCCTCGGACCGAGCAGTGATGTCGAGGCACTGAATGCGACTCCCAGGAACACGCAGTCGAAGCAGAAGGCAGCTCGCAGCGCCGCTTTGGAGCGCTTGAAGCGCAAAAGGTCTGGTCAGCCACAACAAGTCGAAACTATTCCAGAGGAAGAGGAAGAAGTAGACGAGGACGGCCTACCTGAGATAGTCGAAGACAACGACGATAGTGTGGAAGAGATTGCTGCGCCGTCTCGCCAGGAGCGCAGGATCAACAGACGCGAGATGTTTCAGGCTGACGAGTACGACGAAGACTTCATTGAGGATGAAGACGAGAACGGTGATGATCCGCTCGGCGTCCCAGACGGTATCCCAATCGAATTCACGAAGTATGCGCGCATGAAGGCCAAGGAGCTCTTCAAGTTCGCCGTGGAGTGGATGGTGCAGAAGAAGATCAATCCTGCCTTCCAAATGACTGACGAGATCTACGACCTGACATTCAAGAAGCTGGATGACGAGGTCAAGGGTCTGGCAGGGTCAAAGTTCACTTCTGCGGCCTGGACGCCGAGATTCACCATGTCCCTTAAAAGCCGTCCGGACATCGCCTACTGCCAACTGGATAGGAATGGTGGCCGTTTCGATGCCCTGGACAAGTGCGACGCTTGCAACCGCTCCGGACACCCAGCCACGTACGAGCTTCAGTTCAAAGGCAAGCCATACCACCCAACCTCCCTCGAAGAAGTCGGAGCCAACGACGAAGACTCGGACGACGAGGAAGATACCTCAAGCGACGAAGAAGACGCCGACAACCAACCCTCCTTCGACTACCAAGGCCGCGAAGTGCCCCCAGCAAGCACCATCTACTACGTCGGCAAATTCTGCATGGCAAACGCGGAGACCGCGCATGCGCTCAGCCACTGGCGCTATCACCTGAACGAGTGGGTGGTGGACTGGTTGAGGAAGCAGGGGTATCTGACGGATCAGAAGATTGTGAAGAGGGATAAGATGAGCACGAAGAAGCGGCGGAAGGAGGCGAATAAGATCGCGGATCGTATGGAGCACGAGGGCGTGACGAAGCAGCTTTGGAAGGATTTTAGGTTTAATATTGATCAGGCGAGGGAGAGTAAGCAGGGGAGGTTTGAGGCGGGGAGTCCGTGAGCTTGAGTAGTTGAGCACGGTTTTGATCTGTGCAGGTGGGATTCTTGGGTCGATGTGAAGTTCGGGTTGTCGAGCGCGATGCCCTCAGCACTAGATCTATGGCCCGAGTCATGCGCTTGTGCTATCGATGGCCCGGCATACATGCAGGTGGCAGCAGGTTGGATCGCTGCCTCGCTCTCAAACGGCGAGTTTCTCAGATTTTGCGCTCGCGGCCCTAGGTAGTATCTTGCCCACGTTCTGTAGCCAAAACAGCTGTCCGCGTCGCGCCGCGGCGTTTTCATATTGCCATTGCTCGCAACAGCACCAGTGTGGCGCTGGTCGGATCAGCGTCGTGGACTCGTGAATCCGATCGATCATCCAGATTTCCACCGTTGCTGCTCACGAGCACCGCATTCTCCGGCGGGCAAGGCCACAGCCTCTTCGCTTATGGCACATTGGGTGCAGAGCTTAGCAAGTTCGCCAAATCTCAATTATTCTTCCCTCCTTCCAATGCCCATTGCCAAGCCCTCACACATCTTTCTTCCCCCTCAAACTCCTCATGACCTTCCTCCTCTGCGCCATCATATGCGTAAACAGCACATAGCTCCCCGGGATATAAACAAACAAAACCAACTTCAGCACCCATTCATACGCTGCATTCCAGCTTCTCGCAGGCGCGATGCTCAAGTACACGAGCCAGCACTCGCTACTAATTCCCAGCGGGTACAGCACGAAGAAGGTGTTGTAGCGTAACCACGTCATAAAACCAGGGACTTTTCCGTAGGCGAGATTGATGGCGAAGTATGAGTACCGGATTACTTCAGTTGTGCTCCAGGCTACTAGCATAGAGCTGTAGAAGATTGAGGTTGATGTGGTGGCGGGGAAGTTGTTGACGATGCCCCAGACGAGGAGGAAGCGGGAGGCGACTTGCATTAGGGTTGTAAGAAGTGGTGCGCGGACGAGACCTACATATATGATTATCAGTCTATATGTCCGATTGCTAACCCTGTTGATCATGTGTATTTACCAATAGCGGCATGCAGCACCTCAAGCCCCGCTAGCGTTTGTGTCCATTTCGTGAACTCTCCGACTCCCAAGTAAACTTTGTATTGGCCATGTAGCGCAAAGATGAGGAGGGTGCGTCCGAGTACTACGGACCAAAGCAGGGCTGAGACGAAGTTGTAGAGGATGAGGTAGAGGGTGCGGTAGGTGGGCGGGACGACTTTGACGGGGGTTGAATCTTGTTGTGTTTTTGAAGGAGGATTTTGAGAGTCGCCTGGGCGGTCCATTGTGGCGGTTGGACCAGGTGTGGTCTTGCAATGGTGATTGCGAGGATGTAGGGGCATTGGGAGGTTTACTTAGGTATGCGGTACATTTCGGCGCCTTTGAATTTCCGTTCCGAAGCATTTGCGGCCGATAAATTCATGTTGACTTCAGGCCATTGACAGCTGACAACACCACCAAGATAGCTGAACTCTGCCTGGCTTCACCGGGTTGCACTAAACATATCTTTCGCATCACGGCAAGCTCAGCAGTTTCCAGGCGCTTGCCTTATCTTAAGCACTATGGCGGACCCTGAAGCCGCCTCAATCAAGCGCAGACTGCTTGATCCAAGTGAATTGGGAACGAAGGAGTAGTATGTAAGCAGGCACGCCTTGCCGTCATCTGCTAGTGCTTATCATTGACTGATTGTCGCAGCTGGGACCAAGCTTACTCCCGTGAGCTACAGAATCATGAGGAGGATGCCGAAGATGGAGGGACGGTATGGTTCAGCGAAAGCGGTGCCGAGGAGGCTATGCTTGCCCAGCTCAGTGCACTAGAGGAGGATGGTCTACTACGACGTTTGGGGAGTCAGGAGACCCACGATGCAGGTTCCGGCCTGGCCTCCCGATTTCTGGATCTAGGAACTGGAAATGGTCACTTGCTATTCGCGCTTCGCGAAGAAGATGATGATGGCAATTCTTGGGAAGGCGAAATGATAGGCGTTGACTACAGTGAGACCAGCGTCAAGCTTGCGAAGCAAATCGCAGCGCAGAAGGAAGCCGATTTGATCAGCTTCGAGCAGTGGGATCTGCTTGCTGATTCACCTGGCTCATGGCTTAAAGACGGTTTCGATGTGGCACTCGACAAAGGGACTTTCGATGCTATCTCACTTATGCCGAGCTCAGACCATGCTAGACAACCGTGCGAGACATACCGTGAGAAAGTCATCCCGCTGATCAAGCCTGGCGGATTCCTATGCATCACCTCCTGCAACTGGACGAAAGCAGAGCTGCTGGACTGGTTGGCACCAGGTGATGGCGAGCTGAAGTACTATTCGGAAGCAAAGTATCCGACGTTCACGTTTGGCGGTCAGACTGGCCAGAGCATTGTGACGCTGGTGTTTCGGAGGGTCTTGAGCACGAGCGAGGCATGATTGCGGTGCGCCAGGGGTATGCCAGCTGAAGGGACCCGCTACTGGATAGCGCGCGATATTTCGAGAAGCCTGAGCAGATTTATCTTCGTAGCGGGAATGTGTGGGAGCGCACGTCAGCGTTCTTGAGGAGAGAACGCTTTCCGATGTCTCATGGTGGATCGGCCCAGCTAGAGTATACGGGACCCGAGCCAGGATTGACTCATAGACATGTGTCGGGGGCTGTGCTTAGCGGAGTTACAAAGACAATGCGGACGATACAACACAGCATCCTCACGTGAAAGCGTGCCTCCCGCTTTCGTCTAGCGTCCCTTGGCGCAGCTAGAATCGCGCTAGCGACACTTTAGTCAGGCGCACGGAGCACCGAAGAACGATTGACGCTTCTCGATTCACGGACACGAATTTGGCCTCCAGATTATGCCATAAACAACCACGATCATTTGCAGTACTTGCGTCTCATCCGCACTGCAAGCCGCAATCTGCCAGCTTCGAACAAACTTCAATTGATCGCGAAGTCGACTAGAGATTACACTTGCAGAGACGGCGCTCCGATCATGCGCTGGTTTGACCCTTTGGGCAGGATTGTCGGCAACTTCGTCAGCACCACATTCAGCACCAATTCCAGTACACCGGCAGTACCACCGGCAGCACCAATCTCAGCGCCAACTTCAGCGCCACCAGCAGCACCAAATTTAGGACCACCTTCGGTACCGCCAGCACCACCTTCAGCGCCACCCTCAGCACCACCCTCGGCACCACCCTCGGCATCAACCTCAGCACCACACTTAGCGAACCCCTCCAGCGACCCTGCCCACGGCAAACGAAAGCGGACCGAGTCCATCTCCAAGCCTGAAGCCAATGGCTCAGCACCTGGAGGCGCTGACGCTTCGCGTATGGGCTTCGAAGCTCCCAATGCCAGCGTAAAGCCAAGCGACGCAACCGAGAGCGAATCTAAGCCCTCGCGTCTATATTGTGGCGAAGATGGCGAGGAGCCGAGCTCGCGCGTAGATGTGCTGAGCGGCTCCCAGCTACATCGTCGCAATGACAGGTCTCCGTTTCGGGGCGACTCGGGTAAAGCAGAGGCGGCTTGTGACGAATCGGTTTTCAGGGGACTTGACACTCTTGAAGGACCGCCAACCAAGAAGATCCGGAGTGATACGATCTTGACGACTGGAATCAACGAGTCGATCCTGCAGAGCGGGGGACAGAAGAGCGATGATCATCTCGCTTCGCTACTGGCCACGGACCCTCCTTGGCCGACTGCCAAATGCGAAAGGGACAGCCGCTACAGTCAAAAGCAGAAGACTAAGGACAAACGCGCGGGTCTGCTAGATACGGGCCATGCAAAGGCAGGCCACCATCAGAGGACGAAAGCCTACATTCTTCCAGAACTAGCGAAGCCCGTCAGGATTGGATCGAAGGGCATGCTGAATCGCCGTGCGACAACCCAGCGCTGAAGCCTTTGTACGAGAAGTATGTGCTGAGCTCGCCGGGAAGGCAATATTTCTGGAAGGCTGGCGAGCAGAAGCTCGTCATGGCTTGTGACGGATCACTCAAACACGACATGAAAGAGGACAACACAGGCTGCGGAGTCGCGTGGCAAGACGAGAAGGGACTGTGGACCGGGTGCAGCATCATTCATAAGGTTGAGACCAACAACTATGCCGAGGCATATGGAGCACTGGAATTGATGAAGCTGGCCCCTAAGATTCTGGAAGAGCGCGGCTGCAAAAATCTTCTTGTTCTCATGGACAGCCAAGATGTGCTCGAACAGATCTTACGACGACTCGAGGGAAAAAGGTCTACTATGGAACCAAGAGAGGTGATCCGTCAAATTGCGGATGAGCATCGCAAGCTTGAGGCGAAACGGGTGACAGTCGTGTACGGCAAAGTCCCGGGTTCTTCTTATAACCTGAGCGATGCCAATGCAGTCGCAGACGAGCTGGCAAACCATGCAGTAATGCAGAGTTACGCTCACGCCGACGGGACGGCGCTTGTCTACCCAAACCCAAAGAGATTGCAGACTATAGCTGCAAAAGCCACGTGCAGGCTAGTGCGTCGCTTGCAAGCCAGGAGGCCAAAGTCCGCATCAATGCCCCGTCCAGATTCACGCAGAGGCTCCACCAATGAGACATCGCCAATGCAGAAAGACACGTCTCACGGTGCAGATGCGGACAACGAGCCTCTGGGCATACATGATGGCGCCTCAAGGACAATCCAGGAACAGGACCTCGGTGGAGGAAGCAAGGAAGCATATCTCAAAGCTGCGCAAAGCCGCCAAGCTCATGGCTCAGTGGCAGACCTTTCAGGCGCAGATATCAAGACAGAGAACAAGAGAAATGTATTCGCATCGCACTCTGAGAGCAAGACATCATCGCGCACAACATTTCTCGCTGCCCCGAAAACTTATGTCGACGAGCCAATCCATTGGCCCAAGACGCCCGCGTTTGGTGGCGCGATTAAGAGAAGCTATGTTCAGGCTCCTCCTTTCCGCCGACCTGCTAGCCCGGGAGCAGCTCGTGTAGGCGCGGAATTGAACCTCGAGCCGAACAAAACGAGCCTAACGCAGGCTTTAAACAAGAAAACGAGCATGGGCCTGCTAGGCTCAGCTGATTGCGTTGTCGTTGACGAAGCCGTCGACGATGACCGTTGACTCGCCAACATCGCGGGACTTAGACGGACATTAAGTGTAGGCTACGATGGTAATACGAGACAGGCTCTGGGCTAGTAAGGCACGGGCAGTATGTACGAGAACTCAACTTCTGGCAAGAAAGGCCCAAGTTCTTGTAACAGCCTAGAACAGATTTCATTGTATGCTACCACAACCGTCGAAAATAGCAGATGTTGACTGTCAGCCAACTCGGAGCTGACGGACTCGTGAAAACGTGTCATGAAGATCATACGAGCAGCTTCTCTCTTCGTAACCGTTCTGCATCAACTCTCGCTATGTTGCACTTCTCTGCCCAATCGCGTCTAAGTCTTGTCACGTACGCTGATGGACCTCTGTAACCACCAACGTTGCGGCTAAAACCAGGTTCGATTGGTAGGTGCTCGCCATCCCATGAATTTATACTAGGTAGGCGAACAGTAACATCAGATGTAGCGTCTCCCGGCATGGCCCCCCACATCCTCTCAAGCATGACTTGCATGTTGTTCGATGTAGCCTTCAGCCTAGTACGTGCTCTGAAGCTGCTTCCGGCAGACTCTATTGTACCGTCGGCAGGATGTTCCGGGAAAGGTCTCAGGTCAAAGTCGATGTGTTCCGTCAGGAGTTCGATTGGCGCAAACTCTTGGTCCTCGTCCCGAGGCTCCAGTCCCAGCTGTGCGCGATGATCACGAAGCTTGAGGTACTCGTCTCGCGCTGCGTCCAGTCGCTTGAGCGCCTCATGCCGCTCATTGAGCAATCTCGTCGCCACCAGCGCGTGACGTGTGGCTTTGTCTTCTGGCTTGTCATCGGAATCCAGAAGCTCCCTGTGTCGCTTCAGGTAAGCAGAACGATCTGCTATGATCCCAACATAATCCGCCACCCTCTCAATCAGATTTTGAACTGCCTGTGCATACTGATCATCAATGTCATCAGGTGTCTCAGTAGGCACAGCCGGTGACTTCGCATGCCGTTGCATTAATTCTACATGGGCCTCGTCGTCTGTCACATTTTCGCTCGGTTTTCGCAAACCAACATAAGATTGGTCCAGGTGCTTGATCAATCGATGTGCGTCGAGCAGATAGAATCTCTCCAGCGACTCTTCTGCCTTACGCCCTGCGAGCCTATCGAGCCGGGCCTCCAAGTGCGCTGCGATTGCGTCTCTGACATTCATCATTCTGCGTCGATACTTAGTCGTGATCATAAGGGTCCAGCTGTTGGTCCTTGATTTGGCGTCAATCAACAGAGCCAGCCTCAACAGCTCCAGATCGTCATGCAACTGAGCACGTCTGGCCTGGAGCTCACGGCTACGTCTGATAAGGCTGCTCGCACGCCTCATACGAGCCAAGACGCCTCCTAAAGCCGACGATTCTTGTTCCAGACGCAGCAGATTAACCAGAGCTTCGACAGCGGTGTGAGATGCATTTCGCATTGTCCGACACTGATCAAGATTTTGACGACCTGCCTGCCTTTCGCACAATAGACAGGCCATTCGCTCTTCGCTTTCACCAGCACTGATGTCTACGGTCAAATCCTCGGCTGCTCGAGCGATCTGTGCTGTGATGCGCTCAACTCGACATTTTGCACTATCGACTTGGTTTTGGAAGCCAATGCTCCGTTTGATCTGGTCCAGCAACTGCTTTCTGCGCACAATGTCTTGCTCGGAACTCGATGCCTTGGATCGATATCGCCTTATCAGATGGTTACCGCGCCCCGGGCGCGGTGGTGGCGCCCTGGAGCTCTGCATTTGCGATGGAATAAGTCGACTCCATAGGACCACCAACACAAGTATTATCGTCGTAGGCTTACGGCCAGAATGGACAAAGACCGGCCAGGAATACAGCATGCAAACATGAAGAACAAAGCCTTATTCCGTTTTCGGACAAGCCATCGACGACTTTGTGTGTCTTAACCATCCAGAGCCTCCATCATGACGGACCGGGCTTGACTGCTTCTTCTGCCTCACTACGCATCCTCGCGACTTCCTTTCTAAGCTTCTCACTAGCCTCCTGATGCTGTCGCAACATCCTGGACATATACTTCGACGGCGTCCTCATTCCACCCGCACAGCTCTCTCCTAACTTCACAAAATCATTCTCCCTCTCCCAAGCCCACATCTCAGGCACTGTCGTACTGGCTTCCGAGGTCGCATCTTCGGGTATACCGTTCAGAAACGCTTGAACGACCGCGACAGCCTCCTCCGTTGCCATCGCCGCAATCTTTCCCCTCACGAACCACCTCGACGCCGAACCATGCATATGGTCTTGTAGATGGCATTTCACATGCTCAATCTCCAAATCGAGCCTAGCAAGGTTGATCTCGTGCCCGCCATCAAACATCTCTGACTCGGCAAACGGGCCTTGCCCAATGCAAAAGACCTTGTTCCGAACCTCGAGCCACTCGTCCCGCGCCTTCTCCAGTGCTTTGGCCAGCACATCTCCCTTGTATGAGAGGATTACCGAATGTGCTTCGCCGTCCTCTAGAGTCTCCCTGAGAATCGAGTGCATTAAATCGTACTCCCAAGTTCTGCTGCACAGGAACATGTTATATTCGAGTGCCGCCTGCTCGAGTGCCGCTTTTGCGTTCCTGAATGATTCCTTCAGAGCATCGCTTGCCCTTTCTTTTAGACCTTTGGCACCGAGGTCAGGTAAGGTCCCACTGAAGTATCGGTGTGCCTTTTCATAAGCTTTAATGCAATCGCCAGGCTCTTGCCGCTGCTCTGCACCCATCAACTCGAAGAATTTGATCGCTCTTGGCACGTTCTTGCAATAGAATGCATCGATCTCATGCTCGGCGAGCTGTTGAGTGTGGGTCCCCCGCCTCCATGCAGTTCGCTGCTGCCGCCTTCGACGGATCATCTCTGAGGCGAATGTCGCTCGTGCTCTCCTCATTTCCCAGGAGGTTTTGCCCTGGAGACCCTTCTTTCTGGTACTGGGAGCATGCACGCTTGTCCTTTCAAGAGCACGGTCCACGGAATCGAAGTCGAGGCACAATTCTAGCCATGCCGCGCGCTCTTCGCGAGAGCGACGGATGAAGTGGCTAGCGCGGACACATCGCCGAAGCACTCTAACCGCCATGTGCTCAAGGCGGGTCAGTGGCCGGCAACCCAGGTCGAAAGCATTGATCGCATCTTCTAATATCAGGTGCATAGCATGAAGATGCATTCGTGCGCTGTCGACCTGTGCTTTTCCTGCCTGCAGGCCAGATAGCAACTCGGACAAGGCAGAGATGCCGCCCAAGATGTCGTCAAGAGGGCCTTCCGCCACTTGCGCCAGAGCCTCCGTCTTGCTGTGTATCTGAGCCTTCGTGTCCTCGAGCCGTTTGTATAGGCGCAGCAAGTGAAGCACTTGTTCATGCAATTCTTCCCGGCTAACTGAACGGCGAGTGCCATGCTCTTCGCTCCCTTGGGCAGCCGGTGGGATTGATGCTTGACCAAGTGCCGGCTTTCGCCATCCTTCAACATCTCCCGTGCTCCCATAGGAAGTCATGCCTAGACGACCACTTGTGTGAAAGGAGGTTGTTCAGCTCATGCAGGCCTTCATAGCGTCGTAGATTGTTACCTTAGGTTTGCTCGGCTGTGCGCCGGATTAGAAGGAGCATGACAAAGAATCAATCATCGCAAAGCGGCAAAGGACAAAGCATTTTCCTTGTTGGTTTACCCCGAGCACGATTCGAGCGTCGGAACCGCATCTTGGTTACGGAACTGCACAAATCGAAGGATAGACCGCAGCAAGATGGGCGATACATATCGTCGGTCGGTAGCTTGCTGTAGAGCAGATGTGCCTGTCCATTCCCTTCCCTTGTGAAACAGGAAAAATCCGATGGAATTGTATTTGATCTGACCACTGGCAGAATATCCTCTTGATTAGCAAGACCCGGTAGCAAGCTTAGAACGAGCGAAGCGCCGAAGCGACTTGTTAGAGAAGCTTGTTAGTTCCATAGCTACATGTGCACTGACAAGTCGTACATCCCAGGTGCAATCATTCTCTCGCTCATAACTCGCTATCTCGGTGACTCATAGCAATGGATCATCGCGGAGTCTTTTACCCTGGCTTCAAGACATTTCCGCCGTCTTCGGCCGCTTCTCTCGCGAAGACGTGAACTCATCGTCGCTGCCATGACTGCGTTTCTCACCCATGCTCGTAACGTTCGTCGATACAGCAGTGTTGAAGCGCTCGGTGATGCCGAGGTGACCATGAGGTATAGCGGCAGTAGCTGAGCTAGGGACGCTCACACGCTCACCTTCAGGCACTGCGCTGACATTTGGCTCGCTAGCAATGTACCCATCATGACTTGCTGGCAACGCAAGTGATGCAGATTGCTGTCTACGGCTCAATCGCAATTTCAAAGCACGTGAGGCTTTTAGTTGGAGCCTTGCAATGATGTAGTCCTGTAGAGGCAATTCTTCAAGGTGCTGATGGCCGGCAGCATTATTGTTGGCGTACTTTGCCAATGTGTCCGCGACCATGTTGCCATCGCTATCTTGGGTGTCCGAGCCACTGACTTTGCCAAGCTGCACAGTGATCTTCTGCGCCTTCATCCCACAAATGCCCTCATAGATTTGCTGGCACACTGCCTGCAGTGTCGAAGGTTTTCTCCTGACCTGCACTTGGGCTGGTCCAGCAATCTGCACGGTCTTCTGCGACTGCTCGAATCCATCCAATGCTCCGGCAAAAGCTTCAAGCAGTGTTTTGTCATCTGACAAAATCAGCAAGCGATCGCACCTGCGATCCTTCAACAGTTGCGGCGCTTTTTGGACAAGCTTCAGCATCGCATGTGCCTCCGAAGCAGACGAGCTCTCCACGGACACGACGATACTGTGTCCAGTCCATGAGCCATCGGCATTTTCGTATGCAATGCCAAGTCCTTTACCCTCCGAGCCATCGCTAAACATACGCAGGCTGTTCGGCACGTGCATCCAGTCATCATGGTCTTGGTAGTTTGTCAAAACGTGCCTGGCATAGACCTGCCGCTTTGCAACGACCTTTGGGCTAGGTATACGTTGCTCACGAATGCGGAAGAAGTCATTTTCCGGTAGGATGGCTTGGCCTGCTCGTTTGTCGTGACCAGCCTTTGCCGTCTTGGCAAGAGCTTTCCTTCTCCTCCTCCTTGTTGATGAGGGGTACCTTGGCGTTATCGGGAAGCCGGGTGTTTCCAGAGAACCAGCCTCGGCGCTTGTACCTGTGTCGCTCTGGTCTGTCTCGCTCTCTTGGTGAGGCGATTCAAGATACCGGTTGGAGTCCAGCTGTTCCTGCAATCGACGAGCTACCTGCTCGTCTGTGGGACCCTCACTCGCACTTTCCCATCCACCGTCCGAGCCATTGTCGTCAAAGTCATCGCTGTCTTGGCCTTGAACATCTTGTTTTTCCTGGTTGTCTTCAGTGCCATCCTCGGCTGTGTCTTCGATGCTCTCGTCGTCTTCCTCGTCATCGCCTTCACCATCGCGAAGAGCATCGTCGTCTTGGCTTAGTGCATCGACCGTGTCCTTAGTCCCGACACTATTCTCAATCACGCCGTTTGCGTCGGGAGTCTCTTCGGCCTCGACGGTGTGCTGATCGTCTATGGTGGCATGAAGCTCGACGTCTGCAGTACCACATTGGCTCCTATTCTCGACTGGCTGTAGCTCGATGTATTGCTCTGCATCCTTTGAAAGTGCCGCCGCAGAGCCACCCGGACCTTGGGCGTGCACGACGTCCGTGTTGATAGCACTAGAGCTCTCTATTGTCTTGACATCTTCACGATGGTCGATGACCTTGGGACTGTCTGCAGTCTCGACGTCTTCACGATCGTCAGACTTGGCAGAAGCTGCAGAAGGAGTATATTGTTAGTCAGTTTGAATGCGATGTTGCTTCGAACTTACCATCGCATTCGACATCAGATGTCGCAATCGAAGTAGCCTCTGTCGCCTGGACACTATCACCATTAGACGTCGTGTCCGATGCACTAGAGCTGTGTGGACTGCGTGACGCCACCGACAAATCCTCCTTCGCCGTCGACATTGTGCGCACATTCGCTGGCTCTATAGCAGTGCAGTCCCAGAGCGTAGCGAGCGTTTGCGCCTTCCGATCAGACAATAGTGCAAGATTGGATCGATGCGGATAACATGCAAGCGTACCAGCGGTCGTGGTGCATGAATTCGAATCTCCGAAGCGTGTCCGCATCGTGTTGAGTGCGCACAGCCGCTAGTGGGTTCTAGCGCGACGCTAGCGAAATAGGAAGGCACACATTCACGTGCACGTGTCAGCCCCTCCAGCTTCACAATCACATCACGGCCGCCCAAACCGACACCAATCAGAGTCGAGAAAGTACAAGAGCCGGAGAACCCATAGAACCTCATTTTTCACGACAGCAGCTTATTGGCTCGCACCAATCATTCCATCCATTCCAACCTGTTGGTTTCGATGCATTTTCGCGGCTCAGACTAGTCCAGAGGCAGTCATAAAGTCGGTGAACCAGACCTGCAGCCGGGCGTCGTTTCAGAAGTGATCTCGGACTCGTCGGTGAATCAGACCAGGGCCTAAATCAGCGCATTTCAAGGCGCTCCTTATGCATGATCAAATGGTCAACTGGCAAGAGGTGCGCCTGCGATGCACATCAACATCAATCCTCGCTACCCACCTACCATGCATTTCGCTAGAACGCTACAAATGCTTTCAGCCTGTCACGACGACCTAACGGTCACGCATTGTGCAAGATCGCAAAGCCAAACTCAACTCTCTGAAGTCTCAGCAGCGGGCGCAGCCGGCCCACCTCTGACAGCCACCTCCTTCTCTCTTTCCGCCTTCTCCTTCGCCTTCTTCGCCTTCGCCTCCGCAACCTTCAACGCCTTCCTCTCCCCCTTCGTAAGCTCATGCTTCCCACTCTTCTCCTTCTCCCCGGGGTTGCCATTGATCGCCGCCACCGACTCGCCATCCTGTTCACCCTCCTCTCCCTTCTTCGTCGGTGAAGGATTACCCTTGAAATCGAGTTTCCTCGGCTTCATATACGACCGCATCATCTCGTAGTCGACCTTCGACCTTCGCTCCTGGAACGCGCCAACGAACTTTTGCAGCTCAGTTATGCATCGTGCCTTCATTTCGCCCGTCATCAGCTCGCCGGCTCGGTACTTTGAGGCAAGGTCGTCGAGTTCTTCGTCTGACTCCAGGAAGTAGGAGAGGTATGTGAATGCTACATCGACGTCCGGGTTGCCGCCTAATCGTTTCTGCTCTTCCGCAGTCTCGCGTCCTCCCGAGAAGGCATAGCTGTTGATCTTCTTCTTGATCTGGTTTGGTGTGTCGCTCATGAAGATTGCGGAGTTCGGATCTGATGCGCTCATCTTGCCACCCGGACCTTGTAATGCGGTCAAGAACTTACTGAGAATCAGACACGTCTTTGGGTGAGGATCCGTCATCGAGCCACAGCGATCTCGTAGTACTCTGAAGTACGGCTCCTGGTCAATCGCACAAGGAATAAGTGTCGGAATCTTCGCTAAGCTCTTATGTCTCCGTAGTCCCGCTGGATCAAAATCGGGTGCTCTATAGTCCGGCAGGCCAAAAAGCTCCGGATATGACGAAGGAAACGCAGCCACGCACTGCTTCGCGCCGTACGCAATCATGCCGATGCTCGTCTGTTCTCCAAAGCCAAATGCTCCTCGTGCCTGGTTCAACGTAACCATACTCTCGAACTCGCTCGTGTTCCGGTAAAAGTGACCGCCAATGTACTCGTAATCCGTATAGATGAACGTCTTCTTCATATCGAAGCCCAGAGCTATGATGTCCCTGATATTCTCATGCGCGAACTCCAAGAAAGCCTCTGGCTCCATGCCCTTCTTCTGCGTCCCATTATTCTTGTTTCTCGTGTGCAAGTACTTCTCATCGTCCGTCAACATGATCACCAGCGGCACATCAAAGATGTCTTGCAGCTCCTTGGTGAACAGAAAGGGCACGGTATGTCCCAAATGCATACTCCCACTACTCGGCCCCCTCCCCGTGTACAGCATGAATGTGCCATATTGCTCGTAGTAGTCGAGGATCTTGTCAAAGTCGCGGTGCGAGAAGAAGAGTTTTCGTCTCATCAATCGGTGTGCGGGTTTGCCAGTGACTTTCTCAAACCTGTCAAGGTGTTCCTGTGTAAGCGGTTGTGTGCCAAAATCCTGTATGAGGCGGTCGTAGTCGATGGCTTTGACATTGCCCGCTTCGTCTGTTTCGCCGGCCACATTGTAGGGATCAATTTGTTGCGATGTCGGTTTCGAGTGTTGTTGTATCTGATCCGCGGCGGCAGGAGGTGCTCCGACGGCATTCTCGTCGACGGCCATGTTGAGCGTATCGTATGCACAGAACTTTGGAATTGCGAAGTATGTTAGGCAGACTCATTATTGCAGAGTCACAAGCCAATGCGGTGCCCCGCAGTTATGCAACTTTGACGCCTCAGGCACGCACTTCCAAAACGAACCCCCCGTGCAGGACCTCTATGATTTCGACATCGTCTTGAAATTTGGGGGTTGGAACGAATTTTTGAATAAGGGCTACGGTGTCAAGTGAGAGAAGTAAAATTCCAATACTTTTGAACTCCGAATTACAGCTTGAAGTCCCGTCATATAGCGCAGCAATCACAGAAACACCAAACACTTTCAATCTTGTTGCTTAACGCAGCAACTACAGGCCACGCTCCTATCCACCTTCTCGCAATCGTCCTCAAAGAAGCCGTTGCCTCACAAAAAGTGTTTGATGCGCTCGCTTCCTGCTATCACTCACAAGGAGCACAAGGACCCTCTTCCTCCTAGGAACCCAGTCAGAACTCACATGAATCGCACACAGGATTGGAAAGATGTCAGTATACGCACACAGCAATCGGTACAGTAACATCCACCCGCACACTCCTTTTGACAATCCGCGTAACACTGGGTACATTCAAAACTGAGCCCCTTGCGCTTCAGGAGACGCATGGCGGGTTCGTTGTGCTGATGTGCGACCATGTCCAGCTTTTCAGAGCTCTCGGCGAGGGTCTCTGGTTTGGCGACTGCGGCAGGGCTGGACAAAGCGAGTGCGGCGAGGAGAGGGATGAGGATGACGAGGGTACAGGCTGTATGCTGTTAGATGAGCATTCAAGAGGGTGAGCGAGATCAGCAAACAGACTTACACTTCATGCTGATGGTAGCAAACGCTTGCAAGAGTGGCGGAGAGTGCCTTCGGTAGTCTCTGAGCTGCTGAGTGAAGTGAGGCAATGTGGTCTGCTGCCACTGCGCGGGAGTCGTGCCTGCTCTATATATGCTCAGAACACAAGTCCGTCCGCAGGTTAAGGTTCCAAAGGCCGAGCAGCGCATGGCCAGGAGATGAGGTTCTCCAGACATTTGTGCCCTTCGAGTCAAGTACGGCCGTGGAAGGCATCTCCAAGAGACCAAGAGCGAACCCTATGAAAGCCAGTCTCAATCCAACCAATGTGCCAGCTGAAGCCCAGCACCTGCTCTCGTTGCAACAGAGATTCAGTTTGATCAATCCTATCAATTGATATCGCACACACGCTTGCGCTTGCACTTGTACAACGTGAATATGCAGCTATAGCACGCTTGGACCGGGCGTTCCCCGATGCCTTAGGCTCGACGTCGATCTGCAGACGATAAGCATGGGCAGCTCAAAGCGTCGCGAAGTAATGTCCAATTGCGAAGTGCTCCCGATCGCTCGGTACTGGAGGTCTCCCCTAAGGTTGTACACTGGTTGAAGTGATCCCTGGTCCAAAAGCCGGAGAGGTACGAGTTAGATTGCTTTTGCTCGCAACAGAGCTTGGCTTATCGCGACTTCCGCTAACAACTATGGTATCGGCTGTGAGCAAGGCCTGCCATCGTCTCAATGGTCAGGGAAACGAGCGCCTGCTTCAGTGGAGCGAGGATCGTGATAAATTAATACCCGCCAAACGGCGCAGAAGTGGAATAAGGCGGCATTCAGGCTAGCAGTGATCTGCGCCTTTGTACCGGTTGCACCAAGATCCGGGCGGTATGAATCCTCGACGCTGCATATACGTCAGACGAATGCCATGGTTCGCGTAGCATATCGAGTCATAGTCCATGTGATGAAAGGTGATAAGAAGCAAAGGGTCGAGACCCTCATGCAAACCTCTTAGGCGTGATCTCCAATCGTTACTGGGCACATTGTCTGCCAAGGCTCGCATGCGCTTGTCATGATCTTGGTTCTGCATACCAGTCGCCGATGAGGACGGTTCATGAGTGCAATGAGCTGATGTCAGGTCAGGTTATCAAAATGTCGTTTCATGCGGATCCGGGACTTAAAAAGTGGAACGGCGGGCTCTAATCATGGCCATCCCGATTGGCTGACTTGCACGTCAGGAGCAGCGTGGAGTGGTGCGGAGAACGGAAGGGATTATTCCATCGCATTCTCCAACATGTCAGGTGAGGAGGCACGCGACCACCACTATCTGCTCAACATCGCACAGGACCTCAGCATCTGGCACACGTATAAAGTCGCATCGTTGTTGGTGTCGATTCCATCAGTTTCCGTCCTTCGACGTCACGCCCGGGGATGGAAGCGGCCAAGACAAGGATATTGCCGCAAAGATGGTGAAATTCTACTCGTCCAACTACTCCTACGACTACGGCTTCTCTGCTGTCTCCCTCGCCTACTTCCTGCGCTACCCCAATCCATACTCGCGTCATGTAGCGTCGACCGACACCATCTCGCGCAACTATGACCCCGAAACGCAGCGCCTCACCACTGTCCGCCTCCACCTCAAGCGATCGAGGTTGCCACCTGCAGTCCTGAAACTCCTCCCGAAGAGCACACTCGGCGCGGATGGCGAGGGTAGGACACAGAGCTTCATACTCGAGACGAGTGTGGTAGATGTGAAGGAGGGCTGGATGGAGACAGACAGCCGAAATCTCGACTGGAACAACGTCCTGAGCGTCATTGAGCGACATTCCTATCGCCGCCCGGCTATCGCAAACCCAACACCCGAAGATATTGATCTCTTCAATCGCACAGGTGCCGTCCTGCCGCCCGCAGATGATCGGACCGACGTCGCCGTCTCCGTGACGCTCAAGAGCAGAATTGGTGAACAGCTCCGCAAGCGACGGGCGCGATGGGGTGAGCAGGCTACTGCAACCTCTGTTTCTGGGGTTGTCGAAGAGGAGCCGCCGAAGCAAGGCTGGTTTAGCGCTTGGTCTTCGGGTGCTATAAGGAGTGCGATCGAGAGTATTAGTCTGCAGCGGACGGAGAAGAGCCAGCCGAAGGCACAGAAGGGCATGAGCGTTGTACTGGATCGCCTGAGGACGGGAGGAGTGCAGGCGGTCTTGGAGGGCATGCGGCAGGACAGGGAGGTGGAGGTCTAGTGGACCAGAACGAAGAGCAAGGCCGAGGCGGATGATGTACGATGAGGCAGGACGTGACAATTGTGTTTTGTGAGCGAAGGCGTTGAGTTGGCTGTGCAAGAAAGGACTGATCACAGGACTTCCATTCCTTTCTACAGAATGTATTGATGAGCATCGCAGGGCGAAAGCGATTTTGATGCGGCGCGGGCAGCATTTGTTGTACACTATGTGAGCATTGTTAGGAAGACTAGCATCAGAGGCCCCAAGCCTGGTAGGATGACCTCTCCACTACGAATACGAAACATGATCAAAGTCACCTTCCCGAGGAAAGGATACGCAAAGTATTGTATGTTCGCTACTAATACCAACCCATCGTCCTTCGTCAATACAACGGTCCAGCCGCGTACGTCTCATCCATTCGCATCTGGCTCCATCAATTCAGCAGCCCGAGCAACCGACCTCACAGACCGTGCAGCCCTCACAACCCGGCAAAGTCACCGCGTCCATACTACACCTCCCGAAACTCGTCAGCAACCCACATCCTGTCTCGCCAGATGATCTCGCGTCATGTACGTACCAAGCAGCCGCATTCGCGGAATTACAATTCGTCGGGTCCCAGCACGCGACGTACGCCTTCAGGCACGCGTTGTCGGCTGCGGGCTTCAGGCAGGCGCCTGAGCCGCTGATTCTGAGGCTGTAGTCGCGTTTCTGAAGGACGTTGGAAGTGGAGGTGCCGACACTGGAGGCGTCGTTGATGTCGGCTATGCTGAATGTCATGGTATCGAACTCGGGATCGGCTGTGGGTGCGGCGAAGACTGTGGTGGCAAGGAGGAAGATGGTGGGAATCGTGCGGTGCATGTTCGCGGTGCGAGTCCTGTGTGTTGTAAGAAATGTGTTTCAAAAGAGTGGTGAGTTTAGGTTTTCGTTGACTGAGGTGAAGGGGCTTTTTGGACTTCAAGTGGGCAACAATCCTCTCTTATACCCAAGTAAACTGCACAATGTTCCTTGAAAACATGCTGGAGTGTGCCATCCTATGTGGGCAGTACTACATCTCGTCGTGTCTAGACTGTGGTGAAGCCTTGTGCTCTGCTTGTTCTGATCCCATGACAGACACACTGTTGCCTCGTCAAATGGAATGAGAAGCTGGGCATGCGCACCACTTCTGTGAGCCCTCCTCGAGCAGGAGTCTGCGGACGCGCCCCCAAATCGGCACAGCGGACGACACGACCCGCCGATACAGAAGTGTTGCCGGGAGTTTTCAGATCAATGCTGAATAGAATGGTTTCAAGAGTGCCATGAGACCAGCAGAGCCGTCATTATAACCTACGGTGCCACTGGTACACGGGTGCTAGCATTGATCGTATCACCAGATATGTCAGAAACCTGGTACACACGTTGCATGGCGCAGCTTTCCAAACGTCCTGCTGGTCATGCGGTTTTTACGTGTACGTCTTCTGTACGCCATTGCAAAAGCGACTCTTCTTTTCTTCATAAGGAATTTTGGAATAACGCAACTTAACAGAGAGGTGAATTTGACCTCGAATAATGACGTCATGTACTTACCTAGCTCCAGATTCCATTCCAATATGCGCAGCTTGCAGTGCGTCTGGCTTTTGAGAGGACTATGACGATCAGAAGAGTCCGATAGTCTTGTCAGGATGCGCCTCCAAACACTTTAAGATGGTTCACGCGAAAGCAAGACATAGTCGACCGACGTAGCCATACCGCGATGAGTGACCCCGCCAGCATCGATGTACAACATTGAATCCCCTAGTAGTGGCCAGAGCCACTCATCCACACATACCATGAGCTCTCCCATATCCTATATCTTCTTCTGGAACTTCAAAAATAACGAATCCAACCAATGGCATCCAATCCCCGGCGAAAATCCCTCAAAGCCCATCGACAACCTCCCATCCTTCCTAAAACGCACAGACATCGACGCAACATGCGTCGACGTCGCTCCCTTGATCGCCGCGCGGGAGCCTTGGCCCACATCCGTCAGATCCACGATTTCGGCTTCACGGCCTCCGCGAACGTCTTCAAGAACCCAAAGACGCTCATGGCCATGCACCGGACAACGCTGGTGTTGATACCTTCTGTACTGCTGGCTCAAGCGCTAGGTCTTGAGTACAGGTACTTGATTCCGAGATGGAGCCACGATCGGGAGGCGAGACGGGACGAAGAGGAAGTGCGGAAGCACATAGATGTCGGCATGTATGCCGGCGTGGCGAGTTGGGCGGTGAGGCTGTATGGGTTGAGGTGGGGCCGAGTGTATTGGTCGCCGATGGATATTGTGGCGGGAGGCGCGTTGGCAGATCTGATGCATAGGGAGTATCTAAAGGCGCATGGATTCTGATTGACCAGCATCCAGTCGATCAGATTTTTAACAATGGTTTGACATACAGTATATTCATGCGCTGAAACGCTATCCGATCTTTGTCTATCTCTATAAGAATGATTGCGATTCGTGGTCTCCTGGACCTCCTTGAACGCCGTTGCAGTGTAATCTATCGCCGAAAGCGCCGTCGCTGAAACGCTGAAACGCTGGAAACCATGGATATTATCGAGCCCTACCAGTCTGAAACCCTTATTTCTTGACTCCAAGCTCGGAATAGAAATCTGCCAGGAACGGTCAGCATGCATCCTCATCACTTTGAGACTGCAGACTTACGACTCTGCGACGCCTTAGTTTTTTTCCCAGTCCTCTCATCAAAGATATGACATCCAAATTTGGCAGCATTAGGCGGCGTGTACAAATGCAGACTGATCGCCACCTCGTGCGGATCCGGATTTTGAACTCGGTGCAGCCCGAGCTGGTCACTCATATACGTGACCTCGTTTGCCTTGTACGTCGTCTCCCTATTGACGACCAGGGCATGCGGTGTCAGGTCGTCCGGGTTTGCTGAGCAGGTATGTGTTGTGCTTGGATGCGAGCTGGTAGGACTTGTCGCGCAGTCTGTGGCATTCTGTGATTGTTGGCATGGGAAGCCATAGATTGTTTCCGTGAGGCGTCTGTGATCTGATGTTAGATAAGGGTTGTACTTCGATAATTCTGACTAGAGATGTTGCACCTACCCTTTCAATATCTTCATCACGCAATGAGCGTTTGCATGATCATGGATCGGACTACCCTTCCCGGGTGTCCACACAAGCACCAAGAGGTTACTTTTGCCATTGCCATGATCGACTAGATTTCTTGTGTATGCTCTGCTGTAATCCGCGAAAGCATATCTTGTCCATTCCACCTCGTTGCTATCATATCGTCTCATAGCAGCCTTGATCTCTTCCACGTCGACACTTTCACTATCAATACCGTTGGAGGGGCCGAGTATATCGTTGATCTGATCGACAAGTGCATGGAAGGCATCTTGAGGCTCTGGAGAGCCACGGGCAGAGTCGTGAGCTGTGATTTTGACGGGGTTCGAAGTTGACATATCGCTTGCCTGGCTCATGGTAGCTGTTGCGTCGGTTGACGGACACATCGTTGACTTATATTCGTAAAAGGTGACTCGAAGTAATGCTTGGCTTGTTTGCTTCAATCGTCTGAATGAGGCGTCTTAGCTACGAGTGACATCTAATCGATGAGTCGTTGACAAAGGAGGGGACTACAAGATAGGAATATGATGATACTTGTTCTTGTACTTCTCTTCATTTACCCTTGTATCCTCAAACAAGTCCTCAAACAACCCCTTCGGCGTCTCGGGGACCCAGTTCGTCTCTCCCGAGCAGCGCACTGCGCCTGTCATACATTCCCTGTCTCGGTGAACCACGCACTGTATCAAAGGCGTGATTGCTGCTATCACGCAACTCCAAACAGTCCGACGAAGCGATATCTATGCTCTTGATGCATGCACGCGAGATGACGCGGCAAGAGACTTTTGGAAGTTGGATATTCACATGCAGGAGCGGCGCCGTCCGGCCTCGGCCCTCTGCCGTCAGCGTCCCGTCCCCTAGCTTGCTTCTGAAGTGCGCAGGCGGGCGCGCGATTTCATTCAACAATGTGGTACTTGCTGAAGGACTGCAGTTTCACGATGACTTCCCAGGATGCTAGGAGCTGGCCATGAGACGGCACGACAAACATGCGCTGATTTCACCTATCACGTGGTATATCTGAAGTCTTTCTGCTCATGGTCTGTCAAGTCCTGCAACAACCCAGTTGAATCTTTCTCGAAATTGCTCAACTTGCCATATTTCTGGTCCTTCTTGCGATTACTACTCGCACAGAAGACCCAATACATATTGATCAGTACCATGCAGGCACAAAACGACACAAGCATGCATATGACTCCACCAGTATACGCTGGCGCCTGCTGAGCACGGAATGTCTGGGGTCCAACGAAGTTGCCAACTGCGTAACCAAGGTGCAGTCCACAAATCATTACAGACTTCTTCGTCTGACCGGCAGTGTTGGCTTGTGGGAAGCTAAGCATCGTCATGTATGGGCCCCAATATCCATACATCAAGTACAACCCCGCCGTCTGGCCCGCCCTATTGGACCTCGGGAGCGCGTATACTAGGACCGTTCCCAGGATTGGTGGCAAGACCGAAAGCGTAATGACGAGCGCCCTACGACTCCTCCAGCGACAAGCCAACCAGCCAAACGCGCACGCACATATTGTAGACATGACTCCCGTTGGCATAGTCAGAAGGGCAGAAATCTGCGGGCTGTAGCCGAAGTTTTCGATGATGATGCTACCGAAGGTGGTCAGGCCACCATTGGGAATGTTGATGGCAACATTGAAGAGGAAGGTCAAGTGCAACCTGTAGTCGAGCAGAGCTTCCTTGACCTGGTACCATTTCCAGACACGCTGCTGAATGCCAGTCCGGTTACTGGCCAGGCGAGAAATGCTGTAGTATTTCTCTTCTTCGCTCAGCCATTTGGCGTCCATTGGTGTGCTCGGAAGGACAAAGAGCAAGCACAGAGACCACAGCAGGTTGACTGAGCCGATAAGGAGGTAGAGGTACTGCCATCTGCGCAGTGGCGCACTTGCTGGGATCTGTCCGATCACCCAGGAACAAAAGCCGTTGACCACCGACGAGAAGACTGAGATCGAAACTGTGCTGATCATGAGCAGATTTCGGCATCGGTGCATTGTTCCGAACACTCACTTGCGTTTCTCAGAGGCTGCTCGTCTTTCGTATAGAACTTCTGAATGAGAAGGACCATGCTTGGAATCAGTGCAGACTCTACGACTCCGAGAAAGAATCGAAGCACCATGATCATTGGCCAGGAGTGGCATGCGGCGAATAGCATGGCCAAGATCGACCACAGAATCGAGGTTCCAGCTATATACTTGCCGATGGGTGCTATCGTCGTCAAGTACGATGCCGGCCACAGCCCCACGAGCATCTGCTACGTCTCAGCATCTGGTCCTGGCATAAGGGAGATATTTGACTTACACCAATGAAGATGATACTTCCAACCCAACTATACTGCTGGCCATGCATCCCTGTGTCCTGTCGCCAGCCGTAAAGCGCGGCTGTTCCTACGACGACTTTCTCGGTTGAGCCCAGAGTCACAGTGATCAGCAGTAAAGGGATCATCCAACGGTCGACGTGCCGTACTAGCTTCTTCTCCATTGCCTCACTCAACGGAGGATACTCCGGAGCATTGGCCAAAAAACGACCAGCTTCGTCCAGAGTAGGGTCAGTAGCATCCTCGACGGATGCGGTGGTAGGTACAGTGTCTATGGCATTTGCTTTTGCAAAGTCGAATATGGCGGTGGCCGCTGACATGTTGGTGAATGTGCACGCTGTAGTGTTCGTTAATATGCTAGCTGCAAATGCGACCTCTACCTAATCTGCCATTCGAGCATACGGTGAGTGGCAGTTGATGTTGTCTCTGTCATGGAGAAAAGAGGAGACGTTATCATCCAAGCCATCGTGCGGGTATTCAGGCTTTGCGTACCGTCCAAGAAACGGCAAAATCGGTAAATTATTGCCTGTGGCAGGCAAGATGCCTGGCGATCTATGGCCAACAGACTGACAAGACACCAAAGTTTGTGCATTGACTTTCTCCACGTTTGCTGGACAGACAGCGTGCATCTACCTTAAGGTACATCAGCCTCCATGCAAGATAAAGCAAAAGTGCGAGCTTCTCGAAGCTTGGCGTTTCGTATCCATTAGGAAGTCGCGAGCTTATGGCGAGGCGCAGAAACATATATGCCATGAGCTCCGATACAAGTAGTGAACACTTGCTGATATTGAGTATGGCGAAGAGGCAGGAAAAGTGGAGCGGGCACCCTCGGAGCGTATTTCCGCCCAGGTCCTCGTGTCGGCAGCTGCAAACCAGATGCACTGCAGCATTGGAGCTCGCAATGCACATAGTATATGACTTGCTCGACCAGAGACTGTTCCAGTATTGTCTCGTCTCATGTACTGACCCAGCACGGCAGCCGGGCTTCTCGGAATTAATGGTTCCTACCTCCGTAGGACCTTATGTTGTCCTCGAAAGTGATTGGAAGCAGCCATTACACAAAGCGATGTCGCTGCTGCCGCATCGTATAAGGATGCGGATAGGCAGTGATATAAAGCATGAACACTCCTGATTGCCTTCGGTCTGTCCGAAGGTGCAGCGAAGCAAGCAAGAAATGCAAGCATGGCAACAGAAGATAGGACTATCATATTGATTACTGGCGGTACGTTTCACGCTCTAGTATTTGTCGTTAGCTAAGTGAAATCTCTCGTAGCCAACTCAGGCATAGGCTTCGAGCTCGCCGCCCAACTTCTCGCCGACCCATCCAAGCAGGTCCTGCTCTGCAGCCGTTCTGTCGAAAAGGGTGAGACAGCAGTCACGGACCTGCAGAAGCGCAAACTTCCCGGGACAGTGGAGCTCGTGCATCTAGACGTGGATGACCCGGAGTGCATCACCGCCGCGGCCAAAGATGTTGGAGAGAAACACGGCCGTGTTGATGCGCTGGTCAACAACGCGGCTTTAGGCGGCTGGCACTTTGCTTCCGCTCCCCAGCAATTCGAACACTTGTTCCGCACTAACTCTACAGGCCCGTTCCTGATGGGCGAAGCCTTTCTGCCTTTACTGAAGAACAGCAAGAACCCGCGCATTGTGAACATATCCTCTGGAGCCGGCAGTTTTGGTCGTCGCATGGACCCGAATGCCGGTCCGCACAAACTTGGGATGTCAAGTATTGCCTATTGCACAACCAAGGCGGCGCTCAACTATATCACTTTGGCACAGTGGACCACGTACGGGAAGGAAGGCGTGAAGGTATTCGCAATGAGTCCTGGCTTCGTTGCGAGTAACCTGGGTCCGCAGAACACCGTCGAAGGAGGCGCCAAACCGACTGCTGAAGGTGAGGCAATGCGCCGTGGTCGAGGGCGAAGAAAAGCTGACAGTCGTGGCAGGTGTTGTGCCGATTCTCAAGATCCTGAATGGCGAGAGGGACGACGAGCAAGGCAAGTTGTTGATCGACGGCGGCGTATATCCCTGGTGAGCATAAGATTGGGTGATGAAGAACAGTGTGGCAAGCAATCCTTAGGTAACAGGTACTGCAATTTCATAAGTACTGGCTAGCTTCAATTGCCTTCCAGCGCGATGCCTTGTCTTCGCCGCCTCAAGAAAGCCACTGTGGGCGGGTTGACGATCTCATTGAAAATGCCCGTGCCCCATACGAGGAGCACAAATCCTGCCACTTGTAGCCACTTGAAAGTCTCCCATCCCAAACCAAGCGACACTATCCAGATAAATAGTGTGCGGCAAGTGTCGATGGTGCTGCGCGATGTCGCGCTTATGACGCGGGTCACTGAAAGGCCAAAGAAATTAAAGCCGCTGCGAAATGTCAGTACCAGATTGTTTGTGACACATTTATCAAGACACGTACCCTATACTTATCATGATTAAGAGTGAGCTGGTGGCTATGGCGGGATTGTGGAACATCTCGTAGAAGCCTTCGCGGGCATCGAAATAGCCGCCCTTTCCAGCAGGAGTGCTGCCCACCACAGCGTGCAGTACGCCAGTTCCCAGCAGGGTCACCAGAAAGCCGAATACTCCTTCCCAGCCTACGACTTGGATCGGATCCATGCTGTATTTCTCCATGATGCTCTCTTCCAACACAAACTGCGATGCTGTGAAGATTTGCGCACCAGCGATCATGAATACTCCCAGGATTGTCTCAGCAGCTGTGTGAGCCTCAAACGTGCTGACAGCATCACGGGCAACGCGTAAGCTGTATCGCAATAGTGCCTCCTCGTCTGCCGGCGGAGGCCTCGTGTCACCAGGTATATCTGCAGGTGCCTTCCCATTCTTCTTTTCTAGGGCTCCAGCTAGGCCGACTAGTGCTACTCCAGCTACTACGACAAAGAGGCTGCCCCATTTCCAGGCGCTGAGGTGGCGTTTGAGGAAAATCACGCTGAAGAGCCCCACAAAGAGCACCAGAGCCCCTCGCGTCATTTGGTAGATGGACGCTGCGACGAATAATAGACCCACGTTCATCAATGTCGTGCCGCAAATGTCGCAGATGGCTGGTAGAGCTAACAGCGTGACTTTCCATCCCCTCAAAGGCTTACGCTCTTTATGCTCCTCTTCTGCATCGACGAATGGTTTCGCGCGGATGTTTGTCGGGTCTGCAAGAGTCTGCGATGTACTCATCTCGCCGTTGGCTTCCTCTTCGTCCTCGTGGTAGCCTTCATCCTCCTCTCGGCTGTCTACTGGCTCATACACAATATCTTGAACAGGCGTTGTCGCTGATGGTCTGCCAAACCTGTTGAACAACCATGTAAAGAGTACGACAAGCCAACAGCCCGACTCGCCAATGAACATTTGTAGTGTCTGCAAGACTGGTTGCTCGAAGAGCTTGGGTTTGCGGGTGTCGCAGTCGGCAACGCATTGCATGTCCTATCCAGGCATCGTGAGCGCTTCTCTGTGACGATACACGGACGAAGACAAACCTGATACTTTGTCAGGAGCGTGTTGCAGCAGCCGGTCAATAGCATCATCCCCACGAGGATCGGGACCATCGCTTTGACTGCCATGCTGGGCTCTGACAGACTCTAACAATTTTAGGCTGATGTCGCCAATTGCCCTTTCTCTATCGACGCGAAGAGAGAAAGGTGTCAAGGTGTATGCAGCGATGTTGACAGATTATGGTCACACGTCACATGCGTCTCCAAGATAGGCACATGCTCGGCCTAGGATGGTTGGCGCTTCCTTTAGCCGGCGATAGCTGCTAATCCCGGGAGGCTGTTTTGGCCCGAACCCTAGACGCAGTGGATACCTGGATTCCTTCCTGTGTCTGTGGGGGACTCGTCGTCCCCTCTTGGCAGAGAGCATTACTGCCAGAAGTCGACATACGGCAGCAGCCTTGGGATCACGGCCCGGCGAACAGCAAACGATAGTTTACTGGAAGGCTTCATTCGGCCTTCGAGCCCGGCTCCGCGGATATATATGTCCCGACGTCGCTCCCTCATGCTCAGAACATCGATATAGCATACGCAAGATGCCAAGATCAACATCACCATTAGCACACTGCACAGTCGCCTTCTTTATCTTTTAAAGCTGGCCAAAGTGGTTAAGATTTAGGTTGCACGTATCAAAGGTCCAGATGTGTTGACAGGAGGACGCGTCCACACCAGGATCGTTCATAGCTGGCAAACCTACCGCGCTCATGGCATCTGCAAAGCAGCAAGTGATCGATACCGCCGAACTTCTGGAGCAAGTCCTACAATGCCTTCTGGACGACGTTGTTCCATTAAGCAGCCAGGAGGATCCTCGATCAGTCAGGACAAATGCTAACGCGAAGACTTTGCTCACGCTCCTGCACTGCCTGGAGGTCTCTCGCGCCTTCAACGCAACGATTTTGGGATCTAAAGCGCTCCAACGAGCCCTCTTTCTTATGCCCGACGATAAGACCTTGCGCGCTTGGAACCATATGCCTCAGGACAACCGAGCTCTGTCGCCAATGCTAAATCCAATTATCCAAACAAATTTTCCAACCTACCAGTACCGATTTTGGCATCTGAGCGTCGAGGCCAGCGGAAACCGATATTGTGCCTATCTCATTCTCACCCGCAGAGACCTGGAACAGCATCGGCTACAGCATCGCCGCCAGACTGGCCACGGTAGAGCTATCTCGAATATGCAGTTGTCTCAACCTGAAATTCTGGAATTGCAGGCTACGATCTGGGAAGAGAGAGATGAGAGCAAAGAGTATGTTAGGCGCACTCTAGTCCTCAGGAATCCCATCGTGCAGTGCGCCACAGGACTCACGATTGGCATGGTACATGACCGAGTTGAAGAGATGTTTGCCGAGCATCCTGACGTGGCGGCGATCAAGCTGACAACCGTCTGAGAGCCTTGTCATGTCACGCAGAAGCTCAAGCTGATCAATACTGATCTGCTAGAGATCTCGGCCACCTTGGATCGGAGGTATCCGAACTTGATAGCTCAGCAAGCGATTAACATGGCGCGATATAGAAAGTTCATCTGGGACCCACAAGTACGTACCGCCTGGAGTGCTATAACAAAGACTAGCAATGCCGCAGCCAGAACAAGACCAATGGCGGCAGCAAGACGACCCATCCGCCTTTGAGCTCTAGATCTTTTTGGCGACTGTAATAAAGATCGCCCAAAACGACAAACCATCGCCGAATTGTTGGGGTCAGGAATCAGGATCCACGACTTGCGTCACCAGGCCACCCTAATTGCGGTGCTCGATGGGAAGTACATTTGTATTCAGGGAGTTGTATGCCAGAGCAGGTACCGAGATCGCCCTTCAGGGAAGGACCGAATAGCAGGCACGCTGCATGCTTACAGAGTGAGAACAACTTCTTCCCTCCTGAGAAACTGGAATTCATCCTCACTTTACGAATCTAATCCTGACAAACCCGTTACCAATCCTTTCTTCGATGTCTGGCAGGCCGTCTTTGGCAGGACTTTGCAATATCAACGTCAGTAAGGGCTGCTGATCGTCACCGTCGACCTTCTTCTTGATCTCAAGTTCTGAATCTTCAATCCTGCCGATGTCAAATGGCGTCCCGACCGCGAACCTCCCACATCCTCTTGCAGCCTGGATCACTATTCCATATGCCTTCTCAGCATCGTCAAACTCTTGTTCGGGCACTTCAATCGTCATGCCGGCCAGACCCACGGCGCCTGAAGGATGACGGGTGTTGCCATCGGTCGCTGCTACCCTCCAGTCTCTGGGCGTCACATCATGGCACCAGAATGGTACCGATCCTCGTTGAACGCCTTTGGGAAATGTCACTTTCCATTCGAGCTCTCTTCGAGGCTTATCCGTCACCCTCCCGCCCTCCTTGGGCTCTTCATACTCGACTTTTGTCTTGGCCTGTTTGAGTCTCTCTCGGAGCTGCGCATGGTCGAAGTTTCTGCCCGTCAACGCAAAGTCCACCACACCGAAAGGCTTGTCCCACCAATGACCTTTGCGCTTCTCAGGATCATCGTCGACAAAAGCAATCAGCTCCAAATAGGTGCCGTCCCTGAACATGATGAGACGGTTCTCCGTCTTGCCGTCGGCATGTCTGCCACCGGGGGACAGGATGAAGTTGTTGGTGATCCAGGACGGCGGCTTACTGAGGTCGCGGTATGGCACGAGGAGAACGGTATGGTCGAATTGGGCTGCTGATGGTGAAGGCATGGTGCTGCTGACGTCTGTTGACTCTGTCGTTGATCCTCATCGACACGCCACTCACTGGAGGAGTCGAAGCACAGGTCCTGGTGACGCTAAGCCGGCTAAACGTCAAGCGAACTACTCGCCCGTGGCTGCGCTGCGCCACTGTCTTTGGGTGCCCTCTCGTCGACCGATCGAGATGCTCTGTATGTGCTGCAAACCTGCGCACCACAGAACTTGCTGCTGTTGACTTTCAATGTCGGGGCATATGCATATGCATATGTCAGTCAACAACTCCCGGCCGATATCCGGAGTCTTCAGCGGAGGAAAGTCCTCGTCCCCGACACAGTATCATGACCGCCTATATAGGACGCTCCGCCTGTCCATTATCTACATCACACGTCAGACAACCCATGTCCTTGCTGTCGAAGTGCAGAGCCGTGTTCATTATCGAGTATGGGACCTTGGTCCAACGCAATCGTCATGCGCTCCTGCTGCATTGAGACGAGGCCGAATATATGTTCGGAAGACGTCTAAGGTTTGCGGGTCATCTGTGGCAATGGCGGGGAAATTGGCGCGGAAATCTACCGCCCTCACGGATAGGTGATGTTGATGTGACGGTTGACCTACTCGGGAGTTCAACTACTCATACTCCATACCAATCCAGGCGATGCAGAAATTCATCTGATCCAGGCCCGGAGATCTGGGAACATGACTGCTCTTTGCCTTCAGGTGTTGCGCGACGACAATGGTGATGCGAAGTAGCATGGTTTACAACGCCGCAAGAGGAAGCAGTGAGAGGCCTAGACCGTGCTGCCTGCATAGCGCACATGAATAAACTTTCGTTTGTGAGCCGGATCTCACTCATGGCATTCAACTCGAGCAGACGCGGACTCGCCACCAAAGGTACACCAGCAATACGGGCTGTGACTCTCTATGAGAGGTACCCTTGTGTGTACCGTGACGCTAACCTGCATCGTTGGCTTCCGTGTACACACGCGATGCACCAGATATCGGTCCAGACCAATGATTCCAGCGATCACCCGCTAATCAAGCTGGCAGCATAGCAGCCAGAATGCTATGGGCTGGTCATGCGGCGCTCTTGCCAACTCAGCCTCCAAGTACAGTAATTGGACTTTCGCAGATATCTCGCTTACGCGCACGGTGTGGGACATGCTCGATTCAGTACGCGACTGTTGTGTCAAGGATCTAGATACCTATGCACCTCATGTGCCAACGATCACGAATACGGGACAGACTCACTTTGGCTAGGCGTCACAAAATGATATGCTGATTCCAAGTTTCGTCCGAGCTTCAAGCCGACACCGCCAGTATACAAGGTGCAATCCATGCCGCCATTTTTGAGAGCGGCATGAGTGTGACCTATGCGTTGGCGCGCTCGAACCGTCCTAAGACAGACGCTCGGCTATGGCATGGAACTACGAGGCTGGTGCCTAGTGATATCCCGGCTAAACGGCAAAGCGGCAATGGCTTACAAACGCATATGGACCAAAATCGTCCCGGAACCGACTTCCCGGATTCTCGATCACAACAATCTACTTTCTTCGGGCTGTGGCATTCCCACGCTGACTTGTATCGACATAACCGAGTCGACGCTACAGACAGGTGAGAGCAGGTTGGTCGAGGACGCATGGAAGCTCCACGTACCTCCGGTGGTAAGTCGCCGCGTCGGTACTACGCACGAACAGACGGCAGGCTGGAGACCAGTCAGGTCATGCAGATGTGTGTCAGCATCCTGGCTCTCTACAAACAAGCACAAAGTAATCCACCAGTCATCAGTACACCCTTCGAAGGGAACTCTCGACGTTTAGGCCGCCTTTACTCACATCGACATGGCAATAACCAAACACTAAAAAGACCACATCGATTACCATTGACATGGCCATGGCCAACAGTAACCATTGAGCAATGGAGTCGACAGAGGCTATCTGCGCCAGGCATTGCACGGTCCGGCAAAATCGTCACTCTTGTCCCTGGGACAGAGGCGGTGTTATGCGACTGTGGCGTGTTACATGCATTCGGTCAGGTGTCGGCGGTTCGCGGAGAAGATCAGAAACCTAGCCTTCAAATTGATCTGTCTGGACTGGCATGCCAAGTGTGGAATGCGGCAGATATTCAAGTACCAGAGAATGTTCAAGAGTATGCGGAAAAGCTCAATTTTGAGGTCAACATAGCGTACAGTTCTAGTCCTCGTTCCGCGGCCATGATCCCTCCAGAATAGTCTCCGCCCGCGCAATGTGATCCTTTCGAGATCTCCTTTCGAGATATCCTTTCGAGATATCTGCTAGGATTTGTCCAAATCCCTGACAGATTGGCTCACATTCTTGTAGGTCTACTTCGGTCGAACTCCAGTATTGACCTTGTCGGTCGAAAAGCCGCACATACTGCAGCACATCGATCCAGCATCATGCACTAGACACAGGGACACTTCGGCATCGGCGCGAAGCCCTAACTCTTGGCAACAATGGCGCGGTGAGTGGGTACTCGGAGATTCTGCGGGCGCAGTCGGGCAACCACGTAGCCACGATCGTGCTTGCTTCTAGGCTTGAGATCGCTGTGGTCTAGAGACCTGACGCTCGGAACAGCGCTTCTTTGACTTGAAATGCTGCAGGTAATGGCTGTCTGCGACCACAATAGAGGGGAGATATACCATTGGTCGCACCTGTCGCACCAACGGAGCCTGCATGACTCTTGTGTGCTGTAGACGTGGGTCACACACAAGATCGACGTTACTACTATCAGCACTACTATGGTGCGTCGTAATCTGGAAGCTTGGATTCACCAATACGAATTACGATTGCAGAACCCATCCCAATGCTACGTTATGCTTCGGCCCATGGCCTACACTGGCCTAGTCTATTCGACATTTGACGGTGCGGAGTTCCGTCGCTTAAGTGCTGCTTGTGCGGAGAGAGACGTGTGCTCTTTATGATCTGCACCAGGTTGCGATACCGATGAGCGGACCCGGGCATTGCGACAGCGCAGTTCCAAGGAGAGACGCTTAGACGATCAAAAGCCTGGTCCGGTCGGTGGTCGTTGGAACTACTTCCTTTCCGACACTCTGCTTGCAGTACCGCAGCCTACAACATCTCTGGACATCGGATCTGGTTCGCAAATATGGTCAGATTTAGCATTTTCTCAGGCATCTTGGGCCTGGCGACAGCTTCTCTTTGGGTAGATGAAGCGCCAGACTACGTCCGTCCATACGGTAGGCTGCTCATTTTGAAGCATGCTCATATCAACCAGATCTAACGCAGTGGTCTCAGTCATCGAACACTACGCGAACTCTCACTCAGTCACCCTTGGGTCTCAGCTATACCGCTTCTTGATTACTGGACCCTCTTCTGGTGGCGCCTTTACGTTGTTGCAAACGAATTCGCCATACTCTGGATCTCTTGGCGTGCTCCCACATATCCACGAAAAGCATCACGAGAACTTCTTCTCTTTCAAGGGCCGGACACAGCTGTGGACAGACAAGTACAACGACTCTGAAGCCAGACTGCTGACGGCTGGCGACTATGGTTCGTGCCCAACAAATACGACCCATACCTTCCAGCTACTGGATCCTGATACCGAGTTGATCGGCGTCATCGTGCCAGGTGGCTTCGAAGACCTCTTCTACTTCCTCGCCGATGCCAACGTGACCCTCGCCACCGAGACGCCGTTTGTACCTGCCAATGTCTCTGATTCTGCAGGATCGGGGTCATCGGCCGCTATCATTAGCGAGCTGGAATCGTACGATTTCTATGCCCAGCTGAGCTTTACACCTCGTCGCGACATCATTAACGGCACGGCGCCCACGAACGCTACTTGGCATGACGGCGCCAGCACGATCCCAACGGTGGCGGGTACGCCGTACTACGTCGCAGCCGGGTGGGGTCCGAAGTATCTCACTGGCAAGTATGGTTCGTGGCAGATCGTCCAGCCTTTTGTCACACCGACGACCGGCGAGCAAGACTTCACGCAGGGTTCCTTGACCTTGTCGCGTACGCCGGCCAATGTCACCGTGCAAACATGGAACTTGACGCAGGCCACGGCGTTTCAGGTGTTGGAAGGATCTGTGAATATTACCATGGCAAACGAGACTGCCACTCTGATCTCCGGAGATGCTGCATTTATCCCGGGCGGTACACCGTTCCAGTATGAGTCTGGTGCGGCATTCTCGAAGGTCATGTACATTGGTGCAGGCGATGAAGGCCTCGACCAGCAGCTGTTGAGGTCAGCGACGTCGTGGAGCTATACAAGCTTCCCAACGTACTGGCCGTGACGAGGTGATGTTCTGTGCGGCGCTCGGTCAGCGAACTTGAATTGGTGATGGAGCAGAAGCAGTATTGGGTAGATCAAATATATGTAAACATTCGCAATGACCTGAACTCTAAGCGGAGCACGATCCGATGAAATCCTTATCTTCCATAAACCGTACACTGCACGCGAACGGCTTGCAGGCTCTAGCGAATATGCTTATGTAGACCCGACAATATCAGAGCCTCGCATATATGCTTGAAGTAAGAATTGCTTTCACGTGGCGCGACCGAGGCAATTGACTTTCGCCGTTGCCGATTTCGTGGCTGTCTGAGGTGCTTGTCCAAGGGACCTAGGCGGCGGCTCATGCGTACACCTGTCGCTAGTTCCACTTCGATCTTCATGGAACTCCTACTGCAGGTCTCAATTCACGGACTCATTTCTCAGGATACAATCCATGCGCCAGGTGCGCATGCATTCCATAGACCGTCATGAGCCGTTTACTCTACCACTCCCTCGCGCTGTACTTGTGCCTCAGCGGAGCTCCAACAGCTCTTGCGGCGACGACGAAAGATCCGGCACCATTGGAACCATGCACGATTCGATCGCCAAACACGCACGCATTCTTCGATCTAAACCCGCTACACGTTGAGGATCCAGCGCTGAGCACGAAGAAGAATCCGCGAGATTACAGCTGGAATACAACAGGATGGGGGCTGCCTTACAATTTCACCATGAATTTCTGTGGAGGAGTGGTGGAGCATGTAGAGGATGTCGTGGGAGTGAAAGAGGAGTTGTGGAGGAACGTCAGCGCATATTACAAGAACGGTGGAAAGGTGTACTCGATTGGGTGAGCTGCGAATGATGTACAGCGGCAGTATTGGGACCAGAGGCTAATGGAAAGCGGACAGACAGCAGAACAGTGAACCTGTGTTTCACGGGAGAAAGATGGTGATGAACTACACAGATGGGTCGCCCTGCGACAGTGATACAAAGACGCGATCGCACGCGGTTCTGGACCTGGCTGGTCGAGAACTAGTTGGCGGCGACGATCAGGATGACGACAACAAGTCGAGCAAGAAACCGTCGTCGTCTTCTACCAGGCGCAAAAGCACCATTATATCATTTCTTTGCGACAGAGACCCGATCTCGCCCCTCCTTCAACTGAACTTCATTGCGGCAAGCCCGGATGAGTGTACCTACTTCTTCGAGGCACGGACATCAGCTGCCTGTGGCGGCATCGAGACTGCAAAGCAGACACTCAGTCCTGGGGGAGTGTTTGGTCTGATCTTGCTCATTGCCTTGATGGTGTATATGGTCGGTGGCTGTGTCTACAGTCGCATGGTGCTCAACCAGAGAGGATGGCGACAGGTGCCGAATTATGCGCTCTGGGCCAGTATTTTCGGGTTTGTCAAGGTATGACAGTCCTGCTCGCTATGCTCTGTTGTTCGCTAACTTGGTGCTAGGACATTTTCATCATCCTGACTTCCTCTTGCGCACGATTTCTGCCTTCAAGACGCGGGTATTCGCGCGTCAATGGCGGCATCGGTGGCTCAGGCGGTGGTCGCGGACGAGGACGCGACAGCGATGCCGAGAATAGGCTTATAGACGAGCTTAATGAGGAATGGGATGATTGATGTGTGTGGGATTACATTGGAACACGGACAGGCCTTGTAGCATAGAAAGTACCGTTGGATATCCAGTCCTTTCGCACGCACGGAGGCTTTTCACGTCTTCCAAGCCGGGCCAAAGTCCATGCAGAGTCTGGCTCAATAATGCTTGTGTGGTCGCAGGGGGCTGTCAGCATCAGCGCAAAGGGACGGCCAGCGCCGCTTAACTCCGAAGCTCCACCTTGCTTTGCCAGATCGAGAAGGCACTGCGAGTTTGTATCGTGTACAGTCCACCGCCCATGCAGCCATTGAATTATGTGCACGGCCCCGGAGTGAATACTCTGTCCGCTCCACAAATGTCGCATGACGCCGTTGTTGCCTTTCCAGCTATATAGTACAGACATATGAGATCTTGGGATATTTTACATAGGTCAAAGATCGATCAGTCGGCGTGACGTGTTCGGGAAGTACTTTGCTGCATATTACATTAAAGGGCACGCCTAAAGGAGAATTACAGGACTACAGTCTCCATAAGACTTCTGTCCATATAGAGGTCGTTGGGCAACGACTTTCAGACTGGGTCTCCTCATGTCATATCCTCCCGTCGACATGGCGCAACCCATGGTCCCACCCAAAATCCAAGCATGGCAGTACACGGCCAACTCAGGACCTCTAGAGCGTCGCCTCCGCCTCAACACCGTCTCGCCTCCGAAGCCTCACCCCGACCAACATCTCGTCAAGGTCTGCTATGCTGCAGTCAATCCAGTCGTATGTAACATCCGCAGATTGTATTTCTCCTCAACAACCGCCATCTAACTCAACCAGGACTACAAAGTAGCCGAAGTTCCCATTTTCGGCCGCTTCGCTACCAACCCCAAGCCCGCCACACCCGGCATAGACTACAGCGGCATCATCCTCCGACCCGCCGCCGGCTCTTCACTCAAGCCAGGACAGAAAGTCATCGGCGCAGCAGGTACCAGTCCCTTCGCCGGTGGCGCCTTCCGCGAGATCGCCATAGCGAAGGACAACGGCACTGTCGCGCTTCCTGAAGGCGTGACGCTGGAAGATGGGGCCACGGTAGGCGTCGCGGGCCTTACGGCCTATCAGTCCCTCGTTCCGCACGTCAAGACCGGCAGCAAAGTTCTGATCATCGGTGGTTCCGGCGGGACAGGAATCTTTGGCATCCAGATCGCCAAGATCCTCGGCTGCGAAGTCACGGTTACTTGCTCTACAGCCAATATTGAGCTCTGCAAGAGCCTGGGAGCAGACGAAGTGGTCGACTACAAAATTAACGACGTCCTCACCACGTTAGCAAAGAAGGGACAGTATTTCGACCATGTCGTCGACAACGTCGGCACTGATCTGGATCTCTTCTACCAAGCACATCAGTACACCAAGCCGGGCGCAGGCTATGTGTATGTCGCCGGCAACCCCAGCATCGGGTTCGTCTTAGGCATGCTTCGCAGAGTGCTACCAAGCTGGCTAGGTGGACCGCAGAGGCAATTCGTCGGCATATTTTGCGAAGCCAGAGTGAATGAAGCAGAGCAGATAGCGCAGTGGATGAAGGAAGGCAAGATCCGGGCGGTGATCGATTCGCGTTTCGAGTTTCAGGATGTCCCGAAGGCGATTGAGAGGTCCAAGACTGGGAGAGCGAGAGGTAAGATTGTGATCAAGGTCGCTGGTTACGCTGATCAGTAAATGTCTTGGTCAATGTGGGTCTGATTAATGGTTTGGATGGAACGTGAGAGGCATGTCAAGTTAAAGCCATACTAGCTCCCAAGTATGTACAAAGTCGACTAGATATCCATCTACCAACGAAGACAGACCACATTGCAGGCATCGGCCAATCTAATGGGACGCCGGAAATGTGCTGTCTTCTACCCCCCCCCCCCAACACAGTCGGCTGCCAAAGTGCCGCCGACCCTCGCCAGGAAACTCGCCCTTTGTCTCAGCCTACCATCCCCTCGCGAAGATAGTCAAGCCAGCCAGCTAAGGTACATGTAACAGCCAATTTTGCCCCAGCGCCGTCTGTATGCAGCAGTATGTCTCTCTTCTCTGTTGGTACATGCAACCAGAGATCGCTCATGAGGTGTATAACTATATCCCGAGAATGATGTACGCCAGTAAAAGTGTTGGATTGAAGGGCAGGAGAGTGTTGAAAGGGGTAGTCGTCGTGGATGATGTGATGAGTGCAACAAAGAGGTAGCAGCAGTAGTACTAGTAGAAGAAAGAAAACAACTTTTCTGCCGAGAAGACACCCCGCCAGCCTCGCCAGCCTTGCCAAGCCAGTCGATCAAAAACCCGCCCCTGTCTCGATGATGCAGTTTAAACGTTCAGTAGCGCCCGTGTTTGGTATCGAAAGAAGTGAGAGCAATCGGAGGAAGAGGAGTTCGTTCGATTCGTCGTAGCCCAGATCGCATAGATAGTCATAGTCGTTCGTGGTCCGTGGCGAGTAAGGCGTGCATGCAGTAGTAAGCTGGAAAGTAGTTGTTGTAGCAGTAACCTTGAACCAACTCCCGCTAAAGCGCAATCACTCTCAAAGCAGGTACAAAAATCGAGCGCTTACTGTAAACGAGAGGTCAGCATGCGGCATAATACGTAGCACTACGGGCACCAGTGAGGGGTAGGGAAACGAACCTTCATTGGGGCGAAGTTGCCGTAGGGATGCTGCGGCGGCATGCCCATGGACGGGTAGACTGGTGGCGGCGGGGCAGGACGGTATGGCGTGCCAGCAGGGCCGGAGTTGTTCTGGCTGCGACCCCAACTGAGACGGACACGCGAGTTACCGATCGGGTAGCCTTGCATCTGGTTGATGGCCATCTCAGCAGCGTGGCGGTGGACGAATTGGACGAAACCGCAGCCCTTGCCCGGTGGGATCTTGACGTAGGTGATCTCGCCAAAGCCTTGGAAGAATGATCTGAGCTCGTCCTCGGTGACGTAGCCAGAAAGGCCGCCGACGAAGACAGTGGTATTGTTCGGGTCGGTGAACTGATTCATAGGCTGAGGAGCACCGTAGTAGCCGCCCATTGGTGGGGCGCCAACGCCATACATGCCCATGCCTGGCTGACCACCAGGAGCACCTGGCATGCCGCCCATGCCGGGCCCTCCACCGCCGCTCTTGTTCTTCGGAGTAGCAGTCGAGATGCGCATGGGCCGGTTACCACAGTACACACCCTGCATCTCGTGCAGCGCCTTCTGCTGGTCCTGCTCGTCCGCGAAACGGACAAAGCCGTAGCCTCTGGACATGCCGCTGATGGGATCCGACATGATCTTGGCCGACTTGCAGGAGCTGTACTTGCCTTGGAAAAGCGACATCAAGACGTATTCATTGACCTCTGGGCCAAGATCGCCCACGAAGATGGAGTACTCAGGGCCACGGTCGTCACGGCTACGGTCTGCCAGACCACCCCCAGTGGCCCAGTTGAGCTTGAACTGACGGTTGGAGTTCGGGATGACCTGCCCATTAAGCGCGAGAGCCCGACCTGCCGCATCAGAGTTCTCAAAGTCGACGAAGCAGTAACCGGCGTTGGAACCAGAGAACTTGTCGCGGATCATCTTGACGTTGACCTGGTAGCCCATACCGAACCACACGCTCCTCACGAAGTTCTCGTCAATCCAGGGCTCCAGTTCGCCCATCCTATGGCCCGTCAGCATCTATACACTCGTGTAATATCATGTCCACTCAAACATACCACAATGTAGTCTTGCGGTCGCCGCCTGGCTGCGCACCCTGGGCGCCTGGCGCACCACCTTGTGCGGCACCCGGGAACTCGCCTTGACCAAATTGGCCAGGCTGCTGCGACGGGTCCATTTGCTGACCACCCATTGGGGCCTGCTGTTGTTGCTGCGCGCCTGGTGCGCCGAATGCGCCTTGCTCTTCACCGGTCTGCTGGGGCTGCGCGCCACTCTCGCCAAAGCTAGGGAAGCTCATCTTGTCGATTGTTATGTCGTGTATGTGTCGGTGGATGGAATTCGCTCCGAAATGTCGAAGTTAAAAGTACTTCTTCGGTGTGTGAAATCGGTTACGTAAGGCTTGAAGTTTGTCTGCATGTGCAATGGAGTGAGTATTTGTATTCACAAATGAGGATGCGCGCAAGTGCCTGAAGCAATGCGCAATGCTCGTGAAGGATAGATGCCTGGCATGTACTCACGTGAAAGACACTAATTATGCTTTTGCCCGGCCGTTGTATCGTGACAAAAGGAGCCAGTTGCGCCAATGACCAGATCGCTGAATCGCCGAAAAGGACTACTGTGGCAGTGTGGTGTGCTTGAGCCGCGGCAAATCAAGCAAGCAAGCAAGCAAGCAAGCAAATAACTGCAGCTGAGTTGCAGTACGGTGGTGACCTTTAGAATCCGAACTAGGTGATCGCAAGGACGTGCGCTCGTGGGGTCCGGAAATTGACGGATGGGTGTGCTTCGAATCGCTCGCTCGTGACTGACGACTGCAAGAGTTCTGTGTAAGTCCTCGGAAAGAAGAACGCTGACTAACTGCGCGCGCACGCAAAGAGAGAGATGCAAGAGCGACAGGTAGAGTAGTGATGATGATGATAGAGGTGATGATGTTGATGGTGATGGGGAAGTAGAGGAGGATTAGTGTGAGCGGGCGTTAGGTGGCACGGAAGCAGCAAGGAAGCACTTGTGAAGCAAGCCTTGAAGCAGCGCGGAAGTGGTGGACCAGCAAGAGCGGGAATTTCGCAACCAGCCAGACCAGATCTCAGCCCAAGCCTAAGTCCCAAACCTTATGCCAACAACAGCGCCGGTGTCGCGAGCAAGACAATACGAGCTTGCCAGGGCCCAAGTCGCGTGCGAGTCAGATGACTCGCTCGCAGCGCCCACAGTCTTGACGTCTGTGTGCTGGTCCGCAAAAAAGCTGGTTGTCGGTAGGTCTCCGAGCGATGGATGCAAGGATGTGCTTGAGGCTGATCGACTTGCATTCCCGGAGATCTGGGAGCCTGCTCCGGTCTTTGCTGCATGCTTGACGAACCGCTACTGCTTACCCAGGCCGCGCCCCGTCTGCCCCTCATGCCTTGCCCGTAGATAGTGAAGAAAGGGAAACGTATGCAGACTCACCAGAGATGCTTGCAGCAAGGCAGTATGTGACTGGGTTTGCTTCGAAGTTGTGACTGCGCCGAATGCAGTGTTGTCTCTCGCAAAGCTCAGCAATGAACGCGTTTGCAAATCGCCAGCAGTCGCCGAAAATAGGACTGAAAGTAGTGGGATGATGTCGATGATCTGAGTTTTGGTGGAATGTTCGGAGGTGAGATCGAGAAGAAAGCACTTGCACCTGCACCTACCTGCTTCGAAGAGGACGGCCCCGCCGCGGCGCGCCAAGTCCGAGGTCTGGCTGGCTGGCTTACTACCATGACATGACTAACCACTTTCAAAGCGAGGTACTAACTATGTACTGTGACGATACGAGAGCTGCTTCATACCTGTTCCTTTGTCTCAGCGCGTTTCATTCTCGAGCACACGTCGCACCTGGCTGGGCGTTACGTAGTTGCAATTGCCGAATGTAGAATCGAGCTTGAGGCATCAGTACATACGATGGTCGATGGACTCGGTCGAGCGACCCACGCGAGAGGATTGCAACCTTGCATGAAAGACAACATGCACAAGATCATGACTTTCAAGTCGATTGACTGTAGGTATGTGAGGATAAACAAGCATAGTAGCAGCAGTAGCACGCAAGACCATCGACGCCAGCCAGCGACGGATGCCTGCCACACCCAGTCGCTAACGAGCTGCAAGCGACCAAAGACATCGCCGCTCGCCTGCCCACGCGCAAAGGAATGCATCGAGTCTACTTCTCCCTCTTCCTTCCGCCATCCACATCGCTGCCGTAACTCGTTGACATGTAGGTGTATCATTCGTAGCAAGCGTCTATGCGGCGGCAGGCTTGACCTCTTCGCCAGCCGGCGCATCAGCCGTGTCCTTTGACTCGCCCTCGGCGGGTGCGGCGGTCTCGCCAGAAGGCTCGGCCTCAGACGACGTCCAGAGAGTCTGCTCATAACGTCAGTAATGATCATGTGCTGGATTTCTATGCTGCTTGCACTCACCAAGTTGTCACGGAGCAGCTGCATGATGAGGGTGGAGTCCTTGTAGCTCTCCTCAGAAAGGGTGTCGAGCTCAGCAATGGCCTCGTCGAAGGAGGTCTTGGCCATCTGGCAAGCCTTGTCTGGCGAGTTCAGAATCTCGTAGTAGAAGACTGAGAAGTTCAGCGCCAGACCAAGTCTGATCGGGTGCGTAGGGGCGAGCTCAGTTGCGGCGACTTCGGTAGCAGCCTGGTATGCCTCGAGCGACTTGTTGGCAGACGCCTGGCGCTTGTCGCCGGTAGCGAACTCAGCGAGGTAGCGGTGGTAGTCGCCCTTCCTGTGAAGCAGCCTGTGTCAGCCATGGAGCTCTATGTTGAGATCTTGGCCCGCACGTATACGCACATCTTGTGGTAGAAGACCTTCGACTCGCCGCTCTGCGCGGAGGGAATCAGGTGCTTGTCCAACACCTCGAGGATATCCTCACAGATCTTGGCCAACTCGTTCTCGATCTTCTCGCGATACTCCTTGATGAGCTTGACCTGGGCCTCGTTACCCTTGGACTCCTCCTTTTGCTCAATGCTGGTAACAATGCGCCAGGAGGCACGGCGGGCACCGATGACGTTCTTGTAGGCGACGGACAAGAGATTCCTTTCCTCAACAGAGAGCTCTTGGTCTGCGGATGCGACGGCCTTCATGTTCTCGACCATCTCTGCAAGGTGGTCAGCGGCGCCCAAACTTCAATTGCCTCGGCGGTGTCCGAACTTACCCTCGTAGCGCTCAGCTTGCTCAGCAAGCTTCGCGAGGTAGACGGAGTCTTCGTAACCCATTGTGACGGTGTTCGATCAAGAGATGTACTGCGTGGTATGTTAGCGATTGCGCAATTGATTTGATAGCCTGGCAATGTATGAGTGAGCCACGGGCGCGCACGACCGCCGGCCTTCGCGCAGATTGCTCCGGATGTGATTGATATGGGCAGCTAATTGTTCTTTGGGTAGCCGCAGGGATCCGCGACTGTGATGCTTGACAGCGCTGGAAGAGTGCCCAATAGGTCCCGGATTCGCCATCGGTCAGCCGGTCGAAGGGCACTCGACTTCGTGGGACCACGCAGACTCGTGCTGCCACGGCGCCTTTGAGGTCCGCTGGTGGTCCTCAATGGCTTGCACTCGAGATCCAGTCCAAGAGGCCTGCCCGCGGCTCCCTTTTGCTCGCGCCATTGGGATGCTCCAGGCTTGGCGTCCAAGGCGCTGCGACGGGCTCGGCAGGTGGAGGACGTGCTTACCTGCTGGTGTAGCGTGTGGCTGTCAAGAGACAAAGAGGTAGTCGTGGGGTGGATGCGAGGTACTCAATTCGAAGCAAATCTGGACAAGGAGTGTGTTGTTCTCGAAGGCCTACGGAAGAGGGTAGTCACGACGATCTTCGTCCGTGCGCTAGTAACCTCACCGCCAATCTCAATGAAATTCTTCGTTAATTGCTTTCACGTGACTACTTCCACGCAATCTCCTAGATACCTCCTGATTTCTTGATACCACAACAATAGCCTAGAAGATTACGTTCCGATTGCCCCGCTGCACCAATGCGCGTGCGAGCCATCCGTGTGCTTTCTGTAGACCTGATCGCACATGCCAGCATTGTGGCTTGTACATACAGCAAATTCATTTCCCGCGCAACCAATCACAGGCTCTACCACTTTGCGAGAGTAGGTCATCGACTCAGAGATCAAAACTTCGTGTCATCACAGCCATATACACAACATATGAGTGGTCGCACTCGCCTGCTCTTCCACGAAAGATCCGATGCAGTAGGCGCGTTATTCCACAGATTCCGTGTCCAGTGGGTGCTCTTCAAGGCCGACAGTCTTGGGAAATCTCGGAAGCAGGGCGAGACAGCAAGATCGAATGCGGGCGTGCAGAGCTGACGACACTGGTAAATTCGCTATGGTCAGTCGCCAAGCGAACTCCACTTTCGCGTTTGTTCAAGGGTCAGGAGATCAAAACATACGCAGTGGTCTTGTTTACGGCCTTTCAGTATCCTATGAGCCCCAAAAGCGTCTTCCACAAGGACTACTGACCTCTGTCTTTGGCTGTGTTGTGTCACGCTGTGTCCTCGGACCTGTCAATGCAGACGACGATGCGCAGCAGAGCACGCAGGATACGGTATGTGACGTCGGAAACCAGCGCTGACGATGGCATATCGGGATCCATTTCTATCAGCCGAGCGCATCACAAGTTCAGCTCGCTCTCATACGCCACGCTGCAAGCATCACAACCTCAGCCCACTCTCATACGCCTCTTTCACATCCCACTTCAGACCCTGTCTGGAGTGTCCATAGGAAGCTCGCAATACTGCCCTATCGCTGTGGTCCTCACCTCCTCAAGTTTGCCCGGCAGGTAGAAGATTGCATATGCTCCCATCACTATCACCATCTGATATATGTCGAAAGCGTAGGTCATCCATTCGGTGTCGCGAAGCAGCTCGACGCCCAATTCCGTCAATCTCATCAAATTACGACCTGTGCCGATGATCATGATCGCCAGTCCGATTACCTGATTCCAGCGTGAGAAGTTCGGGAAACGTCTGTGGACAGCAATTATGCTTGATTCAGGCAGGCCCGTCGACAGGTCCATTCTCTGGGCGCGCTTGATGGAGCCTTTAGTCTTGATGACGACAAAAGTGTTCTCTGCGAAGACGAATATCCAAAAGACCATTTGTGTTACGAATGACGTGATAACCAAGTCGTTTCCAAGTACAACACCCGATCTGGTTGGTATTGCCACCATATCAACGGATCCGGCAAGCTGTATCAGGAAGAGTATGACATTCAATGTCGTGTAAGCGAATCGCTGAAACCGGAATGGAATCCAACAGAAGCGCTGGGCCTGGAGGACTTCGATCAGAGTGGTATGCAGCCAGACTACTGTGAACATGAGAAATGTTGGTCCAAGGCGAAGCAGAACGGATTGCGTGCCATAGGCAGGGTGGTTGCATTCATCTTTTGCAAGAGTTGCGCGAGCGAGGCAGCCAAACAGCTGACCTATTCACATAATCAGCGGCAGCTCAAGCTTAAGACTGGTTCAGGGGCGACTAACATGTACCGCCAGCGATGAACCAGCCGTTGCACCATGTTCGCGTGCGGAGCATGCGGAAGGTGTGCACAGCGACGAGGACGCCGAAGAGCCCTACGCCGATTAGAGGCAATATGAAGCTGGGTTTGTATGTAAAGAAGTGCTGGCATTGTGACGAATCCGTGGAGGCCATGTTGCTGCGAAACGTTCAGTCTCGAGTTCGGTACTTGTACGTTGCTGTTTTGAGTGCCAGGTGCTGCTTAGATGCGAGTCGCTACGCGGAATCGAGTTGCTGTGTGGGCTGCTCTGTCAGACGCAGAGGAGACCCAGACTTATAGTAGTAGCCCAACTACTCAGCACACAGCCTCACAGATGTAGAAACAAGCTTAAGATAGCGAAGCGATTGCCCAGTCGACCTACGCGGTCATTGGCCCCATGTCACCGAAATAGAGGCATGTATGATAATTGCCAGGATGGGCCAGGAAAGCCAATGCGGGCACGGCCATACACGCGCAGACGACATAGAAACCCTTACTGCCTTCGCAAATACTAGGCCATTATGCGTGGTTATGCAGCAGAGCCGCAGCGCACGAAAGGCCAGAGAATTCCCCGACCTCGCCCAAACGCGATGTCCTGGCTGCCGACGTTGTGAACCCGAGGCGAACGCGAGGTTGTCAACGCTTGTTACGCCAAGTTCTGCAGCCTGGATCTCGGGCTGGACACATCATAACCCGTTGGCCGCGCGGAGAGTCCTCGTGTACGGACCTCGAATCTATCGCGTTAACGGATGTGTTCATATCACTGCGCCTCTTGCTCGCAAAGATGCGATCAAGAAAGAAGCTAAGGCCGCCGTACAATAAAACGCAAGACTTCGCCAGTCGCACCATCGATAGGATAGTCAACGACATTGCGCTTCGCCGACTTACTTGATTCAACCTCGGACTTACAAATCTTCATAATGGCAATTGACAGATACTACGCAACCGCAGACGACGACAACAATCCACCAACGTCGACATCGGAACATGCCCCGGCAGCCACACCGACTGCAAAGACTACTACAGGGCTCGATCCACAGCCAGCTTCGCAGACTTTCCAAAAAGCCGATTCAGGGGTTGGGTCAGAGTCTTTGCCAGAGAAGAATGCTGTCACAGACCTGGAAGCGAGCACGAGCCATAGAAGCCGGGAGTTCGAAGTATGGTGGGAAACGCCAGAAGAGCAAGACCCAGATTGTCCACTGAGCTGGTCCAGATGGCGGAAGATATCCACCATAGGCTTCGTATCATTTCTGGCCTTGCTCACGTAAGTCCATAGCGATTTCCGCCCAACCCAGAGTTTCATTGACACGCGAGACCAGGCCCCTCGCATCTTCCATGTTCGCGCCTGGTGTCCCAGACGTAATTGAGGACTTCAACTCATCCTCCAACATCGTTGCGACATTCGTGGTCTCAATATATGTCCTAGCATTTGCCTTTGGCCCGCTCGTCTGGGCACCACTTTGCGAGAGAATTGGACGCTCGAAGGTGTATCACATCAGCAACGTTCTCTTCGTGATCTTCACCATCTGCAATGCGCTCTCGGTCAATGTGGCCATGTTGATTGCTTTCCGCTTTCTTGCAGGCTTCGCGGGCGTAGCGGCTACCACTATTGGGTGCGGGACTATTGCCGACTTGGTAGTACCTCAGCGGAGAGGTATGGCGCTCTCAATGTGGTCAATGGGGCCTATTCTGGGGCCAATCATAGTGAGTGAAAGGCACCGCATCGAAGATTGCGTTATGCTGACTTCCCAAGGGGCCCGTTGCGGGAGGATTCCTTGTCGAGGCGGCAGGATGGCGCTGGGTTTTTTGGCTTATCTCCATTGTGGTACGCTATGCGTCAATCTTCTTCGCTCATCCATCCTTCACCTGGCTGACTTCTGCAGGCCGGTGTCCTTACCGTCGTCTGTTTCCTGACCTTAAAGGAGACCCATCACGGCATCATACTTGAGAGAAAGGCTGAACGCTTGCGCAAAGAGACCGGTAACCCAGAATGGCATGTCCGCGCTGATAGCCAGCTCGCAAAGACTGCAAATGAGAAGTGGACGCATAATTTCACCCGGCCGATAAGAATCCTGTTGTTTTCTTCGGTGGCCTCGATGATGTGCATATATGTAAGGTTCGCCCCTCCGCAGTGGTAGATCTCACATTGACACAAGTATAGGTCGCTGTCCTGTACGGCCTTCTCTACATCCTCTTCACAACCTTCTCTTTCGTCTTCGAAGGCCAATACGGTTTCAATACTGGCGCATCCGGCCTCTCATTTCTGGGCAGCGGCGTCGGCACCGTCGCCGGCCTAATTTTGGTCATGAAGCTCGCGGATCGTCGGTATCACCAGAAGCTCGCTGCCGGGCAGAAACCTCAGCCTGAAGATCGTCTGCCGCTTTACTTGGTCATACCAGCAGTAATTACCATTCCCGCTGGCTTCTTCGTGTACGGGTGGGGAGCAGACGCCAAGGTTCACTGGATCGTGCCGCAGATTGGCACTGCTGTGACCGGATTTGGGGTTATCATTGTTTTGATGTGTATCAATACATATCTGGTCGATACCTACACCACCAACTCCTCGAGTGCCATCGCAGCGAACACAGTCCTGAGGAGCATGCTTGGTGGCCTGCTGCCTTTATGTGGCTTGGACATCTACGATGCGCTTGGTCTTGTAAGCATATACATCTTGAAGGAGGCGAACAAGCCGAACTGACTTCTGATTAGGGCTGGGGAAACACGCTATTTGGATTCCTTGCTCTTGGACTGGCCCCGATACCTCTCTTTTTCGCCTTCTTTGGTGAGCGTTTAAGGGTCAAGCATGGATTGCTAGTATAATGATGTTTGCAAAAAGGATGGTATGATTTGATCAATTGCCGACAGATATAGACCATAATGCCAACGACGTTCCAGTTTAGATGCTTAGATGGGTGAAACGAAGCGTACCTAGTGGCGCTTGACGCCGGCGACAAGAAAGTGAGCCTAAGTCATTTGTACTCCCTTTCATCAAGATCGCAAGTTTCCAGCAGATTCTGAGTGAGATTCGGCTGCCGGTTGTACTCCTCTGTACTCAGATACCGGTCACCCCATTCGCCGACGGTGTTATCGTACGTCGTCTGAGGTTTCGTCTTGCATAGGTGCAACATATTGTTCTTCAGTCCTTTCATCAAGCCAAGACGTGGGTATTCCTGCTTCCGTAAGCCAAAGCTGTGAGAAAACATCGACAAGGGTCATGATACCTTCACGATCGTGTTGAACTCCTCCCAGGTAAGGGCTCCTCCTGGCACTCTGTCAGGTCCTTGGAAATCTGCCCAAATGCCGTACGAAGTGGCCTGGCACTCTGGCTCCTTATGGAAGACCACCGTGCCGATGGTGTGAAGTGCAATGGCGTCCCATACCAACTGCAGCCGGTGCTTGTCCCACTCCTTGGGGTCCGCTTCGCGCTTCAAGAAGTTCCTTGCTGCATTCGCGCCATCGACTTCGAAGCGCTTGTCTTCACTGATGACATCGCTGTGAGGTGGGTGGCCAAGCGGGAATCCAGTATCGTGCAGGATAGCAGCAATGGCATGGGCCTCTCTGTCGCGGGACTTCGTATCCGGGATCTTGTCGGCAATAATGAACCCGAGAAGGAAAGAGCGCACAATGTGGTTGTAGGTATCGTCCGTTGAGACCGACCGTGCAAATTCGAGTGCTTTAGTAATGAGCGGGGTATCTGGCACCGTCACACCAGCGATGACCTTTGTGGACAGCGCCATTATTTGCCCGGCCTTGGAAGCTTCTGCAGGCTGCGCGGGTTCAACTTCTTCGACCAAAACTTGTCGAGGTAGAATGAGGTCGGGGATGCTGTGGCGGATCTGACAAGCAGAAACGAGCTCTTATCGAGCGATGGTGGGTCATCCTTCTGAGGGACACACTGAGCAGTGGGCTGCGTATACACAGGCGACCAATGCCTAGCGTGCTCGAGCGATCTTACGGCAATGCTCAAGCTGCAGCTGCGCAGCCTCTCACAATCCCGACCGGGAGGTCCGGGTAAGTCTGGCGTCTCTCGCCTATGCAAGAGGCAAGGGTAAATTGAAGACTAGTTGCAGAATGGAGGGCGGCAGAGCCTCGCGAGTCGTGACCGCATTTCGCAATTATTGTTAGCGGCACGGACATATCTAGACATGCCTAGCCAGCACAACAGTTCGTGGAAAGACCTGACGAACAAGACACGCGGCAACCTAGGAGGTATATAAATTCGTCGTCAAGATCAAGGTTCGGGGGATGGCGGACGGAGCAGCGCCGCAGCCGGCACCGTCGAACGTTACCGAGGCCTCTTCCACTAGCCATGGCCAGGACGAGGAGACGGGCATCGACCAGGAGACAGACAATGCCATCAATCTGACAGTCGACGATGACCATGATAGCGCCTACTCCGGCGGTGATGGAGCCTCGTATGCCGCGAGGGCTGTCCTGAAAAATCATCACCTTCGCTGACAATAGTAGGGAGACTACCTCTCTCGCCAGTACGCTGATACAAGGTCATGTCGAAAATGGCCGAAAGTGAGTATATGCAGTGGACTCAAATGTACTCTGCCTGACCCGCGCGCCAGATATGCAACGCTTCGAGATGATTACTGGGGTCCATCCGACGACCAGCAGTTCGAGACAATGGATGCTGGGCACTATCTCTACCTTCTGCTCAATTCATTCAATAGTCCAGACAATTTGCTCTTTCGTTCTCCGATAAAGCATCCATCTTACATTCTCGACATAGGCACCGGGCCGGGGACATGGGCTATCGACGCGGCAGATAAGTTCCCACAAGCCACAGTGTACGGCGTGGATCTATATCCGCCTCCCGCGTCGTTCGTGCCGCCGAATTGCTTTCTTGAAGTAGACGATGTCAATGAAGAATGGACGTGGAAGCACAAATTCGATCTCATTCATGGCAGGCTGCTGCTCGGAGCATTCACGGACGAGCAGTGGCAGCAGCTGTACAGCAGATGCTACGAGTATGTGCAGATCTTCGAGAATGCGATGACCTTGACTAAATCGCTTATGCAGGAATCTCAATCCTGGAGGCTGGCTAGAGCAGGTCGAATTGGATGTGAGGGTTATGTCAGACGACGGGACGCTCGCGGAAGACTCACTGCTCGCCGGCTGGGTAAGCATAAATGAAGCACTGCTTCTCCCTCCATGAAGCTGAGCTAATGGGTTGCCTAGGGCCAAACCTTTCTGGACTGTGCCACCAGAGCAGGCCGTTCCCTCAACACGCAAGAGGAAATGAAGTCTCGAATCGAGCAAGCCGGCTTCGTCAATGTTCAAGACCACCTTTTCAAATGTCCCATTGGCAACTGGCCCAAGAACAAAGTCTTGAAAGAAGCCGGGCGCATCAACTTCCACCACTGGTCTTCAGGATTGGACGGTTGGGCAATGTTCCTGCTCACCAAGTTTGGTGCGCCCAAGCCGTGGACGGCCGATGAGGTTAGGGTGTATGTGGCCAAGGTAAGACAGGAGCTGCAAGACCGCAAGCTGCACATATACCACTACACCCGCAGAGTCTGGGCGCAGAAGCCGTATTCTACCTGATCTGACTTTCACGTATGGCGAGTGGGATAGATGAGGATGGACATGTATTGTCACTTTGAACGATCTGGATTGAAGGAAGCTTTAGGATATTAACATTCCCTTCCGTATACCTTGGCCGTACATATACTGCTGCCCACGCCCGTGTGGACGAAGTGCACTTGCAAATATCGGCACATGAGAGTTTCAGAGCGCCTTTCACCTATGCATGAATCGGCTTGCTGCATGTGGCTGCAGGCATTGTTCGTCGAGCCTTACCCTACTATTGTCCCCACACATTCGCTTTTGAGAGTGGAATTCCAGGCCAAAGTCTTATCATGACATGCTTCTGTTCTTATATAGGTCGCCAGTACTAGGTCGCCAGCACGAACAAGAACTTACAGTAGATTGCCAAGCTCAAGTGCAAGGCTCAGCAGGATAATCAGCGCAAGGATGGGCTTACTCGAAAGACTGAATACGTTTCGGGTCAGGTACCTTTGCCGACACATAGTCCGAAACAGAATAATGATCCAGGACACTATGCTTCCAATGTGTCATCGATTCAAACCTTGTCCGACGACCGCCACGAACCATTTTGCGCCACGAAAGCCTGCAGTGAATGGACGCGACAGATGTCTCAGCACACGCGAGGAAGCTGAAAGTTGCTGAGCTCAAGACGGCTTTGCGCTGAGGCATCATACATCGGATGGTCGAGCAGGAAGTCGTTGGTCTAGACATTGCTGTCGAACTCTGGGCAGCTGAGAAGACAATGTATTCGCAGATGTACTGGGTACTCGTCGACGAGCATTCGGCTGCAGTGACCTCAGTGCCTTTACTGTCTCTACCTCTAGTGTCAAACCCGGCCGAAACACCAGCTTGGTCCGAGGTTTGAAATTCCAATGCCATCGGCCGACCTTCCGACCATTCTTTCCTAGATGTTAACAACAAAGACTCTACAGTGTGCACATGGCAAGACACACCTTGTTGACATAAAACCAAGTCGGCTGCGCTAAGCTTTCGGGAGATTTACAACGCGCCTACGTACAATTGTATGAATCCTTGTTGCTCAAGTCTCCACCGCATCGAACGGACCAGGAATGCCGCAGCATTACTAGAGCTAGGTTGATGGATCGACAGATGTCCTGAAAAGATCCTTCTGCTCGTACCATGGCACTGCGTCCAATGGCTACGTCGTCAAATCCTCAATCATAAAAGCTGTTTTGCCATTGGCGTTGTTGGCGTTGTTGGCAAGACATATGCCTTGTTTATCATGCCTGCCTTAAGAGACTTTGGCGTTATCACAGACATGTTTTAAGCCGATGTCTTGAGGCATCGACACCTGTAGTGTCGATCGCTCCGGCTGTATGATTGTCGAGACAAGCCAGAAGGTCTATAACGGTCAGGGGCAGCAGTCACATTCATCATATATCCTTGCTCAACCACGATGAACTCACGCACGATCTGCAATTGACGTCTATGCAGCCATACTACAAGCCTGCTGGTACAGACCTCTGTACTATTGAGACGTGCAGTCTTGACCTTGCATACATAAGATATTTGCCGTCGTTGGCAGGAAATGGCTTCTTCATTGTCCTCTTTGCGATTCTAGCAGCTGCGCAGTTGGCGTTGGGAACACGATATCGTACCTGGCGCTTTATGGTACGCTCAAAGCGTCGACTCGTAGAGGTATCAGCTAACAATTGTCCAGTATGCTATGACGATCGGTTGCATAGGGGAGATCGTTGGCTACACTGCCCGCTGCATGATGCATGAGAAGCCATTCTCACAGGAGCCATTCATGATGTAAGCGGGATTCTAGAGAAGGAGATTCAATGCTCTGATTGACAAGACGATTTAGCTACCTCATCTGCCTCGCAACAGCACCAGCTTTCCTCTCTGCGGCCATGTATTTCTGTCTCGACGGGATTATGACTGTCTTTGGCTGCGAAATGTCTCGCTTCCAGCCAGGAACATACTCGCTGGTCTTCATCTGCTGCGATACAATCGCCCTAGTATTACAAGGTGTGGGAGGCGCTCTTGCCGCCACGGCGCCGACATTGAAAGGTATCCAGGACGGTATCAATGTTATCATTGCTGGGCTTTGCTGGCAAGTCTTCTCGATGACACTATTCATCGCCATGGTCCTGGAGTACGCCTGGCTCGTCCGACGAAAGAGGAGCGATATCGCGTACCGGTCGGCAGCGGAAGCACAGGCATCTCGCTGGCTCAAAGTACATACGACAGGCTTGAGCCTTGCGATTCCGTTGATCTACATCCGGTGCGCGTACCGGATCGCGGAGCTATCCAACGGCTTTGGCAGTGATCTGGCGAACGATGAGCTCCTTCTGATGATCTTCGAAGGAGCAATGGTCTCAACTGCGGTCATTGCGCTATCGGTCTGCCATCCTGGCATCGCGTCAGGGCGGCAAAGTAGGGTGATATCCTCAGTCCAGCTCGTGGCAACAGATAGCGTGACAATCTCGCGCGCGGAGGCTGGTTCTGACTCAGAGAGCTATAAGAAGGGTTTCTCGGTCAGCATGTCCTCCATCGATTCCAGCATCGCGACGGAGCCAAGATATGAGCAGTCAACAGAGCCCAGCAACAAATGCTCAAGGACGCTACAATCCAATTCGCCCAAGAAAATATCTTTACCTTCTTGTTCAATTCATTTCTAGTGGCGTGGTCATTGGAGAGCAGAGGTGTTCCTCATGTACACTCAAGGTCGAGAGTCTTGCGGGATGACGCAAGGACTGTCATTTCTCTTGGGAATGCACCAGTCACACCGCTAGATATTCAGTCCAGAAGGCATTAATGTTTGTTGACAGCGTGGTTGATTTAATTGTTGACGTGGTTGACATCAGTTCCGACTGCCTAAATTCACCGGCTTAACGTTGACTGGTCGACGCGCGCTATTTTCCGGCCTCAAAAGCATCAATCATCGGATGACTGGTGGGCTGACTGAGGTGAGCAATTCACTACTCTCCAGTGACCGAGACCGTGGTGGAATCTTCCCATGAGTCTTCTTCATGATCGAACCACCTCTGCAACAGACTCATGGTCGCCGCGGCACCAACACTTGCAATCAGGATTGCAATCATCACCCAATTGCTCTTAGCATAAGGAGGTGAGCTGTTCTCGTCTCCTGCCCAACCACTGTAGAGTGCGTAATTGGTGAGAATACTGCGAAAGTAATAGGTCAGAACGTCAGTAATATCCTGGACACAAGATACCCAATGAATCTTTGTTACTCACCTCCCACAATTGCCCAAGCCACTCACGAGTGCACTGGCAGCAGCCACTCCAATCTCGCCATGTCGCCTCTGGAAGATCTCGGCCGTCCAGGTCATCGTGATTGGTACAGTGGGGCCAAGCCCAAACCCGACCATGAGGAGGCCAAAGTAGCGACCCCACTTCTCAGAAGTACTGTTGCCCAAGTATGTCGCTACCAGCAAACCGGCGATCTGAAGCAGTACAGGAAGCGAGAACAGTAGCGCGCGATGTTTGTGGAATCGATCACTGAGCGGCGTGACTATCAGTATTGCAATCAGATCGCAGATCCAGATTGGCCCGTAGAGAAGACTGAGCTCGACTCCGGTAAAGTCGGGATTTATTGCTGCAAGGATGACCGATCCATAGCTGGTCAAGCCGTTACCAACACCGACAACGCCAAAGTACATCACCACCAGTGGCCAAAAACGCCAGTCCAGAAGCACGGACATCAGGTCTTGCCAACCCCATGCAGTGTTGTGATAGGTGGTCTTCAAGTCATGATAATGCAGTAAAGCATCAGTTCCAGCTAGAGCAGGCTTGCTTCGAGGCAAAATTCGACCCAGAATGCCCGGTTTCCTTTGCTCAGCAGGCCGGAGTGGGCGGTCTGGAAGCCACCAGAACAAGGTCAAACCAACGAAGAGGGTCACCAGGCCCCAAATGAGTACCATCCATTGCCATCCAGAAAGATTGCCCTCGCCATCCATCTTCTGGAAGCCTGCTGATACAAGGCCCACGACTGCCGCGCTGACCTGTGATGCCGTAAAGTAGTATCCGACTCGCTTTGCCATTTGTTGAGGGGGATAAAATAGTGTTAGGTAATAAGACATGCCTGGCCACATGCCGGCTTCCACAGCGCCGAGCAGTAATCGCAGGACATAAAAGCCAGCGGCATTCTTCATGCCGACCATCGCTGTACCAATCACCCCAACGCTGATTACGATCCTGGCGAGCCACACCTGAGGGCTTAGCTTCGACATTATCAGGTTGGACGGAACCTATATCGATAGTCAGGAATGTGAATCACTATGAATGTATAATGACGAGACTGACCTCGAGCACCACATACGAAGCATAAAAAAGCGCCAGAGCCGTTGAGACTTGATGAGCCGTGATATGAAGCTGAGACTCCAGATCATGGCCTGAAGCTTCGTTCATCGTCTGCGCCAGACCAACATTGGCACGGACAGCCGAGCAGAGGAAGTACAGAACCCATAAAGCAGGGATGATGCGGAGATCCAGACGGCGATACACAGCCCGAAGGCGTGTCTTCTCCTCGATACCAGCATTGGCTTGGCCATCTTGATCATCATTGGTATTGACCCCTTCGGTATGTTTGATGTTGGTCATTTCGTCCTGCATGTGTTGGCCGCACGGTCGGGCTTGCGGCTATTGACGATGTATCCTCGGTAGTTTCTGTGACAAGCACATTGTCTCGCCTGCTTGAACGTCTGTTCGTCAACGTGAGATGACGTGCTACCCCTGCGGATTATTCGATTTTGAAAAGATGAGTATCTCTGATGGATTTCGCGAAACCCAGCTTTTCGCCGATGCCGGCGCCCACCACCACAACAATTCATCGACATCGCAATCCGTCCTTACAGTTGCCATTGCGATGGTGCCCGATGCGAATTGACTCATGAATAGCGAAAACCACCATACTAATATTGCACAACACGTGTCGTCGGCTGGGCTCACTCCATACCCTGGAGCTCCTTCTCTGAAACACCCTCCTGGCGAAACCTTGCAGTCACGAACAGATGCTAAAAGTAAGTGCTATGCGGGATTCATCTTCTCACTATCACGCACATTGCGATCATGTCCGTGCAAGGATCATGCAGAAAATTCATAATAGTTCTTGATCGTCTAGTTTGTCAAGTTAGTCAAGTCAGTCATGTCAGATGTCGGTCAGTGAGGCATTGAGCAGTCAACCTTACTCCGCTGCATTGACCACGGCCTTGACATATCCAGAGTCTATTGGGCACAGCAGTGACGGATTCAATTGATCGACGATGACCAGCAGCTCAGTTGTCCGGTTGAAGTATGGTCGAGTACGGAATCAGAGAAGAGGACTGCTGGGGACGATCTGAGGTCGTCAAGCCTGGTGAGGATGAATCTCGTTTTGCTACATTATTTACAGCTTGATTGATATATCGTACTTATCCAACAAAAGTGCCGTCGTGCACAAAATGCCGATATAGCCGGTCAATATGACCATAGCCTCCACATCGCCCACATGCAGCGTCTGCACCGACATGTTCACCGCACCGGTCAACAAATTGGCCAGCAGGAATATCGCGAGGCCATTCCTGTTGAATGCATGCAAGACTCTGCTAGTAGCTTCCTGGATCCTCTGCCTTTCTGTCCATCCATCTTTGGCTTTGTAAAGATTGGGAAACATCAGCTTCTCAATGCCACAGAACAGGAGCAATTGTGCAGTGTTGAAGCTGCAGACCCAGCAGACATAGCCGAGATTTGCCATCCGGCGGGAGACGTACAGCGCTGGTCCGTAATTCCATAGCGCCCAGACGGATGCTACAAACCAGAGAAAGGCAGATAGCACAAGCCAGTAGAATGCAGTTGTGGGAAGCTCAGGCTTGAGTGGCGGCGGCTCGGCATTCCAGGCTTGAGCCAGATTGTTTGGCTCCTTGCCGCTGATGACAGCGTCCAGCCAGTCAGCGTCTTCGTCCAAAGGATCAGCCTCTTTGGCCTTTTTTGCTTCCTCTTCCGGGTCTGGATCCCGGGGCATAATGGCTAAACCAATTCCCATGCCCGCAATGAAAATGGCGAGGTAGCCGAAGAAGCTGAAGACTCCCTCACGGTTTTGTGAAAGCCAATCTCCAGGCTCGCGTGCGGCCAAGATTATGTACCTCTTCAGGTCTGGGGTCAAGTACAGCACGAGCTCGTAAGCGATAGCGAGAAGAAAGGCGAAGATGTTGTAGAGGCGTATGAAGCGCAGTGCCGGGAGTAACAGCGCCACCACTGGGGAAAGCAGGGCCAGAGTGAAGAAAAAATTCCAGTGAACGCCATACTCGCTGACATGCTCTGCGTATTCCAAACCCTTGACGGACCAGAGTCGCACGAAGCCAAGCACGACGAGGGGGATTGACGGGCGTAAAGCGGCCTTCATGCGATCAACGAAAGACAGTCTCACGTCTTGTGCCCGGGCTTTAAGCTCAGGCCGTGCAGCTGCAATACCAGCGGCGAACACGAAAGAGCCAACACCCAGGTCCATCAGCGACGTTCCGAATGCTTCCGTCTTTGCGAAGCGCCGCGGGAAGACGGGGAAGTCGACGGCCAGAATGCTGGTACACGTGACGATCATCATGGCTCCTCTATAAGCAGTAATGAACGGCTTGACTGGGAGGGGACCCTTCACAGCTGTCAAGTCCTTGCTTCCCGAGCCAGGTTCAGACGATTGTCGCATCCTGTCCTTCCCATCGTCCTTGACGGCATCGTGCACTTCCTTTACTGGTGGTTTGGGAGTGGTTTTGAGTTCGGATGCAGGCTGCAATAAGGTTGCAACTGCCGGCAAGAACAACAGGCCAAGCAATATTTGCGGCCCGCCGGAGTAGACAGTTGTAGAGAACAGGATCCCACAGCAGTTGAGCAGAAAGTCCGTGAGTGCTGCCGGAATTGTGTAAGGTTTGAAGAAACTCTGCCTGGTCTGAAGTATTGCCCATAACAGGACAGCCGCCTGGGACCAATCGTAAGCACAATGGCCAAGTAATGGGCACCTGCAACCTTGCACGGGACGTCGTCCACACGCTCTTGGACTTTGGGCTGCGCACGACTTACCGGAGCGATCAGGGTTACAAAATTGATCTCCCAAATCCCACCGCCCGACAGATAGGCCACCGAAGCCTCCTTCTCCGCCTTGTATTCTGGCGTCATGGTGCTGAGTCACGCAAACGCTGTGCGCGTTTGCTGTCCAGGTATTCGGAACTTGAGATGACAAGCATCAGAGAAGAATTAAGCACAGAGAAAGCTCCTCACAGAAGCTGTCCAGCTGCAGGGGAGATGCGCCGGCTCGACCCGTGACGATGCCGAGATGAAACGCTCCCGTAGCCGTTGGTACCGGACTCGAGGAGCATCATGCTCCCAACACCACACCCTCGCAAGCCACCGCGGTCTTCAACCTACCCGCGACTCCAATCCACATTCTCTGCTGTGCCGATGCTGGTGAAACGGATGGTGACAGGATGGCGATGCAGGTTCATGCAGGAAAGCGCAATTAGTCTTCGGGCTATCGCCGTGGGCCGGGCACCTGTCACTCCCTTCGAGAAGGATTATCCTGGCTTCCTCATGAGTCTAACCTATCGAGTCCTCCAAAAGCAAAATACGCGCTCTGCATTTGATCCAAGTTCTTCATCGAATCTGAGAGATGCAGGTGGCCCCTAGACTTTGTGTATTGTCCATGAGAACTGCAGGGAGCTTTCGCAGCATCGTAGTAGGAGCAAAAGATTGGTGAGCTGCACTTTCCTCATGCACCTGCCCTCTCACCCTCGCCCTTTCCGCGTTTGGTCGCACGTCTCTTGTTTCGGCGGCCGACCACTGTCCCTCGTCACCTCTGTAATTCGATACCAGATCGAGAGCGAAACGTCTCGGTTCGCCACATGTTGTTATACAGCAAACAACCGCGTCTGTATTGATCCAACAATCCGCTGCCTCCTACAGGGGACTCCTGTTTGCATCGAGGACGTCAGCGCTGTGACTCTGCTTTCCCAGGCGCACGGAAGACTATTGATACGCTCGGACACAGTTCTCGAGTCCTCTCACAACAGCTGAATCTCCGATGACTGCACACAGATCATGGTGGCCCAGTGAAAGCAGCCAGACGCATCGTCTTTGATGTCCCGTCATCATGGTGCTCGCAGGCAAGAACACGAACGCCACTCCACGCGCGAGTGGGGCCAGCAGTCACAAGGCCAAACAACGCGACTCGCTGCCTTTGCAACATTTTAGACTCCGCGACGAGAATCATCCTTATGCCAAGGGCCGCACTACACCCAAGGACACCACGTCTCCGTCGCAACGCCTCCTGTCGTCGACCAAATCATCTGCCGCCAAGATCAGTGGCCCTTCACGAGCGCCGTTGCAGAGGTCTAGCAAACCCTTGCGCGAGCAGCTGATCTCGCCATTAGGAACTACGAACATCAGTCCTTTAGATTTTCATTCGGTGGCAGCTACAGACGACGACGCCGCAATCCCGCTAGCGACGCCGACGCAATCCACCGACATCATTCCTCAACACAAGAAATCGCTCAGCGATCTGCCAAAGCTGCAGACTGACACTGACAGCATTCGAAAAGCTCAATTGGTGAGACCTCATCGCCGCCTTCTGGCATTCTTGGCGGTACCAGCTAATACCCTGCAGTCTCCAACACCGCTTTACCAGAACCCGGCAATGCCCACCCACTCGAACAAACCTCTTCCCAAGGACAAACCGTTACCATCACGTCCGGCGTTGTCCTTCATCAATAGCTCCAGCCCTAGCAAGCGCGGCCGCTCTCTTTTGGATGCTACAGACAAACCGATGGCAGTCAATATCGGCGGCGCAGAGCACGAATGGCCAGCTTTGACCCCTCGCTCGTACAGTGCGCCGGCTAGAGAGCTGCTAAAGAGCCGTGTCACCTCCAGTCAGACAGTCTCGCAGCGGTCTGCGAGTGCTTCAGCTGCTACCGACTGCGTTCACAGCTCAGAGCAAGCGTCCGCCACCACAGACAATTCTAACTATGTCGCCGCCTCGGATCGTGACCCCGAGTCTCCTTTTACGGAATCCTCAGGCGGCCATTGGCGCCAATATCCGAACCGCAATGCCTCGCTATGTCCCAAAGCAAGCAGCGGTAGTCTGGCCAAGATTGCGGCCGCCGAACAGTCGCGCCAACTTGCTCCATCTCCAAATAGCTTCTCCAGACCTCGAATCGGCAGCAACACGCAGAGCCGGGACTCTCGCATGATAGGCGTAAATCTCGCCACTGCAACCAATCAGGCCAAAACGCAGAGAACTGCTTCGCGCATCCCCATCCCCGACTCCAAGAAAGCAACGCTTGTCGAGGTCAAAAGTCGCCCCACGTCTAGAGATATGATGTCTGCGTCTGCTCAAGGCCTATCATTTGGTGCTCGCAGGCTCGACGCTCCCGATACAATGAAAATTCTCGATAATGGTGTGAGGCGTCGTCAATTGCAGCGCCGCGATACGGACCACAGTACTGCAACTGAGACATCGATGAGCACACGTGATGGCTGTCCAGATACACCAGCACTGATTCGAAGCAATGCAACCTCGCCAGACGCCACTTTGGGCACCAGCTCGTCTGATGAAGAGGAAGTCGTGACGCCATCCTTCAAGGCTACGACTTTTACGCCACGAATCGGTCGAAAGAATGACAGCGACAGTCAGAATTCCGCTCGCCGCTTGTTTGAGAGCCCTGTGGACGATCTTCAACGAGGTCCTCCTCCCACGAGTCCATTCACTGCCCCTCTACCAACGATACCCAGTCAATCTGTTCTGCCATCAGAGGCATTCCAGGATATCCAACGCACATCAAGCTTCTCCACGCTTCATGAACGTTTTTCCAAACTGTACAATGAGCATGTCACCAACTCGGAGCTTGATCAAGAAGGGCAGCCAACGGTGTCTGAACATGCGAGGGCCTCGCTCCTTGATCTACTCAATGAGTATACAAACCAAGATGGACGCCAAGGCTCTGGAAACATGGAGGGCATCATCTCTTCGCATGACCGGGATGTGAGGGCACACATTAGCACAGCATTGTCGATGCTGGAGGGTGGAGGTACGCTGACCAAACCTGAGGTGTCCAGCGATACCATATTCCAGATATTTGGCCATTTGAATCGTGACCATATGAAGACTTGCATTCAGAAGGACGAATCCCTCGGGGCGAAAGCAGTCGTGACTGAGCACTATCTGACTGGCGCAGGCGGCCAGTGCCTGTCACATTCTGATACGGTCGAGAGTCCCCGAGAGAATCTACGAGACATCGGCAACGAACTCGAGAGGCAATCTGGAAGTCAATTGGCCCCGCTGGCCTCGCTTGAAGGTGTGGCAAGCAAATGGTCTGGCAGTACGGCATCTCTGGAGCCTCACCCACTTTCCTCCCATCCACTTAGCGAGGCCTTGCAAGCTGAAGCTGCATCTTCCAGCGGCTCGCGTCCCAGTGAGTCTGCTGGTGTGCATTCGGAGCGTCCACAGAGTATAGGATACCCGATGAGGATTGCTTCTAAAGCTGGCAAGTTGATAGGTCCGGGAAGCAGTGGCGGCACAGCAACTCCTTCAGGTCCTCTTCGCCGCACGTCATCGCCGATGCCAGGCACTCCACAGCAGCACTCAGTGCAGACTGCAAGCAAAGCCGTGCAGCGCACCCGTGGCGGCTTCGCCGCTCCTACGGCTTCAGCAGAGGCGAGAAAGATGGTTAAGACGCCAGCGTCACGCAGCAAGCCGTTCAGTATATCTGGGATCGACATTCGCAGTCAATCATCGTCGGCCAACAAGGGCAGATCAAAGTCAGAGGGTTCTGCACTCCCAAAGGTTGGTTCTGCGATCCCCCCCTTGGACGTAATTGTGTGCTGACAATTCATAGACTCCGCGGGACCAGTCGAAAGGCCGCAACATGCTTAGCAAGATCAACAGCATGTTCTCAGTGAAGCGCGACAAGAAGCACGGCCGGTTAGAGCGCGCACTGTCTCCACTCAATGACTACGAGATCAGTGCGAATAGGCCCTCAAGGTCTGGTACGAGGAACGTTATGGATGACTGGGAGCGCGATGCTGTCACCAGCAGGCGCATGAGTCCTTTCCTTACGCCATCCAGGTCATCTTTGCTTCCGAAGATGCCTACCAGCTCGTCGCCACACCAACACAACGCGACCGCGACAACACCATCGCCGTCGCCGGACATGTCAGCTGAGCCTTCGTTGTCGAGCGGCAACGCCACGCACAATTTGTGCGCTTCTCTCATCAAGAGAGCTAAGACGGAGACTCAGCCAGCCCGCAAGGAGCGCCTTCTTACATTCGCCAAAGTGCTCAATGACTCTCTCATTAGCGCTCGCGAAGCTCAAATCAGCGCCGAAACGGCCCAACATGCGGCGAAGAGTGCTCAGATGGCGTATGAAATGACGGTCAAGTCCGTTGCCATGCTGCAGCGCCTAGCAACTGGACTGACTGTCAAGACGACTCGTCAATCATAGCGCATGGCAGCACGACTTCTCTATCAGCATTGTCCACACTGGAACCAGTAGCGACTTTCTTGTTTTATTGCCTTGGCTGAGTTGCAGCACAAGCTTTCCTGCAATAATTTTGCCCAACATTATACCCATTGAGATTCCGCTCACTGGGCCAACACTGCGAAGTTCTCTGATCGGGCCTTTCAGATCGACATTGCTGATGCAGCCGTCATAAGAGTCGAAGTAAAGCTCGAATTCCTTAGGGATAGTGTTGCTTCGCAAGGCAAATCGCTGCATTAATCATGGTCTTCGAAGCTTCTTCATCGGATGTTTACATATGCTCCAGAGGTAGCATGCGTGTATATGCAGATACATTGGTGTAACTCCCAAACCTGGACCCATTCCTTCCTTGCACAATGCGAAGCTATATTCTCTATCTCTAATTGCTCTACCTCTAGAGAGGACAAGTTCCAGGCAGCGTCTCATTGCCCATGCCAGACCTTAGATTCGGATACTTGCTGAATGGATAATCAAGAATATTCTGGCTCATGTCCAGAGGTCCAAGTCTGTCGGTGACAGTCTTGATCAGGCTGTCTGAGTCGTTGCAGGGCCGATCACCAGACACTTCCCACCATCCTGCGCCCCCCAGACCTTTCGACTGAAGATACTTCACTTTTTCGATGGCGCATTCGGGCGTGTCGTAAGAGACGAGCGAGAGGTTGCGAGACGGAGTGTAGGACCAGGAGGCGATGACGCTGGGGTCGTAACTGACGGTGCTGTTAGGGAACGGGAGAACCTGTGCAGCGTTGTTAGCTTTACACACGTACAGAGAGTGTGCGTATGGTGGTCGGTCTACCTTGTAGTCATATACACCAGCTTCCCAGCTTCCTGCGCCGGTCCCGTTGAATGGCTTGCCCAGGCCAAGGGTATGCTGGAATTCGCGGCCGTAAAGTGGCATGCCCAACACTAGTTTCTCTGAGGGTACGCCGCCATTAATGTACGCCTCGACGGCCTGGTTGGTCTCGTAGTCAGTGGATCTTGGGTTCGTGGTGCTGTTGTAGACATTCGCCTGATGGCCTGTGAAGTTCGAGAAACCAGGGCCCATGTAATCGTAGGCCATGAGCAGCCAGAAGTCCATGTACTGATCCAACTCCTGGTACTTCAGCCACTTGTAGTTTTGAGGCCCTGCTGGCCACGCGCCCGTGAGAGAAAAGTGAGGGCGGCCGGTCAGGTTCCGAGAGTAGTTGTCGAGTTCCTTTCGTACTTCCATGAAGAGCTTCACGACGTTCTCAGAGTTGTCCTCTCCGTTCGGATACTCCCAATCGATGTCAATGCCATCGAACCCAAGGTCCTTAACCAGCTGCACGGAGCTTTTGGCAAACATCCTGCGGCCTCTATCTGTTTTCGCAGGATCGTCAAAGTTGGTGCGGTAGGTCCATCCACCGATACTGAGCATAGTCTTGAGATGACGATTGCCCTTCTTAAGCAGGTAGAGCTGCTTCAGGTTGCCATACAGGTTCGTATCGTTGGCAGCCGGTTGATCGCCCTCGAAGGGCTTTTGCAGGTCGGCAAATTCGTCGGAGAGGTAGACCTCGCCAGTTTTGTTGTTGATGTTGGCGAACGCATAGTAAACATGCGTCAATTTCGACGCTGGAATCATTGATACATTGAAGTTTCGCGCGTAAATGAACTGCGAAGATAAACTTAGTATGCCGCGCCAGGTGCATCGTTGGTGCACTCACCCAATTGCCATAGTATGCCAGGGCCTTTGCACCTTGTTCACCATGACCGCCATACGGTTGTGGTTGCCCTCCATACTTCTGTGGTTCTGGAACACTGCGTTGTACGTGGTTATGGTGGTGGTGGGCGGCTTCCTGTCCGTGTGCGGCAATCGCAGAGGCTTGAATAGAAGAGAGGACAAGGGCGAAGCCGCCGAGTCTGCACAAGAAGTCTAACATTATTGTGATTTGTCTATGCTCTGCCAACGAAGCTGTGGTGATCTAAACATTGAAGTCAAGGCAAAGCAGCTGGGAAAAGACCCTAAATACTTGATCAGGAGGCAACCTTCAAGGCCCTGGGATAATACGGGCCAAGCTTTGTCGCGAGTACGATGGAGACGGGATAGACCTGGACGTGCATCATTGAATCTCGGGCGGCTTGCTTTCTGGAACATAATTACGACGTACAGAATTCTTCGCAGAATACCAATGCGGCCTTAGAGTTCGGAGCGGCTGTTGTTTGATGGACATTTGGTAGCCTGCCTGCCAATCATGAGTCCTTGGGCGAGCGACAAAGTTCGATGGCCACCTGTGCTCGACAAGGTGTGCCAAGGGCGCTCGAAATGCTTGCAGTAGAGAGATTGTATACAGAGAGTCCTCGGTCTCAGTCCTCGACGAAGCGAGCGAAGACACGAATCGCTAAAGCCCGGGGTAAATCGCGGTACCCCTTCGTGGGGTCAGAACTCTGCTAGGCAAAACAGCCCCTGGTCTCATCTTTCTTAATAAGGTACATTCGAATGTGGGAAATACGCCATGCTGGCGCCAAAGGCCTGGGGATGTTCGCGAATAGACGCATCGCCAGAGGTTCGCGCATCTTGGCAGAAAAGCCTCTATTGGAGGTGAAGGACGAGCGTGGCGTGTTCGCTGCTATGAGAAGACTTGATAAGCGCGACAAGGATGCATTCATGCGGCTCTCCATCAGCCCGATCAAACGATCAAGCTTTCTAGGGTGGACTGAGGCTGCATACCACGCTGCCCGACAAGGACTGCATGATCTTGTTCGCAATGTTGGTGAAGATAGACGGGGAGTTGCAAACTTGTTGCCCAGTGCCACATCGAGCATTTTCGAGTATCCAGCCATCCTTCGTGTGTTCAGGAACAATAATTTCGACTTGGGAAGCACACAGGCTGTTTTCGGAAATATCTGCCGGATAAACCACTCTTGCAAGCCCTCGACGCAGGGCAACTTCAACGCAGCCCTGGGCAAGTTCACCATTCATGCTCTGCGGACCATAGAACCTGGTGAGGAGATCACCATCAGCTACCTCCCGGAGCATGGAGCTCTCAAAGAATTTCGACAAGGGCGACTCTTGTCCAGCTACGGCTTCTTATGCGACTGTCCAGCTTGCGATACTAGGAGCGCACGTGGTAAAGAATCTGAAGCAAGACGACTGCAAATCCAGGCTGGCCTGCATGCCTGGCAGGAAGGCGTGACAGGCACCGGCGTCTCAGATCATGCAGCCGAATTGCGCATCGTGAAAAGCATGCTCGAAATGTATGAGCATGAGGAGATCTCCGGCCGGGAGGTGGCAACGACATATCTTGCTGCAGCTGAGCTGGCGGCGAAAGCAGGCATGATGGGTGATGCCGCAGAGTATGTGAACAAGGGACAGAGGATGGAGAAAGATTGCTGCGGAGTCGACAGCCCGCATTTTCAAACGAGCCTGAAGCGGGCACGTGAGATACAGACCGGTGCTGGGACCACTAGTTCCAGGCCCGCATGCAATCCTGACAAGCCTCTTAGCCCTCAGATGTACTACGAGCCCTGGACATAGAGCACTACATCACATCTATTGTGGTAACAGCAGGGGTTGCTATGGCATCCAGACTCGTAGAAGCTGGCCATTCTGATAAGCCACCCTCGTAGCACTCCTTCTCGCATCGCGGATGCGGAATCACAGTGGATGAAGCAACCAGTATTACATATGCAGAAATACCGGCTTATCTAAGACATACGGCGAAAGCCACATCAATCCGATAAAAGCCCTGTCTCACTAACAAGATCACCACACCAAGCTTGAAGCAAGCGCACCTTAGCTATCGATCATCCTCCATGATCCTTGTTCGACCACGCGATTCACGTGGTCGACCGACCAGGATCACACACCATCGAGGTGTGGTGACTAAGGCTGCCGGTGTCTCGCGCTCATCTCCACCGTCAGATTAATAGCTATGCTCCGCGCCTCGAGCAGCTAAGCTGCCAAGCGACATCCGTATGATTGATCAAGCCGAGCATGGCTGCAGTGTTTGTGGTAGCTGACAGACATCGACACCAACAGATGAACAAAAGGTCTTCATCATCGGATACGGCCAAACCACCGTCCTTGAAAAACAAACTCTCCAGCATCCACTCTGTCTGGAAGGACGGGAGAAACAGCACAGATACTGCCGGATCCTCAACGAGGTCGGGAAGTAGCGAGAACAGTAAGCCATGCGCCAAATATGGCTGGCCCTGCATAGCTGACAGTGGAGTCCAGGCTCGCTTGACAGATACTTGAGCAGCTCTACCAATACTTCAGCATCGACACACCGAAGCAAGGGCGCTACAAAATTCCACTTCGTTCCAAAAGCACTGCCACCCGTTCCGAAGCGCTCAATAACCCTACCTATCACGAAACGCCCACAAACACCAGAACTACTCGCTGAGCTTGACGGTGACAGGCCTCCGTCATCAATGTCGAATAGAGCACCAACTATACCTGAACGAAACAGCGATAGAGGGATCTTGCGACAGTGGCAATTCCAGTACAACAACGATCGAAGACATTCTGGCTCTTCTGAATGCACAATGGAGACAAGAGGGACCAGAGCATGCAGTCCCTTCTCGCGGCCAGTCAATGGCCGAGACTCTCGACCCTCAACTCCGCCGAACGGGAAGCGGATCCAAGAGGTCGAAGACTCAGATCCGGAGCTGACACCTCGGAGAGCGATGAAGCAGCTGCCAGCTATGCTCAGCTCATTGGGTATACATGTCCCTGGTGGGCTGCTACCAGACACTGCATCCTCAATATATACAGAAGTCGGGCCATACGACCGTCATTATAACAGATCCGAATATACGCTGAACAGTGATGACGGCCGGCATCGGCAGCCACCACGCCAGCAAGGACATCGCAAGCATTCGTGGGAGGACAGTCGGCCATCGTCGAGGGAGATACCGGCGGCTCTGGGCAAGCCGGTCCGCGCTTCTACGCTGAGTCAAACGCAGTTGAGACAGGATTTGACTCAGGTGAAGGAGAAGCTGAGCGGGATTAGTGATCAGCTTTTTGAGCTGCAGAGAAAGAAGGCGGTTTTGGAGGCAGAGCAGGAGCTTTGGCAGCGGCATCGGATGATGATAGAGGAACAGCTATTGTGAATCTACAGACACGCCACAGAATATGTGTCTGCATCGGCCGGGCTTGTACGCTATGCTCGGATACGACTTGGCTCGCCCGGTATACTCGCCGAAACAGCATATCGAGGACAGTCTCGGCCATTCATGCGCAACCACACAGCTCTCGATCTCACAGCTGTTAGTCCGGCAGTCAGCGGTTCAAGCTCTTGACTTGGAGCTCAGGAACGCTGGGACGTCTTATCTTTCAGGTCGGGTCCGGTCAACACAATTCACCATCCACCTGTAAGCCCTTGCGCAGTATGTCTGCTTGTCTCCACTACAACACCTGCTGCTGAGGGCCAGACAGCCGCCACCGCAGCTATCGGCAGTGCGATGTCGACGAGCTATGGCAGCGTGATTCGATTTCACATCACCACATCCGCCCCAAGGCTCCAGGACGATATGGCAGGGCCGTTACCGATGTCTCGACGGAGCGATGACAGATAGCAAAAGTCGCTGCGCCTGGCTACGATCCACTTCGCATTCGGTGCAAGACCGTGATCAATACGCACATTCATCTTCAGTGGCGAATCCACCTAAACACTAGCAGGTCTTTTTCTTTTGTTCCATCTCGCTCTGGCACTGAGCGAAGACATGATGTACGAAGATCTCGTTTTCCGTGATACCCGCTATTAAATAATTAAACAGATGTTGTATTTGGTCTTCCATTACCGCTATCAGTTGACTACAGATTGAGGGAAGGGTGTTCAATACCAAGCCAAAGAGACCTGGGAGCGTCGAAGTCATTCGATTGTGAGCATATCAGGGTCGCCATGATGCCCGCCCTGACATGAAGAGGGCCCCAATCGCTCCCATCAACAGGCTGCTCGCCAGGGTCGTGAACATCGAATTCCAGGATCAGGTCAGGTACCTCAGAGCTGATGTTCTTCCAACGGCCAGATACGTCGCACACCTGACCAATGATGTCTCGTCTGCCACTCGACGTTCAAGTGGCCCACAAATACACCACGCCCACGTTCCTGCATCAAAACGTGGACGCCGGAGGAGTCTCCACAACCTGATTCGCCAGAACCTCAAACGCCAAAATCCGAAACAGGCAGGCGCTCTCTGCGAACCTCGAAATCTCACCACACCACCTGCATCTGAAACATCACAAACCAAAACACTCACACATGCGTTTGACATGTCCCTTCACTTCTCTTCACCCTTCGCTCTGCACGCACGGCAAAAAGCACAAGAATTGTTTCTAGGCGAGGACGCTGATTCAAGAAAAACCGTTGCAACATCGCATAGACAATCTCACGTCGTGCCACCACCAATCTGCAAGGGCGGCATGTGCTCCGAGGTAGATGATACCTTTGCTCTTGGGCATGTGTCTGCTGATGGAGACTCTTCGATCCATTGATAGGCTCAAAGTGCGTGCGATGGGCAGCAAGGCGGTCGTGGCCTATTTCGTAGCGAAGATGACTGAGGCAAGGACTTGAACAGTTCATCTTATGTTTATCTTCTGTGTTTGGGACGCGTCCTATATCGTCTTCAAGGGAGAGGGAGTTTATATTGCGGAGTTATATTGAATTTGAGTTGAGAGCACAATCGTTCCTCTCATTTGCATTCCTTCGTTTGCGCTAGCTGGACTGTCTTTACTACTTGACTGCGAAGCATTATATTGGACGAGACGCCCTGTACACCAGGCTTGTGGTTAAGCTGGGCGACTATGCACTCTCCACTTCCAGACTCCAGCGCTCTTGAAGCCGGCATCATCGAAGACACACAGCCATCACGACTATCCCGAGTCCAAGATAATGTCCGCAATCTGCTCCGAGCCTCATTCCGAGCTTCCACAAGGATCTCCATAATAGCATCGCCAACGCCGCATCAACAGCGAGACCAAACAACAGCTGAGAACCACATTGATTCACAAGTGCAATTGCCTCAACATCGTGACCGAAGACATGAAGACCTTCTCAGCCCGGTCTCGACCACATCAACCACATCGACCGATCTAGAAGACCATGGCCACGCCCATGCGCCTCTCGAGCAGCAAGCACCGCCATCAGCCTACCAACGCCAGATTCAACACATGGCACATCAATCAGCAATGTTCAACACGCGAGCCGTAGCAGCGCTCCAGCATCCAGATCTCAGTGACCCGAGCCTAGCGCTCTTCCTGCAGCAGAAGTCAGCAGAGAGACAAAGACGTGCCTGGAAGCGATCGAAGAACAGGAAGCTGAGGCATGCAAGTCGAAGAGGCAGTGGAAGTGCGAGTTGGGCTGTTTGCGGTTTCGCAGGGTTGATGTTGTCTGCCGTTGTTGCTACTTGTATGTCTGACAATGCTTCTGCTGTGGTCTTTAACTGACAGTGCCATAGATCTCGTCTTTGCCACATCGCCCGGCATCCACGTGTCCGTGACAGCACACGTCCTCTTCATCCTGGGTATCCTGCTGTCCACTATCGTCTTCGCACACAGTGTCGTCCGGATGTTCTTGCTGAGACGACACAGATGGAGGAATGGAAGCTCTGACTCTCCACGCATCTTTGTCACCCGACACGATCGACTGAGGCGCGGCCGGCGGCGCCACGAACATCATCACCATAGACGGCACGGCTCTCACCGCCACATGCCCAGCCTGTCTGGAGAAACAAGGGAATTCGTGCCTCCGACTCCGATACAAGTCCACCAAATCACAGACGAAGTCCGCGGTGATCTTCGGCCTGATTCTAGAGAGGCGATGCCTTCTGCGGCATCCATCTCAGCTCGTGCATCGATGCACCAAGAAGCGTACCATACCACCTGGGACAAAAATATCGATGCGAATCTACCCCACCCACCTCCAGCCTATGGACGATGGCGAGGAAGTGTGAGAGCGGATCCAGATCTGTTGCACTGGAGTCCAGTGGTCCCACCTGGCACACCAGCGATACCTAGTCCAACGTATGAGACTGCGATGAGGGATGCGATCAGAGGCGCGATGGCAATGGAAGAGCAGCAAGGCCAGGATGAGATTGTGGTCGTAGAGGTGAGGACTAGTCCGCCGAGCTATAGTAGCAGTCCCACGAGGAGGAGAGTGGAGGAGGATTTGAGGGCCGCCCTAAGAGAGGCGCAGGCAGGACCTGCTGTTGATGAGCCGGAGATGGTTGAAGGGAGAGGTATCGGCATCGCCGCCTGAGGCCAGTGGTCGTGCAGATTGCCTAAAGCTGCAGGTCGGCTTTGGTGTGGCGCATCCAGTGTATCGCCGTCATAGTAATAGTGTCCCCGAGATGACATTCATCAACCACAAATTCTTGGATGCCATCATCCACAAGACATCTCAGACCCTTCCATTTAGGAGCTGTTCCTCTTCATTTCTTCGGCTTCTTCTCCCCCTGCCCCTCATACATCTGCTCCGGTGCATGCGCCTTCTCCTTATCCCACCACTCACGCCAGAACTTCTCATCCACCTTCCTCTTCTCCTCTTTCCTCTCCCTCTCCTCCCGCCTCTTATCAATCGTCTCGAACCACTCTTTGCGCGCCGCGTCCTGCTCTTCCTGCGTTGCAAACTGCATCATGCATGTGTTCATGCGTTTCTGCTCGGAGCGGCAGAGGAAGGTGGCGGTGAAGGTATGCGCTTGGGCGCAGGCGGCGAAGTCTGAGTTGTCAGTCAGAGACATATGTTAAAGAAATGGTGTGACTTTATTGAGACGAACCTCTGACTTCATCGGCGCACTTGTTGCGGACGCGCTTGTAGTACAGCTCGCGGACTTGGCCTTCCTGAGCGGCGGTGAGAGGGAGCGGAGAGCGAGACGGGTCGGGGCCGGAGGTGGAGGTGCGGATAGGTCTTGAAGAGGCTGACATTGCTGCCGCCATGTCACGAAGACGAAGAAGTGCAGAAAGTCAAAGGAGCTGGTGGAGTGATCAATGATCGGCATTCAATGAGGAAGGAGCTCTCGGCTGGGCTTGCCGAGCCCTAGCGTGCATGGTCGAGGAGTCGAGGACAGCAGTAGCCATGACCATATACAATCGGCACTATTGATCCACCAAAGAAAAATGGTAGCCCGTCTCTAGGAGCTCAGAAGATGTCAAAAGGCAGGTACATTCGAGATTCTTGTTCGAGTGGAGTTCATTGAACAATGACTCATCTGGAAGACAGCCAGGCGGCCATCGTTTCTCCTTTCGAAGATGTTTTGCTATATCAATTGACTGCTCGTATCATCCTAAGCCATTTGAGCACGCTTTGTTGCGTAGGCCCTGGGGCATATGCCGCCTGGGCATCAAAAAGCAAGCAGTCGCCTCATCTCCAAGCCTTCATATCACCTGCTTCTATCCGGCCGTCCCCTGGATATTCTCATGCAGCACAACAAACCCGACGTCTCACATACGCTAGCTGGCTCTCAACACAGTCGTTCTCCAGCTCAAGCCTTAATCCATCTGCACTCGCTCACCAGCCCACCCAACCTTCCGCAAATCATACACCCGAAACCCAGCAAAGCCTTCTTTCTCGACGACATTCTCCATTGCCTTCTTCATGCACTGAACAATGGCATCATAGTCCTCCTTTAAGGGCGCACGGGGCCCTCGAGGCCCAAGGCGATTCCAACCCTCGCCCTCAATGCTAAGAAAGCTCAGTCCGCTCTTAGGCTCCCAGTCAGCCTCTATTCTGCCCAACCTGGGCAGAATTATCTCCATATGCCGGAACAGCACAGGTGTCCAGGTCTTGGCAGACTTGAGAGTCTGCAACTGGACCTTCCTGATGCCCAAAGAGCCCCAGCCTGGATTTTGCGCGGCCCGCTTCCGCTGAAGCTTCTTCTGCTCTTTGCCGGTCGCTGAAAGTATTGCTGCGGCACCCCTGAATGTGAGAGAAATGATGAGGGCAAAGGTCATCTCTGAGAAGAAGATCGGCAGGGACTCGATGCGGATAAGGCGCGAAATGCGTGTGATGCTCGGAAGTCCGAGCCGATGGAGCATTTGTCTGTGGGCGGCGAATGCAAACGTGTAGATCATGACACGGAGCTCGGGTGGGAGGTCCATGAAACGAAAATACGTGTCAGACTCAGCTGACTCGATCGCAGGTGGTGACTGGATTGATGATCCGTGAGGCCGCGCCATAACGAGTTCGGAAGTTGTGGAATGCTAGACAGGTTGAGAAGCGTGATTTGAGGTAGGACGTCGAAGCAATGTCGAAGTGGAAGAAAGTTGTTGATGTTGATATCGAGTCGAGAAAGACCGCTCGGGAACTGCACGGAACAAGGCGGGAATGTTTCCTCGCATTCACATTCACAGTAATCGCTTTCCGCTCGCTGCGACCGTCACGGAAGGAAGCACGCAGGCCAAATTGGCAACCTTGCAGATTCGTCCGAATGTGGATCGATGACCTGTTCTCTGCTCGCAGCCGGCGCCCTCAACCGAAATACCCTCATCCACATCCTTGCCGCCGGTCGTATTTCTATTCTCCATGGGAGAAAGCCTTGCGCCCAGATACCGCCGCATTTCTAAGCCTAATGACAGTCCGACTGCTTACTGTTTGCCCGCGCAGCAATCATGCAGCACTTTTACTGTTTGCTCATGCAAGGCTTGGCTTAATCTGTCCAAAAGTCTTCTATCAAGAGCCGCTCTTCGTTTCGGAACACAAGCTGCATCCCTCTGGACTTGTCATGAATTCCCTTAAAACCTTGCAGACCCGCTTGCTTCCTCCGAGCATCAGGCAATGCCAGATGAAAGGAGCCGTTTCTATCATGATCTCGTTCAAAGCATCCGGCAGCACGTCATAGCTTGTATGCTCGGAATTTCTGCCCAAGCATGCTGGCTCTCTTGTTTCTTCATGACCATAATCTGTATAGAACCCTCGTTCCCGAGCCGGTTCGGTACACGTCTCAATCTGCATCTCTCCTTCGCTTTCTTCCACTCTCACCATTGCCATTGACTTCTCCATCAGTCGCATGACCATTCGGTGCACCATCCTCAGCATCTAGGAAGCCATCTGCGTCATGCTGAGCGGTACTCTTCCTCCTGAACTGGCCAGTGCCGATAGCTACCATTTCGTCCTCGGAGTCAGACTCTCCCATGTCGAGAATGACCGGCATCCTGAATTCGCCGCCACCCTTCCCACCCTCCCGCTCCAATTGCTCATCGTCCACGGTCAGGACATCTACATCCTCGTCCTCCTGATCCAATTGCCGCTTCCGCACCTCTTCATCTGGCTGGATGTCAAATTCGTCTTCATGCTCAATGTACTCCTCGTTCTCTTCGACCTCTACGAAGTCAGGAGCCAAGGCTGACCAGCGCTGAGGAGTGTTGATGCTCCACAGGTAAATCTTGCCAGACTCGACTCCAGTAGCTGCGACAAAGGGCCGGCTGGGGTGCCATTCAACGGCACCTAGTTCTTCTTTTGGTCCTTCCAGAATCTTGACGAGAGATCCATGGCCGCGCTCCCAGATGTAGATGTCGTGATTCATGAGCGTGGATGCCATGACATAATCGGCGTTAGAGCTGAAGGCGACATGGTTCCATGAGAGTCTATTCACGACATCCTGAAATTTGTGCTCGACGTCCAATCGTATGCTATCTGCGTCCAGGGTGGGAGAGGTAAGATCCGGCAACTTGATTGTCCGGATGATGGTATCTGAAGCATTCACTAAGAGGTCACGGCCAGAAGCTGAGAGTCGGATGAGTAAGATTGGCTTGCTGCAGAGTCGCGTGCTGTATACAGTCTCCTTCGTGGAAGCACTAATGACGTTGAGCCAACCTTTGGTCGTGCCTGTGATGATGTGAGTGCCGCCTGGAGTGAAGGCTGCCACAGTTGTGAAATGCTTCGCATCCGCCTTCTCCGGATTGGCGTCCATCTCGTGAGGCGCGCGCTTCGGCAAGTTGGGCAGAGCATACTGCTGTACTTTAGGCTTTGACAGGTCTGCTAGCACAGGCCGATACTCATACAGCGCTGCGACGCACTGCAGGTAGTTGTTCGGGTGAAGCTCTGCAATATAGACTGGCGCACCGAGACTGACTGATCGCACTCTTGAACCGTCCTTCAGATCCCACAGTATAACCTTCCAATCCACGCTACTGGACAGTAGATACCTCCCACTCTTCTCCCAGGACAGCGACTGTACAGTGCGGCCATTGGTGTGGCCTTTCAGCTTGCGCGCGACGCCATTCGTCTCCAGATCGAATATGGCGATGCCACCTTTAGTGGTGCCCGAGGCAAGAAGGTCGCCGCCGTGCGAGAACTTGATGCACACAGCTTGGCCGGAGGAGCGCAGGCGGGCGCATAGTGTTTCCGGTATGTCCACAGCCAGCAGCACTGGATCCGTGAGAGGGAGGTTCATGGTGGAGCATATGCCGCTTGCTATAGCTATCGGTGAGGATAGTCACGTAGCAGGGTATACATGGGTTGGGCACGTATCCTCATCGTCGGGCTATTCTCACTGTGGATGAGGCTCTCGTGTGACAAACCACATGGGAAAGTGAATCTGGCATTCGGTCGCGTGCCCGCGGATGTGTGAAATGCGGCTCTGCTCGCATGACTCGGGTTTCTCGAAATGGTTAGTCAGGTTACCAAAGCGCAGCGCGGTCTCTTTGTGCCGTCGACCAGCAGCCAGGCAACACATCACTCTCACCACACCCCTTCCAACACCAACCCCATCAGATATCGTCGGCTACTTGCGATATCTGCCATCTCGGAGTCACTGACACCGGAAAAGACAATTGCGGTTGTTCTCAGTCGCCCGCCGGCGCGCGACACGAGCCTCCACGGCGCATCTCCGAATCTTCATCCAGCAACGACCCGATTGCGCAAAGAGCGCGCACGCGAAATCATCAGAAATCTACCACGTAATAGCGGACGGTGAAAGAGCGCGCGCGGGAAGTGGCAGTGTTGGAGAAAGGAGAGGCGGCGGTCCTCACTGAGGTCGCGCGGTTGGAAAGGAGGCCTTGATCGGGTGGCGGCCTGTGAAAGAGTGAAGGCGGCGGCGAGTGAAGTGCGAGCGGGAAACACCTGCGCGCTGCAGTACAAAAGCTGCGATAATCCTGAAGGCGACGAAGCCGCACGACATCCATTTGCAATAGCGGAAGCGCATACTCCACTTTCAAGATGGCGTCAGGCAGTGGAACTATGGGCAACTACAACTTCAAGCACTCTTCGGCGCCGCTGAAGACCATTCAAGAGATTCAGTTCGGCTTGTTCTCGCCCGAGGAGATCAAAAACATGTCAGTGTGTCACATTGAATACCCAGACACGATGGACGAGCAGCGGCAAGCACCCCGCGAGAAGGGCTTGAACGATCCCAAGCTGGGTACCATCGACAAGAACTTTACTTGCGCAACTTGTGGCCAAGGGCAGGACGACTGTCCTGGTCACTTTGGTCACATTGAGCTTGCGCAGCCTGTTTTCCACGTTGGTAAGTGACACGCGCGTCTGACGTGCTGTTGACCACGACTAACTCACGTGACCAGGATTCGTGACCAAGATCAAGAAGGTCTTGGAGGCAGTCTGCCACAACTGTGGCAAGATCAAGTCGGACGAGGTAAGTCATGTTTCCATTGCGCACAGGTAAGTCTCGTTGCACTCAGTGCTTACTATCCCGTCCACTGTAGTCAAACCCGCTCTACGCTCAGGCCATCCGCCTCCGCGACCCGAAGCGCCGGTTTGAGCAAGTCCACAAGATCTGCAAGCCAATTATGGTTTGCCAACCTGACATGCCAGCTGATGATGACAACGGCTTTGGTGAAGACCCCAAGGCCAAACTGAAGGCCAAGGGTCATGGCGGTTGCGGGAATGCCCAGCCAACGATTCGGAAGGAGCAGTTGAGGCTCACCGCTACATTCAAGCAGCCCAAGGGCGACGACGAGGAAGGCGGAGCTAAGGACGAGAAGGTCACTACTGTCATCACGCCGCAGCAGGCCCTCAACATTTTCAGGAACATCAGTGACGATGACCTGGCCCGCCTAGGCTTGAACGCCGATTACGCTAGGCCAGAGTGGATGGTCCTGACCGTGCTGCCAGTTCCGCCAGTCGCAGTACGGCCGTCCGTCAGCATGGATGGGTCCAGCCAAGGCATGCGGTCCGAAGATGACTTGACATTCAAGTTGGGAGACATCATCAAAGCGAACTCCAACGTTCGTCGTTGCGAGCAAGAGGGATCACCAGATCACGTCACGGCTGAGTTCATGCAGCTTTTGCAGTACCACGTTGCTACCTACATGGACAACAACATTGCTGGTCTGCCTGCAGCGGTTCAGAAGTCTGGCCGTCCGGTCAAGTCCATTCGTGCGCGTCTGAAATCCAAGGAGGGTCGTCTTCGTGGCAACCTCATGGGCAAGCGTGTCGACTTCTCGGCTCGTACTGTCATCACTGGTGACCCCAATCTGTCGCTAGACGAGGTCGGTGTACCACGGAGTATAGCCAGGACACTGACGTTTCCGGAAACGGTCAACTCCTACAACATCCACAAGCTCACCATGCTAGTCCGCAATGGACCTAACGAGCACCCAGGTGCGAAGTTTGTCATTCGCGACAACGGCGATCGCATTGATCTCCGTCGTGCAAAGGGTGATATCCAGTTGCAGGTCGGCTGGAAGGTCGAGCGCCATATCGTTGATGGCGACTTTATCATCTTCAACCGTCAGCCGTCGCTGCACAAGGAGTCCATGATGGGTCACAGGGTGCGCGTTATGCCCTACTCCACGTTCCGGCTGAACTTGTCGGTCACCTCGCCGTACAACGCCGATTTCGATGGTGACGAGATGAACTTGCACGTGCCACAGAGCCATGAGACAAGGGCTGAAGTCATGCAGCTGTGTGCTGTGCCGAAGAACATTGTCTCGCCACAGAAGAACGGTCCCCTCATGGGAATTGTGCAAGATACCATGGCTGGTATCTACATGATGACCCGTCGCGATGTCATGCTGGACTATGAGACAGTCATGAACCTGCTGATGTGGGTGCCAGACTGGGATGGCGTGGTGCCACCTCCTTGCATCTTGAAACCTGTGCCGCGATGGTCCGGCAAGCAACTGGTCTCTATGGCACTGCCCGAAGGCCTCAATCTTCGCCGTTCAGAGGACGACAAGGATCTCGCACACATCCCACAGTTCGAGGCCAAGGGCCTGCTCATCCAGAACGGTGAGCTTGTCCTGGGTCGCATGACCAAGAAGATTGTGGGAGCCAGCCAAGGCGGTGTGGTACACTACATTTTCAACGATAAGGGCGAGGAAGGCCCGGAAGCGACCGTGAAGTTCTTCAATGCCGCGCAGCGCATCATCTGCTACTGGCTGCTGCACAACGGTTTCTCAGTAGGTATCGGTGACACCGTGCCAACTGAGGCCGTGGCTGCGAACATTGAGGAAGCCATCAAGTCTAAGAAGGCTGAATTCTTCAAGCTTCTGGATCAAGTGCAGGAAGCCGAGCTGGAGCCTGCGCCCGGTATGACCATCCGTGAGACGTTCGAATCCAAAGGCAAGGGTGAGCTCGACAAGGCTCGTAACGATGCCGGTGATGCTGCGTTCAAGGGCATGAAATACTGCAATAACGTCGGTGTCATGGTTCACTCTGGGTCCAAGGGCTCGACTACCAATGTCTCACAGATGACTGCCGCTGTCGGACAGCAATCTTTGGAGGCGAAGCGCCTACCTTTCGGTTTCCGTGACCGCACCCTACCACACTTTCCCAAGGACGACTACAGTCCAGCATCGAGAGGTTTCGTCGAGAACAGTTATCTGCGAGGTCTTACACCACAAGAGTTCTTTTTCCACGCAATGGGTGGTCGTGAAGGTCTCATTGACACTGCCGTCAAGACTGCAGAGACTGGTTACATCCAGCGTCGTCTTGTCAAAGCACTCGAGGAACTCATGGTCAAATACGACGGCACTGTCCGGAACTCGCTTGGCGACATCCTGCAATTTATCTACGGCGAAGATGGCTTGGACGCTGTTTACATTGAGCCACAGACGCTTGACATCATAACCATGTCCGACGACAAGTTCGAGCAGAAGTACAAGATCGACATGATCAGCCCGCCAGATACCAGCTACAAGCTCACTCCGGACATGCTGGAGATGGCTGATGAGCTGGAGGGTGACCACGAAGTCCAGAGGATGTTTGACGAGGAATTTGAAGCCATTGCCAATGATCGCGAGAAGATCCGCAAGGGCCTTAACAATGCTGAGGCTGCTGATCAGAGCAGGCAACTGCCTCTAAACGTGGACCGCATGATCCGCAACGCCAAAGACAGGTTCAAGATCAGCGAGGGTGCGCGCAGCAACTTGGACCCGCGGGAGGCCATTCCCAAGATCAAAGAGGCACTGGACTCGCTCATTATCGTTCGTGGTGACGACGCCTTATCGCAAGAGGCTGACCTCAATGCCACTTTGCTGTGCAAGGCCAATTTTAGGTCGCGTCTCGCCTTTAAGCGCATCGTCAAAGACGACAGCTTGACCAAGGATGCGCTCGACAACATCCTTGGCGACATTGTCAATCGCTTCTCTCGCGCACTCGCCAGTCCGGGTGAGATGGTCGGTGTCCTTGCTGCTCAGTCCATTGGTGAGCCGGCTACGCAGATGACGCTCAACACTTTCCACTTGGCTGGTGTCACTGCCAAGACTACGACCAAGGGTGTGCCACGTTTGAAGGAGATTTTGAATGTGGCAGAGAACCTGAAGACGCCATCAATGAAGGTGTACCAGTCTGCAGAGCTCAAGGGCGATCAGCTGGCATGCAAGACTCTACGATCTCACATTGAATTCACCAATCTGCGCGCTGTGACTGACGAAGTCGCAATCTACTACGACCCGGACATCCAGTCGAGTGTCATTGAGGAAGATGTCGATATGGTCGAATCTTACTTCCTTGTTGGCGAAGACTCAGAGTCCGTGGATGAGCAGAGCAAGTGGCTGCTCCGTATTGTGTTGAACAACAGCGCTCTTCTAGACAAGAACCTTACCGTGTCAGAGGTTGGCCGCATCATCAAGTCCCAATACTCTGCCGATATTGCAGTGGTCTTTTCTGACAACAACTCGGATGAAAAGGTTGTCCGCATTCGGCTCAAGAACCAGGGCTCACGCAAGGCTGATTTCGAAGAGGAGGATATTCCCGAGGATGAAATGTTGAAGCGCTTCGAGCAGCATCTGCTTGATCAGGTCGTCCTCCGTGGCGTTCACGGCGTGAAACGTTGCTTTGTGTCGCAGGAGGAGAACCCTATCACCAAACCGGATGGCTCTATCTTCTTGAGCAGGTCTGATACAGCCTGCAAGGAGTGGTACTTGGACACTGATGGCTTCAACCTCAAGGCTGTCTTGGCCATTGATGGTGTTGATTCAACCAGGACATCTTGCAACCATTTCGGCGAGATTACAAACACGCTGGGTATCGAGGCTACCCGCGCGGCGCTGATGAACGAGTTGGCTGCTGTGCTTACGGGTGACGGTTCCTATGTCAACTACCGTCACATGGCCATTCTTTGCGATGTCATGTGCGCTCGCGGCTCACTCATGGCTGTCACCCGTCACGGTATCAACCGCGCAGATACTGGCGCGCTCATGCGCTGCTCGTTTGAGGAGACTGTGGAGATCCTCTTTGATGCCGCCAGTAGCGGTGAATTGGACGACTGCAAGGGTGTCTCTGAGAACATCATTCTGGGTCAGCTTGCTCCGTCAGGCACTGGCGAATTCGAAATGCTGCTTGATCAGAAGATGCTGCAAGAAGTCAACATCCAGCAGCCGCCAGGCGGCTTCGCTGTCGGTGCTGGACAGGCAGCGGATGGTGCCATGACGCCGTACGATCAAGGCTCGCCAATGGCTGACGGCTATGTGGGCGGTGGTCCCGACTACGGTGCATCCTTCTCGCCAATTCACGAAGGCACTGAGGCTGCCACCACAGGTGGCTTCTCATCGTATGGAGGATTCGGCGGTGCCAGCCCCTACAGCGGCGGCATTGGCGGCATGAGCCCAGGCTATGCTCCTACTTCGCCGTTCAGCTCAATGAGTCCAACGTCGCCGGGATACAGCTATTCCCCGACCTCACCTGGTTACAGCCCAACGAGCCCGGGCTTCGGCGGTGGTGGCACTTCTCCGATGTACCAGATCACCAGCCCTAAGTTCTCGCCAAGCAGCCCGGCTTACACTCCCACGAGTCCGACGTACAGCCCAACGAGTCCAGCGTACAATGGTGGAAGCAAGATATCGCCGACCTCACCATCGTACAGCCCTACCTCACCTTCGTATAGCCCGACGTCACCATCTTACAGTCCAACCTCGCCGAATTACAGCCCGACGTCTCCTGCATACAACCCAGGCAGCGCTGCGTCCCCGAAGTACTCGCCGACTTCACCTGCATACTCTCCGACCAGCCCTGCGTACTCGCCAACGTCGCCGCAGTACAGTCCAGCGAGTCCCAAGTTCTCTCCTGGCTCTGGCGCGGGCTCGAACAATGTCTCCCCTACGTCGCCCAGCTACAGCCCGACGGTAAGTCTAATATGCAGAAACTAGGCATGATGCGTACTGACGATGATATACAGAGCCCTGTGTACTCTCCGAACTCTCCAGGTCAGGCCAGCTCTACTAGAATTAGTCCGACCTCACCTGGATACTCACCCACGAGTCCACAGTACTCTCCAAAGTATGTGTAACCTTAAAACGAAAGGCTTGTTCACTTTGCTGACGACACCATAGCTCTCCGACCGATGACCGATAAACGCATTTGCAGGCTTACTCTTTTTCATCAACAGTAGGCAACAGACGGCAGGCGTTCTCTTGACTGAGCCCACGCCTTTGGCAAAGTCGTGCCTACTTACTTCAGTGTACAACATCATCACATTTTTACGATGAACAAAAAAGATTTGTTTCGTGTCAGCGTTCTTGCAATAGAAAGACTGCATTGGGACGGCGTTTTCTTATGCTGCGGTGAAAGACTGTTACACCGCAAGCAATTATGGGCTTGCTTTGGACAAAGCCAATACAAAAACAGTTGCCTGTGGAAGGCAAGGGACATTGTTCTGAGTCGCGAGCGAGTGTGCATGCTTGCGGCAGAAGATGTGGTTTGAGAGTGCAAGCGAGTGGCGAGAAAGGGATAAGATTTTGGTGGGCGGATCGCGCGGTAGTGGACGCTAAGGAAGCCAAGTGTGGTTTGGGCTGACGCCCATGGCGGCGAGATGGATGCTGCTCGCCGGAGGAAGTTGTGATGAACAGTGCTACGACGAGTTATATTGGCAAAGTGAAAGCTGATCGATTGACCTGTTGCTCGCGATACTGTCCTTCTGACGATCTTGATCCCAATCGTGTGCATTCGACCTGTATGTTTATATCTCGCACGCTATGCCTTCACGCGCCAGGTGCCGATCTGAGTGTAATGTCATTACGGACCATCAACCACTGAATCAGCTTCTTGCCCTTGCCGCCGGCAGACCATTGGGCTTTGTCTTTTATGCTCAGGTCATCGGCGATCATGTCATATCTACACGCAAGAGCGGGAAGACCCAGGAGAACATCCCAAGAGGAGTGTACAAAGGCTTCCGTCAGGCCTTTTATCAACAGCATCTGCAGTACCCATCCGATATCGAAGGCACCAGCTCACACCATCGCATCTTCTCATACAAGCTTGGGGCCTCTCGATATTGCTTCGTTATGCCGCGGATGCCTGTTCCGGGACGGAAGAATCCTCCTCTGGGAGCGAAGTAGAGACGCAATTCGGTAACTTGAAGTTTATGAGGCGCGGTCGCAATGTGCCGCAGTCTGACACTGCTGAAATTAGCACGAGGAATAGCAAGACTGGCATGAAGGAGTATGACAACGAAAAAGTCCCAAGCATGTGGCTGGCGCAAACGCCCGAGTTCATACTTGCCCTCCCTACGACGACTCAATGGAGCAAGACAGTGGCAGACAGCCGTAGCATCTTTACCAACTTGGAGTTTCACCCTGCAGCGGCAGACGCTCGAAAGCGGGAGAAGGATCACTCAGCTGATATCGCGAAGCTGGTCGAGACACTTAAGGGCTTGCTGATGCATCTGAAAGACAAAGCTGCCCTGACTGATGGTGGTGCCGAAAGTGTCTTCGAGGTCCGCCGGGATGAAGGGAAGGCCAACTACGTCGTTGAGACCGCCGGGCTTGGAGCTCCTAGATTGTCGGAAGACCTGGTGGATCGCTTGATGAGTAGTTAGAAGCTCTATAGCCTGCATTTAATGTTTCGAAGTTGCATGCTGCAGCTGTTGGATACGCCGCTGCAGGCTTTCGGTCGCTATGACCGCAAGTTCAGCTACCGGCAGCTTCATTTCCAAGGCAGAGAGCAGGGCAGTGCTCACCGCTGTGCTATCTAGTGTCCTTGCAACAAGACTGCGGTCCAGACCTCTGAAACGGCTCGAAAGCTTATGCGTTCGGATAGCTGTTTCCTAGCAACGAGTGGAGCTCTTCAATGGCAGTACGCCGCAAATACGCACCTACGCATAGCGCCACGCTCAGCAAATGGCCTGCCGAGTCGCAACTCTGTGGCAAAGCGAGGTGGAGCTTCGCAATGGCCGACTGCAAGGGCGGCTTCTTTGCCAGGCCTGACATGCTCCTCCCACGTACAATTTGCTGGCGAAAGTGGAGGAGTGAACTTTCTAGGCGGTCATCAGATCTGTGGGCCCTTTGTCCGCTGTTTCGTCCAACCCGGGGACCGTAATGGCCAGGAAATTCGGATCGAACATGGAATTTGATACGAATGCGACGCCTCAGTAATTGGACGGACCGCATGCGGCCTGATGGAGGGGAAGTATATCGGATATCTAGCTGTATCTGCATAACATCTCGGGAGGTCGATGTCCGTTCTGTGTTTGAGGAGATCGCAGTGAACAAGCTGAGATACCAGACGGTGTGTTTCTATCATGATGTGGCAAGCATCTGGCCGAGCACGTAGTCCCCCCGATGCTGGAGAAGCAGGAGAGACGGGAGTAAGTTTATGGCACGTGGCGCTGCTGCTTGCGGCCTCAGCCGGAATGTTGACGATGAATCTAGCCCCGCTGCAAGTTCACATGGCGATGGCTTGCAAATATCACGCATCCGGCACTAACATCCGCAATATCATGCACATGCCTTACGTTGGGTATCCCTCTCTCTAGAATCACGAGTGAGTTGAAGCGGCATCGACTTCGCCTCTATCAATTTCAAATCGATCACGATCTTGTGAATCGTCGTTGAACCGCCAACCAAAGAAAACCTCCGAAAGTACCTCAGTACCGCACTCAAGCTGCCGATCGTCCCGTCTTTGCAAAACATTCGAAAGCTGCTGGTTCGCTTCACAATAGCGGGAATGATCATGATGTTATAGAAACGAGGGAACCCTCCCCGCATCACAAGACTGCTACCAAGTAGGTAAATCCTGGTCTGGCTGAGCCGAGCACCAGCCTGCACAAGTAGTGAGGCGCAAGCCATGGCGGTCACCTCATCCTCAGCTCCCTTGGATTCTCTCTCCCGACAACGCATCAGCGCTGGCCGCAGCAAAATAGTCTCGCCAGTGCCCAGCTCGATTTATAGCCACAGTAGCAAGAGCCAGGCTAGCTCTGCTCTGTCGGCAGTGAAGGATCATAAGCAACAGCAGCCGGCTGCGTCGTGGTCGCTTGCGACTCAACTAAATGCCTCGGATTCTCAAGTGAGCGATGAGGCTCGCGCTGGCGCACAGTCTCCATCATCAGTGCTACGACCAGAACGCAGCAAAAGCAAAAGAGCAGTGTTGCCGACTATCGATACCACAAACATGACCTCCTACACCTCGACGACGACAATCCCTGCGGCACCGAGATCTGGTCATGCCAAACTGCACAAGAGACACAGTTCGGGATCGAGTCTTCCGTGCTCGCCTCCAATGGGCGCACACGGCGTCTTCAATACCCCCTTTGCGACCCAGGAGGAGCAAACCGCAGATGCGGGATCGTCCAGCGTCCCAATCAGCACGACGCCAAAGTTAAAACCATACCTGCGGAAGATGTCTGGGGCAAAGGAGGTGGACCAAGGGAAGCTGGACCTTTCGAAGCCGGTGTCCGAAAACGAACGGATGACCGGCTTGGGTATACAAGACTTTGGCGCTCGGTCAGTGTCAGATGTAACGTTTGCACATGCTGGAAAGCGAGGCACACATGCAAGGACAATTAGCGTCGGCTCGCAAGCATCGGCTGGATCAAGCTCATTCCGACCAAGCCAGCCTTTTGTCCATCCCATGCGACAGACGCCTCGTCCGCATGAGCCACTGACAGGGAGCTCCAACGCTTCATTCGTGGATGAGGACGAGGCACGAGAAAGTCTGGATGTTGTCAGAGATGATTTCAGGTCCCAACCTTTTCGCAGCAAGCGAAGCATGTCAATAACCTCGAACTTGACAGGCGCACCAACACCACTCTCGCAATCGCATACCGTGGACGACCTTGGTTACGTCCCGAAGCTCACTAACACGGAATCATTGACGAACCTCTCAATCATTTCTGGCCAGTCGTCCAAATCTCGCAAAGGCCGATCGCGACGAAATACGGACCAGACTCTTGACGTTCCGACACCGTCTTCGCGCACCAGCTTTGACAGAGCCTTGAGCTTTGTCTCTCGTCCATCAGATCCCGAGCCACAAACTCGCGATGAACGTATCCGAGAAGAGCGGCGGAAGTTCCAAGAGAAGGAGGCAAGCAAGGACCTGAAGCAGGAAAGGGAGGCTGCCAAAAGGAGAGAAGCTGAGCAAGCCAAGAATGTCAAGAAGCAAGAACGTCAGAGACGCAAGTCAGAGGCACAAGACCGAGCGAAGTTGACCAGGTCATTGCCTAGCACCGACAGTGCTTCCAAGATCTTGCCGAAGAAGAGCAAGACGGGCAATGAGGAGAAGCAGGGCGCGGTGCTTCATTCGCAGAGCTATGAGGAATTCAGGCCGTCGCTTGTACTTCCGCGTCATGGCCTTGAGGCCGGATTGTCTGAGAAACCTCGCAGAGCGCCGAAAGGAAAGTCGAAATCTGCGTCTGGCGGGTGGGTACGATTCAATGCTTGGTTCCAGACGCGGATGCTGAGCTGTGGCGGCCAGCGGTGAGCAGACAACGGAACGCTAGCGACTGTGATACATGACCAGATTTTGTGAATCAGCCCTCAGCGCCAGCGGTTAGAAAACGTTGCACGCTCGTCTCTTGAGACAGAGTCGAAGGTCGAAGGTAGCGTTTGCTTTTGGACGCAGTGCGAATTGGTTTGAGATACCCCATTTGCATTAGCGTTTTGGCGTTCAAACCTTGGCTGTAGAGGGTGGAACCAGGAAGGCACGCTTAGCCTTAACGATAGTTTACGACAGTGTGTTCATATACAGACAAGATGAATGCAGTGACGAATACCTCACATTTGCGATATGCTACATAAACGTGAAGCATGAAAGCCAGGTTTGGATGACAGAACAACGGCGAATACGCTGGCGTACGAGGTATACGTCTGGATGGAATAAGTGTCTGGATGCACGAGGCTGGATATGACCAGCTCTAAGGACATATAAGGCTTAGTCGAAAGACGAATCTCCTGACTATTCTCATGTAATGTCCCGAGCAGAAAGCAGGTTTTTGGCGCACCAGAGAAACGAGAACGCACAGGTGGTTTCACCAAGTGATGATTGCAGCACATACCTGCCCGACAGAATATCAAGCAGCCTTGTTGACGAGCTCCGCTCTGCAACCAAACTCGATGTTGGTTCTCTTCAACCACAGCCCAAGTCGCAAGGTCAAAGAAGATACCTCACACCCTTCGGAGCTGGTTGTAGTCACAACACGTTCCGGCTGGCCATAGCGGGCAGACGGCTTGGAAGGAAGGTAAGGTGGAGTATTCGAAGTCCGTAGAATAGCTATGCCCACATCGCCACAATCATGCTGAATGTCCATTCTTGACGGGAATGTGAGGACGGTGATGACAAAAGGTTATCTCTGCCGTTAGATCTGATGCAAGCTCGCGAGTCGCGACCATTATCCACCTGCAAGCTGCGTGAGCTCGCGCAGGCGAGAATGTCAATCCGAGCTGCTCGTAGAACTGTGAAGCACTCACTGGCCTTTGTCAAACAGGACGTGACTCCGATCGACCAATTGTCGTTAATGTGGCAAGCAACTTTGAGGTACCAACCTGACTTCACCTCATGCATGCACTGCGCAAGCCAGCATGATACACGTTCAATTCACAAAGCAAGCTTGCCGCACGCCAACTGTTGGCACATGCAGATCGCATGCAGCCAGCCATCTTTATTATTGACCGCACAGCAGACCGCACAGCCCGTCCCTGCATGCAGTATCCTCTTCGACCAAAACTCAGGTGCATCTAGGTATGCACCCCAAGACGCATACACGGTTGGACGTATCACCAATATGTAGTCAACGCATCCTGTATACCGTCGCGAAGGTCATGCGAGGATAGTGAACCTTAAATGTCCATCTTCCTTAGGTGGAACCGCGTGTCAGGATTCAGTCGTCCATTGTATCAGCCATCAACCTCGCAAAGGCAGAGGAGTGAGAAGCGGTTCAACGCTGTCAAGAAAGCCTGAGTCTGAGTCTGTTTTATTATTGCCTCGCGCCAAGTAGCCATCTGTCCGTGCCTGCGGCTTCTGCTCCAAGGTTTCCGAGTCTTTGTGACGAAAACAGCAGGGCAAGCAGGCGTCGACGATTTCGGGCTCTGCGCGGCTCAAAGTAATGCATCAGAAACCGCAGTTTGACTAGTTTGATAGGTTCTCATCAGGAGGGACTCGTGGAGACCAGTCGGACATTTCAACGGCATCGGTACATCGGCATTCGCTCGCCTATGTGTCTGACCCAAGAACCTTGGGACCAGCGCATCCTTGCTGCGCTGGCTGATGAGAGCATCACTTTTTTGTGAGTTCGTTTTGCCGCCCGGTGTGAGCGAAACGACATGCTCAGCGCTGGAGTGGACACCGGTCGAGGACAGAAGACTGGAAGCAGGCAACGTGTCACCCCAAACTTCATCAATCAGTCTCTGGCACGGCGCTTGCAGAAAAAGGTTGTTCCTGGCTTAGCATTTCGGCCGATTTGCCTCCCTTCATCATTTGCTTCAATCGCTTGTGTGACGCGGTCGGGCCGTCAGTGCGCAAAGTCATCCTCGTGGTGATCCAAGGTCCCAAACCCACGCACGCACGCACGCACCTCCACGCCTAGGCTCGCTGCTGCCACTACCTGAGCCTACTGCGGCTAGTAACCATCAGAGTCAGACTGGCTGCTGCACCTACGGCTGATGGCGATGACTTGCGCATGGTTCGTACCCGCGTGCAAGCGTTCGTCGTGCTCGCCTCACTCATGTAAAGTGTACCACTTTCTTTCCTCCTGCGAGACTGCTTGCTTCACCTCTCCATTCCCCCTCCTTCCCTTCCCTTCCTACATTCACCCGTCCGCATTAACAACGAATACCACGATCATCAAACCGGGCCTCGGGTCAGCTTGTGCCTGTGCGCCCCTTGCGTGCTGCTAGACATTTCCGGATTTTCCTCCTTACTACTGCTACTGCACACCACATCACGCCAGCTACATAATACGACTTTCCGTCCTCGCTGCCGGCGTCTCCACACATAAACAGCACTGGGCATTATCGCCGTCGCTCGCCCACTCCAATCCAACACCGCACACCTTCCGCAGCGCTCGCTTAATCACGCCGACTACCTGCCGTCTGCCGAGAAAAGGACTTCGCTCAACGTAGCACGCAGGTACTGACTGCCGAACGCCTACGACACCAATTACCTACAAATTATCCACACTCGTCATATCATCGTCAACCAAACACCATGAGACGCACGACGCCCATTGCCCACTTGCTGCACGACTACCTCTTTCCGCCACACATCCGCACGCCCAACGACCCACCGTCATTCTCGGCACACTTGGCACGCAACTTGGTGCCGGAGGTCCGCATCGAGGTTGCCACTTTCTATGGTGATCTGAACAGCACCGAGGCTCGGTATCCGGGCTTGAACTACTGTTATGGGCCGCATCGTATGCGACTGGGCCGGTTCAAGCATCACCGGCGACTATTTGAGGCTTTCGATGAGTTAGGGTTGACGTATGGCGAGATCCAGGAGTTCTGCTGCTGGGAAGGAACCAAGTGGGCACGGGAGCGCTACGAGAAGGACGAGGGTATCAAGGTGCTGGACACTACTGGTGATGAGATTGGGCCGTTTGTCGATAGGAGAGAGGTCAGAGGCGCCGGGTATGCGGATGAGGTCAGAAGGCGACAGAGTATCACGCGGCAGACAGACATTTCAGTCATCGTCGAGGAAAGCGCGACTCGCAGACTGAGCAGTCATGCCGAGGAGGACATGGAGGACGAGGAGATGAGCGATGCAGATGATTCTGAGGCGGATGATGATACAGCGACCGAGGAGCCTCCTCAGGAAACTGCGCTCAGGGAACAGCACATTGCAGACGTCACCCGACGCCGCGAACAGGCTATCACACAACGCATTATCACGGCGTGGGAGCAGGGCCAGAGCCTGCCACCAGAGATCGAGCAGTACCTGAAAGAGCAGAGTGAACGCGGCACCCTCAGCGCAGGCATGGATCTGCGCTCAGTACTGGACAGCAGCCGCGCCACTGCTGGGTACGCGTTGCTGCCTACACCAACTGCTACGGACAGCGCTCGGCCTAGCACCACAAGGGCGGCGGCATGAGGATACTCGAGCATGCATTGTTTCATTCGAGCATACGACAGCATATTGGTGGCAATAGGCATTGCAAATACCCTGATTTTAGCGATGAGCATTTTTGGAGTGGCTTTGATTCAAGATAGCGATTTGGCGAAAGTATGTACATGGTGGAATTGTTCGTAAACAAATCTTGTTTGTCGATTAGCATGGAGCATGGCGTACGGCAAGTGGGTACAGCGAGTAGATTTGCGGTCGAGCATTTTAGCAAGCAATTGATCGCTTCAATTTTTTGGAATATGCATGTCGGCAGAAGGCGGTTATTGAGGTCCTGTTCAACGCAGTGCTGATCAGCAGTGAGAGGGTTGTGCGTCTTAGGTCCAGTCGCGGCTCTGCGTGATGATACTCTGGTCGCCGTGACTCGGTCTTGCCTGCATCAGCTACATTACTGACACTGAGGGACAGACGAGAGCGCTCGCCTAAGAACCTCCAACATTGTCTCGCGGGATGCACACGAGATCCATTCTCCACTTCGAGATGTGGAAGGCACGAATTGCGACTACCGCCTGCGCTTGCCGTCCAGGGTCTTCGATCGTCACCACATGGGAATATGGTTTTCACGAGCTCTCCACATTTTAGACGTCTTCGACTCAGTCAAGGAACCAGAGATCTGACTCGGGAGGACGATTATATGATGTTGTTGTTCCAGTACGGAGCATACACCGTACGCAGCAATGGTGTACCCATGGCTTTTAGGTGGAACTCTCAGCCGCCCGAACTACTACCTCTGGACCATTTACCCGCCAGCGTCTTCCTTGGCGAGATTGAACAGGGTGACACCTGCGCTGGGCCTTTCGTGCATATCCTCATCGTACTTACCGTTAAGGTAGGCTTCAGATTCGTATTGATAGTCCACGTGTCCTTACTGCATACATCTTTCGTTCCCGTTATGCTGGCCCCGGATCTCGCTTCCTCCAACGGCCTGCTGAAGCTATGCCTGAGGCGCGATGATGGCAGCCTACCAAGATGGCTGGGCTGGCGTACACCATATTGCTAGAATGCCAATTTCTGTCGCTTGAGCAGAATTTCGGATCCACACGCTGCCCGGAGGGCTCACCTCTGATTAGATCTGCGGGAGTCAGTCCCTAAACTCTGCTGGCCTGGCTCATGCTTGATGTTGACACCATAGATTCCACATGCGGACGAAATGATCTTCGTACTTCGTCATCTGTGTCAGTGTAAACAGGCAAATGATCAGCGGCAATGGCATATGCACAATCTACTGAGCTGTCTCCGGTAGAGTAGGTACCTGTTCCAGGTCGTGAGTGGTGATGGCGGCAATATTGTTCGTGGCATGGAGAATATGTTCATTCCTGGTCGTTCGCCAAAAACGAGAGCGCCGACATGCAAATGCCGCCGATAGCATGATGAATCACGATGAGCTTAGTATCTTGAGTGTATTCGCTCCTCAAAGCCGTGTCATTCGTGGTAGCTAGCAATGTCAGCTATCTTTCTTTGATTGTCACTTTGACTGCCAAAATAACAAATCTAGCGGCTAACCGATCCTGTAGCAATGCTCGCTCGCCTTTGCCTTCTTCTTGAGAAGGCTCACCAGGACATGCGATCTGTCTGGAGCATATTTGCAGCGCTCTTTGTCGACACGTCTGCTCAGCGGACACAAGACCTTGACGACAGCGCTCAGAATGAGCATGCCCGGCCTCTGCATCTAGTGATGGCGTAGGGTCAAGAGATCCGCATCACCTTTACTCCTCTACTGGCAATGTCACCTCCGAGTGGACGCGGCCAGTTCACTCAACGCCTTGTCCTAGTCAGTCGTTGAGCACGATGCCGCGTGAAGAGGTCTCCATACAACTGACGTTGTGAACCAGCCTCCTGTGACCATCGTTTCAAACCTTAGATCGACTTCTGCGGATACCATCAACTCCTCACCTTTCCCAAATTGCACTGATCTACAGCGTCACCTTCACTCACCGCGCAGCGGCGACAATGTGACGTCGGCATTAGCCGCTGCTCAGTTGATCCGGAAATCTCCATTCGGGCGACCGAAAGCGGATGAGATCAAGTAGTCGAGCTGGCATATCTTGGTATGAGACACAGAGCTCCGCAACTCGCGAGGAGATGTTAGGCCTATCTTCGGACCACGGGAGTTCGACTTGGTGGAGCTTCTGACGCTCGTGGTGTTGAGGGCCCGAGATCGATATGGCGGTCAGTGCAGAGCTTCATCACCGATGTGGTCGTTGCGTCCATCTGTTTGATCGCCGCCCATTTTGCATTGGCGCAGTAGACGTGCGCATGGCAAGGGCTGGCTGCAAGAGTGACGATATAAGGATGAGGCCGATCGTGATCAAAGGTGAGGTTGGGCCGTGGGGTGGTAAACCCATGTCAGCTCCGCCTTTGCCAGGCCGAGCTGGGCCCAGCCAGGCTCACAGCATGCCAATGTGCGTCGATGATGCATATGCATGGCACGCCATCGCGAGTGGAATTGCAAGGTTGCTGCTTAGACACGTCCCAAGTGCTGAATGACTCCGGGGAAAAGGTCCGGTCAAGACCTAATCTCAATGCTTTCCATACTCTATCAGCAAGCAGCCGTCTCTAAATGAGTAGCGCATAAGTCTAGCTATACCTCATACAATCATTGCCCGCGTAAACAATATGTTCTCACGAATATCCGCTCCAAAATGGCCCTCGGTTTCTTCGGCCTGTACATAGCAAGGTGGGGTATCGTCGTAGCAAGAAGTAATTGTGAAGCCAGGTATCTTCTCATCAAGCACCAGCTGTGCAGAGATCGCAAGCCCAGCATGAGCGAAAGAAGAATCATCCCAAAGACTCCCGAACTCCTCGCTGAAAATTGATATGCCCTGTGAATGCAACCACGCCGCACCAACGCCACAAATAAATAAGCAGTAACGCGTCCAACAAGTCCAACATTCTTTTGAAGTATGCGCCTCCTAAATTCCCGCAAGAAGCCAGTCTAGGTCTGCGTGCCCTTCATGAGAGCAGTTGTGGCAAGCGCCATAAAGGGTATCCGCTGGTAAGACTATGCCGTCCAGCAGTAATGAGGTCCGGGGCTTGTGTGATAGATGCGCGTGCCACACGATAATCCACGACGCTCAGTGACGCATCTTCATGTCCTGAAGCAGCCATAATGCACATATTATAGTCCTCCATCTTGCACCAACCAGAAGCGCCGCAATCATGCATTGTGCCGATCATACCAGGAATGGCCAGCACTTGTGTACCTAACCGGAGCTTCCTCCGATCAGAACCCGTTCATGCTGTCGCCAATACCGACGAGTCCAGCGCCAGCCACGTTGACACTCATGCCTTGTACACCATTTGACATACCAGACAAGCTCTGGGCATTCATCCGCAGCTCAGGATTGCACGGAGGCGAGTGCTGACGGTGATATTTCAGACCATTCAGGTTCTTGTAACGCTTGCCACAGACCTCGCAGCGGTAAGGCTTCTCCTTCTCCATCCCGACGGTTCCTGGGTACGGTATGCTTGTCGCTGGGTCGACAATCGAGAACGTACCGTCGGGATTCTCCTTGAGCTGCTGGTTCTGGTGGCCGTGTTGCTTGTGATACTTCAAGCCATTCTGGTTCTTGTACGCCTTCTCGCAGCCTATGACGGGACACTTGAATGGTTTGATCTCCTCACCGACAAAGCCTCCGACACCTGCGAGGCCGTTCAGGAGCTGGTTCTCGCGTATGCGGTTGGCTAACTCGCTGTTCGCGAAAGCGGGATTGGAGAAGCCTTTATTGCCGAAACCCTGCTTGCTCAGTAGCCGCTTAGCAGGATCGTCGATGGTCGCTGAGTTGCTGTTCTGCATATTGCCAAAGTTGCCGAAGTTAGAACCATTCGTATCGAAGTTGCCATTTTGCGCCAACTGGCTGTAGTCCATGTTCAAGTTGAGATTGTTCAGCTGATTGTAGTCCATGTCAACCTCAGCAGGGGTGCCTGGCATTGATGATTCAGGTGTCGCCGTCTGCTGGGACGCGGTTTGCGAGCCGAGCGTTGGTGTATTGACAGAAGAGACAGTCGGGTTGTGTACTATGTTCTGCTGCCCAGGCCTTGGGGTGGTGGGTGTTTGCAATCCCTGGCCTTGGAACGCGTTGGCAAGGTTGACATTGACAGCTGGGCCTCTTGGCTGTTGTCGCCCGAACTGCGGCTGTGGTTGAAACTGTGAGCCTTGTGGAGACTGCATCTGGGAGATGGCGGTGTCCATGTCCATGTCATCGAGATTGTCAAATTCCATCTGGTCTCCAGATTGACCGCTGAAGAGGGGTGATGCTGCAACGCTCTGATGCCGTGGTAGCTGCTGGTGGGGCATATTTGGTTGTTGGGCCTGTGCTTGTTGCTGGACAGCTTGAGCGGTGCTGGTGGCGTTCGCGGCTCGGCTGCTTGGGTATTGTTGATCTTTCGGCGTCCGCCCCATTGTCTGCGTCGGTTGCGCAGCGTGTGCCTCTTCGTAGTGCTGTAGTAACTCGTGCATGGAGTCTAGATGAATGTCGCAACAGACGTAATCCTTCATGTAATTCGCTTCCATTTTGGGAAGGTACGATGATGAGTGGAAGGAGGGTGATTGGAAATTGTATGGCGATGTTCCGGTCATAATGCTGCTCGCCATCAATAATCAAAGTCATAGGTGCAAGGTCGCGTGCACTTACTCGTCTCTGATGTAACTGCCCATCGAGATGCCGCCCCAGCTCATGCCGCCCATGAGACTACCTGCCAAAGCCGTGCTCTCGCGACGTGCGAACATTTCCCGCGCTGGGATGGACCGCGCACCGTACGGCGTGGTGCCCAGCATTCCACTGACCGATTCCTGCCTGCCCTTGTACTCTGACTCACCTTGGTAATTTGGAGGAGCCATGCTCTGATCTTGCCTCACGTCAATGCGCGGCTGTTGGAATTGCGATGTGAGATTCGATTGTTGTGATCGCGGCGAGTGCGAGCTCGAGCGAGATGTGGCAATGTCTATGGCGCCGCTCGGGCTCGACTTATCTGCAGCCATGGCGTCGGGAAGTGGTGAGGCTGTGGGGAAGAGCGGGACGTCGTTCTTTTCGTCTTCGTCGTGCGGGAACAGCAATTCGTCGCCGTCCAGCTCTTCGTGCAGAGAGGCCTCAGCAACAAAACGATCGGACGAAACGTTATCGTGGGCGAATGGCTGGCGATGCGGAAATGCGTAGGTTGACGCTGGAGTGCTAATGGGTGTCGAGTTCACGCTTCCTTCGCGTGTATCTGGAAGGTAGAGACCCGGAGGTGAGTACTGTGACGAAGCCAGATTGACGGTGGGTATGTTGGTAGCGATGTTGGTCGGTAGTTGTATGATTTGTCTATTGGCTTCACTAGCCGTCCTTGTGGGAACAGCACGCGGTTAGACTTGACGGCGGCTAGGCTTGATACGTAAGACTGGCGGCGGCGTTGGCTAATGCGTTGCAATATACCGTTGGACCAATTCTCGCCGTGGCATATGACATCGGTAGGTAAGCAGGCCGGTCGAGAACCTGACGGCTGGCAGTCACGGTGAATATGTATGTCCTTGCTCGCCCTCGAGGTGATGCTAATATTCCGTGCAGCCGTGCGTCAGTGTCATGGCAAAAGTACCAAGGTAGCGAGCAGATGCCTGTAACTCTGCATGGAACCTTAATCCATGTCAGACTAGCGCCAGGGTCTGGCAACGGCTTCATGGTTCTCTCACTTCGGTAAAATGCAACCTAGACGGATCGACCTGCGATCCAGACGATTGGGCGATGGTAACCGACCTTGCGGATGCACGATTGCAGTGACCAGCTCTAGCATACCGCACATTGCGATCGCACAGCATAGCACAGTATTGTGACAGGTCTCCAGCAGCGCAGCAGCGCCTACAAACGCCACTGGCATGACACATCGTTGGGCCGGGAACCGAGGTCGCCATCGGGACGCTTGGACCGTCCTTATTTGGCGGCTTCTGGAAAACGCCTGGCGAAGCATCTCAAACGCCAACTCGTGAGAGGGAACCCACTTGATCGTGTGCCACGATTCCCTCTCCCCACTACTGCCTGCGCCCTGGCAAATTGGCTCCTTATTCTCGCTGCTTTAGCACAAAGCAGCAAGCAGCTACGCTCCTCTGAGACTCCGCACAAGCTTCCAGCCGCCAAGGTTACGAGATGCTGAGATGGGCAGTTCGAATAATCGCATCACACACTGTTACGAGAAGATGCCGTCTTGCCTGAAAAGCTACCTGATAATTCCGTCGTTCAGGCGAGCGTCAGCTTCCTCGCATTGTCGTACCCCTTCTTCTATCACAGGGCAAGGACACATTTGGCTTCCATGAAGAGCGATGGGGTCGCAGCGTGTTGACCTACCCCAAACAAACATACACACAGGCTACAGGTCCTGGCAGTCGCAGATCAAGGTACGTACTTCGTACCCACCACTCCACGCGCATGCATGCGGGTTATGGCGCATTGGTGACAAGGAGGCAACCGGAGCTCCCGTGGGTCGTGCGACAGCTACGCTGCCTGCGCATATCATTATTATTTAGGCCTGAAGATTCGAGGGTCTTGACACGCAATCTCCTCACGTGGCGGGCAGCAGACGAAGGTACGAGCTCGTGCCGTCATTATTGAGGCCATGCGATTCCACCAGCGACGCTAGAATACGGCATACGACTCACGCGCACTCCGTTGACCCTCCCGTCTGTCGCTCCTTTGCTTCGGAAATCGTTCGCGGGTTTTGCAGGCATCCTCCAGTCGCCAGGAAGCTCTCGGCTCTCGGTCGGTACTCGCGGCTCTTCCACGGCCGTCTGTATTGAGTTAACACTCACCCATGGTCGAATATCGGCCATGAGGATGCCACATGGAGAAGTCGCGGCGATGCCAGCATTCTAGTCTTTGCTAATTGTCCAGCGGGTTTCAGCTTACCATCAAGATGTGCCTTAGGTCGATGCTCGTGCAGGCCCTGCAGTTCCAATTATTGGGCGAGCCACCATACCACTATAGTGGCGAATGAAATACATTGGCGCCGCCGACTTCGACCGAGATGACGATCTAGCAGCAATCAGCTCTAATTAGCTACTACGTCTTTGGCAACGAGGCGCTGCCCTGTCGACAAACCGTCGTAACGTCGGGGCGAGCTGCATGTTTGAGATCGGGTACCACGGAGTCCAGGACCACGGGAGAGACCTAGATGGTTACAAAACATTTGCCAATGGCGGCGTCGACACTGAATCATGCAAGGCACGCAGAATGATGAATATCTGCACTTGCGCGCGAGTGCTCAAGGCTCGAAGGACAAATCGAGAAAATGCAAAATCAACCAGCCGACACGATTGTCCGGCTGCATGCGCCTGGGAAGCTTGAGAGCTCATTGCGTGCCACATCCCAGTAACCTTGCGTTTGCGAATCATCTCGCCACCGAGGGCACCAGGTACAAATACAGCGCGTCAACGACGTAACTTCGAAAGCGGAGCAATGGCATTGACAACGGCAGCTCCATAACGAGTCCCAAAATGCATATGTACACTCTAGAGCTACTGTTGTGGCAATTACCGGCTTCCCACCACAAGAGCGCATCATCTCGATAATATGACAAGAACGTGCCATCCCACTTGACGTCGCGTGGTCTTAGTCATCATCATAGCAGAGACGACTCAGGTGTTTCCAATTTGCCTAATAATGAGCGCTTCCCCACGGCATAATGATCGCATGGAGCATGCATCAGCTAGAAGCCACCACGAATTTGCCAAGCACGCGGACTTCCACATGGCAGATTGGTAAGATGCTTGGTCCCGTAGTTATAAGCTCACGACCAAGTCTACAATTATGTGAGACACCTTACACTAGGCCTTGGCAGACACCGAAGCTCTATCCTGGGCTGCAGGGCTGCCTTCTGCCTCGGAGCTTCCGAGACCCAAAATGGTCTGGACTTTGCGCAACAGCTTCATGAGAGTGCATTCCGGACAGCTATATGCCTTGGACTGACGACGCGCAGAACAACCTAACAAGAATAACAACCATCGCTTGTCACTGATCTCGAGATGTTTGCGCAACTCATGCTTGACCACTAAGAGCGTGAGAGCTAAGCGGATCTTCCTAGATGTCACTAGTCGCGACCAGGTCTATCTTGCTAAGACACCCCTACTCATCTTGACTGCAGGTCTCGTCTTGAGTACAGCTCGAACACGACCGACTCGCATCATGAGACGAGGACGGCGAGACGCGGCGGCGCCAGTCTATGCTTGGGCAGAGTGCTAAATGGTAACGTGTTCTGAATATAGCCTAGAATGTGATCTGGTAAGATGAATTCATCGGGGCGTCAAAGCACTGCTTACGTGTTGATTCCCAAAAGCTAAGACATGTCGCATCGGCATTTCGACTTATGCTTTTGAATCGTCCGCCTCGCAGAGTATCTCCCGATGGACAGTGTACGCACACCAGACAAGATAAGCTCTCACATAGGTGAGCAGACCACGGTAGCCAGATGTGGCAGGCACGATTCCACCGCGATCCACACTCTGCGGTACAACCTCCCGCAGAATTCACCACGGTCATCGCAACGGAGTCGGTTCCCCGTGCGATCGCTGTCATAGCACCGGCTTGGGTAAGCGAGCTTTCGTCTCGAACAATGCAGCGCTGGCTGTGCTCACAACCGTTTCTGATGGACGGTCGTTGCCCGCTGGAATCTCGATTGGCATTGTCCTCTGCGATATTGGTACTCTTTTGGCCTGCAATGTGTGCTACCTGTCCGGACGGCCTTCCATTCTTACGAGTGGTGTGAAATGCTGACTCTGTGTGGGACCAGTGGACTCTTGTCTCTGGCTGCAAACAGCCTCCGCTTTGGAAGCTGGACAGCTTGAGCTAATAACGCAAGGCGGTCTGAGCTCCACTTGCTCGTAAGAATGCGTGAATTACGGGTACGAACTGAGCCCATCAGCAGCATCGACTTGCTTCTTTAGCTACTCTACAGCAGTAAGATCGGACGATATTTGGAACTCATTTCTGCTCGCGTGGCCGTATGTCACCCGCTTGTCAGGGTCCCATATCAAACCTGATTGCATGTCAAGTGCAGAATTTGGAGAAGTCGTACACCAAGACCAGACTACTGTGGATGGCAGGGAGAACAGAATGTCGGTGTTTCAGAGTCATGGAGCTACTGAGTGTCGTATTATCGGGATGCCATAGTAAACATGGAATCTGGGCGTTTTCCGAACATGTCCGCACACGGTGCTCTGGGATGCCTGTGGGTCATAAAGACTATCCCAAACTCTCAGCCAACCTCCAGCATCATCTTTCACCCTTACTTGCAGGCTGTGGCGGCTGTGACTCTCGTTCTATTTATCATCGGTTGCAATTATCAGAGTCGCTGCAGGAGGTATCAGCTGCTCGAAAATGATGCCCATCGACTTCTTGTCACACTAGTTGACGAGAGGGAAGCTCCATAATACATACAGATACCTTAGGTCCTCAGACCAACCTGCAACAGTCGTTGATTTTGCGCCTCTTGCAGATCAGACAGCTCTACGGTGCTCGTGTAAAGAAGCCGTCGATTGACGGTCGCTCGTTGCCATATTCTCCGAGACACTGTGACAAGTTATAAGCGAAAGGACGCTCCTCATCCAAACCTCGGGGGCAAGATGATGAGGAGCCAAGACTTGCAGGAGCAATCGAATGTCTGCCAGTGATCGCGGACGGTTGCTCGTGATGGCCAGAGCGACCGGTAGTTCGATGTGGCCACAGCCTTTCAGCGCCCGCGAATGTATCGCTCGTCATTAGTATGGAAACGTCAGGCAATAATGTACCATCTTCAGAGCAGCAAAGCTTTGAAACCGAGGGACAAGAGGCAAATGCTTGACTGCTTCTTGCAGATCGTTCAGATGCTTATTCGCTAAGACTCTGCAGGATGTCTGGCGTTCGAAATGTGAGCCGCATGGTGTGCTATTGATGGGCAACCATGTTCTCGTTCATAGTCCTCAGATACATACAACGAAGATTTCTTCGAACACTCTGCCTTTGCCCTCTATAGCAAACATAGGCTGGGAACTATATCTTCAATATGACCAGGTCCAGTGACAGGCTTTTGACAGACACTCATGAAGGAGAATCCAGAAGCTCCAATCGGCGACCAAGAGAGCTCACCATCACCTGAGTCCAGACCAGACGCAGACAATGCTTCTAGCAAAACTGACCATGAAGCCAGGAAGCCCAGACCAAAGACGCCTGACCCGGAGACCCAGAGAGAGTGGGATACAATCGATGATCCAGACTATGAGTTGGACATTGAGGACGCGCCAATGTCGAAGTTGCATGAGAAAAGCCTGAAGAACGAGAAGGAGTTCCAGGACGCTCGCAAAGCTGAGGGTGGACTGGCTGCAGGAGAGGGTCATCCTGATGTGCTGCACATGAAGGCAAGCCACGAGGATGCACACCATGGTTTTGAAACGATGGATGAGGAATTGAAGGAGATGAGGAAGGAGCTGAACAGGGAGTTGTATGATGAGGATGATGGTGGCGTGAAGGAAGGAGACTAGAGGGTGGGATTGAGGTAGATTAAGCATGTCGATCACCTTGGCATTGACATGTGCAATTCGCGGCACAACTTGTCTGGCTTGGAGCGAGGCACTGCGTGGTGGCATCTTGATCACACTCTGCGTCCTAATATCGATGCAGTGGCCTTGGGCTCTCGTAGAATCTTCGCGATCTCACATGAGTCATCGCGCATGGATTCATGCCACGGCAGAATAGATGACTGGTCCCTTGCTTCGAATCACACTCACTTAGCCAGTGCGCAAGTCCGGAAGTTTCGACAATAGTGATGCAATACGGAGCACGACATACTCTCAGTAAGCCTGGTTGCCTCGCGATCGCCAATATCGCCCGTTCAAGTGGTCGCGAGGCTCAAGTCGTTACCGATGCCTGACATCAGTCGCATCAATGCCTTCAATCTCCTCGTTCGTTGTAATAAGTCTCGTCGCAGATGCCTCTGAAAGACGGACAGACGAATGTGCACCACTCGACTCGTCACGTATTATCGGATGTTTTGCCGAACGTCCCTGCTCCTAAGCTCCTCTACCACCTCGCGTCAGCGGCGAAGTGAGAGTCACCTCGAGAGGCTCATACGCGTCGACGACTTCAGAGGCTTGACCGCTGGATGCAATGGTGCTGGACTGCCGACTATTACTCGCCATTCCGTGTGCTAGTGGCTTCATCTCCACATTCTCGTCACTATTCTCTTGTGCTGCTAAGCACCCTTCGCAATAATTGGCTTGCTTGTCCTTGCGCAGGAGCCAGCGCGCCATCCAATTGTAGATCACCCAGAGTGCATGTAAGATGACCAAGTCTGCAACCAAGACGGACAGGATCAGGTCACCTGTAGGTTTCAGCTTAGGTACTTGACACAAGTGCAGCAGACTCAAGACGGCGGGTAGCGTCTCTGTCTGCGGGGATCTAACGTATGCCTTGATGGTCGCACCATAGTCCTGCGAGGCCTGTTTGTCGAAAAAAGGCGCCTCAATGTCCCAGCCCTCTTCGACGGTGAATTTCTGGAGCAACGAGGTGTCGGTCATGATGTGCGAAGCTTGTGCAAAACTGCTGGAACCGAGGTCAAACAATGCTACGGAATGCATGCAGCGTACCAGCCGATCGATGCCGTATAAGATAGTAGTATCATTGACGAGGCCTGGGACACCATGATCTAGTACCTGAGAAAATGGTAGGCCTCCGAAGTATGTATCTGAGGGGTCTCCCAGCCCATATATATGACCGTTTTGGTAGAGGACATCTTTATCCGGAAATACTCCAAGTGTCGTATCATTTTGGTGCAAGACGTCACTACCGTAAGGTACTATCGTGTAGCTGGCGTTAAACGCGTCTGGTTTGGAAACATTGAACTTGCCATCCTGTGCGAAGACAGGGTACCACTGAAAGAGAGCCCTTCGGAAGGGAGGTTGAAACACATTGTTGTACTGTGTCCACGCCAAGGTGGATGAAACGTTCCAAGTCCAGAGCCCGAGGAGAGCGTAAGCAAGAGGCGAATTAGCGCTATAAAGCGAACGTGGCGATGTAGAATCTACCATGTCGCCTGTGATGGTATAGGAGCCAGTCAAGTACATGGTAGTGGTGTCAGTGCCACAGAATGCTATGACTGACATGCTGTTGCCCCAAGATGCCACTTGCCATTCTGCAGCGCCGCGATCGAGGTGTTCCACATCTATTTGAATCTTGTAAATCTCGCACTCGAGCGAAGGACCATCATACGCCGATGACTGTGCATACTGCTGGCCAGACGACTCCATGCTGCCTCCAGTCCAGGGAAGAACGGATACATTGGTGTAGTACTGGCTCAGCGGTGTGATCAGATTCGGCTGACAGCTTGCACGCTGTTGCCTTGACCTCCCGGCAGAGATGCGCTCGTACCAGAGACTATTGTAATGTTTGACTGTCGCAATCGGGTCAGCCACGGTCTGAAGAGTGAGTTCGACGCCATTCGATGCGATATTGAAGAGCGAAAGAATCACGGTAGCAACCACCCCTCCTAATACGGCGACTGGTGTGAACCACTTGAACGGATATGGTCGTGTTACGTTATAGGTAAACTGGTATCCTGTGATGGAGCGAATGCTGAAAGCGACCATTGTTGAGTTCCGAATGTCTGTGATAGCACCAGCTCTTAGCGGGGGATGAATATAACCGGATCTGGCGTCAGCAAGCCTCTTATAGACGAGAGGTCAGCCTGACCAGATAACATTGTGCATGTTGCGAGGCGTCGAGCTCGCTACGCTGTCCTGTCAGTGAGACGCTCCCTTGTCATCTGCATGTGGTTGCCTTGCGAAGTACCGCGACCTTCAGCCACTCAGCGAGCGATGGTCATGTCTCCTCGCGCGTTCCTGTCGCCAACCAGACGTATGCTTGTACGTGGATATAGCACTGGGCATATATGGTCCTCGATGCCCACAGTCCAGAGCTTGGACATCGAGGCGTACTTCTGTGATAACAGGCGAGGTACTTTGCACGATATGTGCATATCGGCATATGAGTGTAGCCAGCGTCCCCGAGCCACGAGGCAGAAGTACGAGGTGGTGTCGATGCAGCAAGATGTTCATGTGGTGGGAAAGTGGTGGACAGGTGGGGCATGCGCAGCTGCAGTCTCGGGCCTAGCTCCAACTCTAGCAGCTTTCGCTATATGCACTCTGACTTGTACTTATTCAAGATTCATGTACAGATTGTATAGCGGCAGACATGGTCAAGCCGCTGTCATTCAAAGGCGAGAAGCCCAAGAAGCGCAAACGTACCCAGAAGGAGGAGGACGACGCGAACGATGCGCCGGCCGCAAAACAGCTTGCGACAACCGAAGGCGCAGAAGCAGACGAAGACGAGAATTGGGTCTCAGCCGACGCTCTGACAGATATCACCGGTCCCGTGCTCATCGTGCTACCCTCAAAGCCGCCATCAAGCTTGAGTGTCGACCAGCTCGGCCGAGTCTTCGCTCAAAACATAGAAAACATGGTCGAAGGCAGCCCCGAGAGCGCAGAACCGCACGACGTACGACAAGTCTGGATCGCTACGCGAGTCGTGGGCAGCGAGGCAGAATTTGTATTCAAAGGTCACCACGGCCGATATCTTGGGTGCGACAAATTTGGTGTGCTGGAAGCAGGTCGCGAAGCCATGGGTCCTGAAGAGACGTTCCGTCTGCAACCCGTGGAGGGCGTGAGTGGGCAGTTTGAGGTCAAAAGTAAGCATGGAAAATTCATATTTGTGGACCCGGAGCAGGAGAAGATCGAGGTCAGGGGTGACGCGGAGGCTGAGGGTGAGGGTACGAGGTTGAGGATAAGAATGCAGGCGAGGTTTAAGCCGAAGCATAAAGTTGAGAAAGCGGAGAAAGTGAGGGCGAAGATCTCGAGGAAGGAATTGGAGGAAGAGGTGGGGAGGAGGTTAGATGATGACGAGGTAAAGAAACTGAAGAAGGCGCGGAGGGAGGGGAACTATCATGAGGCGATGCTGGATGTTAAGGTCAAGGGGAAGCATGATAAGTTTGCTTGAGCGACAGAGATGTTGGACATGGGCCGCGATATACGAGTGCGTGATGAGATACTACAGAGCCGGCGTCCTCAGTATGCGCCTCAATACAGCATCGAGATCTGTGTCATCATCATAATCATCCGGCAACCTCGAAAAGCGCGCAGTCTGCCTCAGACTTTTAGGAGTAGTACTCGGAACGCGACTCATAGAGGCTTGGGTGCTTCTCACTGGCTGGTCCAGCACTGCACCTTCCTGCCGCCAGCGCCCAACCTCATTGAACGCAACAGCATCTGCGCCTTCGAAGTACTCAAGCTGCATTGACTCCCTGACAGCCGTGTTTCTGTCACTACAAGGCCTTTGCAGCGATGTCACAGGCATCGACGTCTTGAGCGGCCACTCGTGATCTTGACCTGGAGGCGTAGGTGTCGGTGTGTAGATCACGAGCTTCTCCAGCTCCTCGGCAACCGCCTCGCCTCGTGCAATGCTCGAAGCTACGCTTCGCGAGTACTTTGGATCGGCATAGAACGGTGCAGCTCCCTCTGATGCAGTACCTGGCGGTAGCAGGACAGAGCTCGATGTTGTCGATCTTGTCGTGGTGTGGTCGTGCGACTCTTGCACGTCAGGCTGCGCGTTCCTCATGGCCTTCGGAAGGGACAACGCGCTCAGGTTTCGCTGTGACGTTCGCTGGGCCCAGGGAGCAGAAATGTCAACTTCAAATCGCTGTGATCTTTTTGCGCGAATCGCTGTAGGGCCTGGCGACGGCTTTGGTGAGGGACTTGCTTGAATAACCAGGACACTATCATCTGCACTCGGTTTGACACCATAGATGCTCTGGAACCCGGACGGACCTTCGACTTGCTCCGACGGCGTCGGCGAACGGTTCACGACTCTCCAAGCTGTCTCGGTCCGCTGCGCCGTCTCACCAGGTCCTTTAGCGTTGGCGCGAGGCTTGTCTTCAATGTCTGCGGTTGGCGGTCCAGGTGATCCGCCAGCCATTTCTGGGTCTTTGAACGCCTCCTCGTTGGTGTCACCTTCATTGCCAGGCGCCAGTATCTTGGAAATTGCGGGCGACTGTCTTCCGGATCCTAAAGTCGGCGTGCTCCCTAATCGCCACTCATGCAGCCACTGTCTCAATGTGCGCCTGCGCCGAGTGCTCGTTGATGACATTCGCGAAGGCATCGAGTTTGTCGGCTTCCAAGATTTCTGCAGCTTCTTGCGTTGTCTTGGATCTTGGCCCGACTTTCTGGTCAGTCCGCTTGCCGTTCTGAGGTGAAGTGAAGTCCTTGACGGACCTCGCTCGCAAGATTGTGCGCAGCCCATCTCAGGTTTCCAAGGCGCCGGCGCTCGACCGTTCTCTGGGTGGCTTTCGCACGGTGAGTAAATCCGTGATGCTCAACCGATGAGCAAATGGCAGGGCAAACGAATCTACACCAGCGAGTTATCGGGTGTACCATGCGACCATGTGGTGTGGCAGAGCATACAAGAGCCCAGCAACCGCGAGCACATATGTGCGCACTGCCACTACGCAGCTAGTGAAAAGCAGGACATCCATTGAGACAGTCACGGGTGGTCTGCTGTAGCCCATGCGGTCTGACTTATGTGCTGGAGATGTTTGTCTTGGCTTCATGATCAGTTCATGCAGCCTTGGTGCGCGCGACACCTATCTGACGTGTCTCGCAATATGACTGAAACTGGCGAAAGTCGGTATGTACATCTCAATTTCTCGATTCAGCTCTCACCATGGTCGACATGGACGACGACATGCTTCATGTCCTCGTCTTTTTTTCTGTCCTCACGTAGGGTGGGCTGCCGACATGGGAGGCTTCATCTGGGAGGGCAACTTCTCTGGATTCCTCCTCCTAGCCGCGCCTTCGCCAGTCGCGCGAAGCCCTGAACCACGATCTGTTGGTAGACGGCTGGACTGTACCATCAACATTGCCCTCAATCAACAAATCTTCTATCATGGCCAACCCCAACTTTCAACAAAGCAGCCTGCTCCATAACGCCAGATCCGCCAGCGAATTGCGGTAGCAGACGCGAGACAAATCAACCAACGACTACTATACGCAACAGCTAGAGCCAAAGAGACTCCATCAGAGTTGCGACGTATTTACATTTATTCGTCGCATGGACCTGTCAATCTTCGATTGAGGAAGTGGGTCTTCAGCCGTTGCGCCATAGGCTTGCCAAGAAAGATTCCAAAGGCTGAGAGCGGCTAAGTGGCGAACTTTGCGAACTTTGTTTTCACGTTAACCACATGGCATACAGACCGACAACATAAGCTCTGCCCGTCTAACCGGGATGGCTATAAGGCATACGACATTGCTGGCTGCCAAGACTAGCTCCGCGGCCTCACGACAAATTATGTGATTTCGCGCGGCCGTTGCTGATTCCACATGCCGTACATAGGCAAGCCTTTTCTCAGCCCCGCGGACGCCAAGCGTACAGCGCAGTGGACTGCGCTATGCTATGTGATCTTGGTCTGACCTCATAGCTTCCTGTTAGCGACAATATGGCGTCCATTTCTTTGCACGCCCTCTCCTTGCTTCTTCAAGGCGTTATCTGCAGCAAATAGAGATTGCCTCGCCGCCTCCCCGCCAAAATGTCGACTACAAATGCATATGACGAGAAAGAAAAGTACGACAGCTCCAGCGAGGACCATGAATCAGGCGCAAGCACACCATTGTCCTCGCTATCAGACCTCGAAGATGCGAGTAAACTCGAGGCCCAGGTCGGCGCTGCCCTACCAGCGCAGCAGACACCGCTCGAACATCGCACTTCCTCCACTCAGAAGGCCATCTTTCTAGCTGCATGGTTCTTTCTGAATCTTGCTCTGACTATCTCGAACAAGGCAGTATTGGGCAAGGTAAGCCATGATTTCTTGGCGCTTGTCAATTGTTCTGCCATGCTGATGAGGCTGTAGGCACATTTTCCGTGGCTCCTCACAACACTACATGCTTCAGCAACATCCCTAGGATGCTTCGCCCTCATGGGTCTCGGCAAGCTCAAAATCCGGCGTCTGACAGTGCGAGAAAGTGTTGTCCTGACAGCATTCTCCTTCCTCTTCACGCTCAACATCGCCATCTCGAATGTCTCCCTGGACGCTGTCTCTGTACCATTCCATCAGATCTTCCGTTCGCTCTGCCCTATCGCGACAATTCTGATCTATCGCTGGGTTTATGGCCGGACCTACTCAACCCAGACTTACCTGTCGATGGTTCCGCTGATTCTGGGCGTCGCAATCGCCACTGTAGGCGACTACTACGCCACTCTAATCGGGATCGTCCTCACAGCGCTTGGCGTTGTGCTTGCAGCAGCAAAGACTGTGGCGACAAATCGACTAATCACTGGAGCCTTCTCCCCGATGGAAGTATTGCTGCTCATGAGCCCGCTAGCTGCAGCGCAATGCGTCTGTTATGCCTTCATGACTGGCGAGGTAGACCATTTCCGGCACGCACTGACGGAAGGGGCGTTTTCTTCCACGACCTTTGGTGTCGGCCTTGTAGCGAATGCCTTCATAGCCTTCGCATTAAATGTCGTCTCGTTCCAGACGAACAAAGTTGCGGGAGCATTGACAATCACTGTGTGTGGCAATGTCAAGCAGGCGTTGACGATTTTGTTTGGAGTCGTCCTCTTTGGTGTGCCAGTCGGAGGTCTGAATGCCTTGGGTATGATGATCACCATCATAGGAGCTGCATATTATAGCAGCGTCGAGCTGGAGAAGAAGCGGGCAAGTTCGCAGAGTGGATAGCTGCTGCAAACAAGCAATGGAGCATTTTTGACCTTCCATTATGCGACTTTGATATGCGCTCTCTCTCTTGACATGACTTTGCCTTGCCAAAGCAGTCTAGGCTGTCTTTCCGCATGACCTCACTTCGTGCAGCCGCGAAACAATAGCCGACACAACCCAGATGATCGTTGACTATTGGTCATCAGAGCAACGCTCGTCCAGGTCATCGAGGTCCTGAGCGTGGACTGGGCTCCAGTCTTGCATGCCGATGTCCGAAACGACTATTGTGAAGCAGGACGAGAACTCATCTGAAAGCTGCCGAAAATTAATGCCGATGCTCCAGCTATGCGACCAGCCTGAGCGTTGATTGGTTGATCAGAAGGTTAAGTGGGTCCATCGCAGCACCTCCATCAACTCTGTAATCAACCAGGCTTTATACATAGCTCATGCCAATGTCACCATCAACAAGCTCACTGTCAACGCCTTTACTGTCAAGACAGCCAGCTTCTCTTTCACGTCCGATGGACAGAAATGGCTCAAGACTTGTTGCCGTCCCCTCCGCAGAGATGTGTCCATCTCATGTCCAGCGTTGCTAGTCATAGAGTACGTCTTGTGCAAAGACTGCCGCGGCGGCACGCGTAGGACCTACACCAAACACGCCCTTGCCCGCAACAGCCTACACAGCATGGTGTTGCTGATTATCTAACAATCTGATGCGATGACCAAGTCAGGCAAGTTCTTGGTTGGACATTGCCAGCTGTCCTCCATATACAGCGGTGCTTTCTGCTTGCTCAAAGTGTTCGCGATAATGGCTTGATTGACGCTGACTATGTACGACAGCCATCTACATTTTGGCGACAGTGCTGAACCTCATCACGATCGCGGCAAATTTATCCATTTCCATAGGATCAGTGGCCCAAGATGTCAGGAGCCGCACCACAGCCCGGTCTTTGTCGAGCATCTCCCATATGTAGAACGAAAAATGCTCCTGCAACCTGCGAACGACATACATTGGCAAGATGGCGAAGACTTGGTTGGTCTGAGTGGCAGCATGCAACTCAAACCCTGCCGCGACGAGACAACGCGAGAGCTGCTCAGCCGCATTATTCGCCGCCCGTGCTAGGTCGAAGAACAAATTGTCCCGGAAAAGCTCTGCGAATTGCACACCAATGATGCGATTCTTGGCGAGCAGGCCTCCGTTCTGCTTTATGTAGAACTCGAAGTCTGCGGCAAGCTCTGGGTGCCCCACGGCGTTTACGATCACGGCCTCTCCAAGAAGAGCGCCATTTTTCGTACCTCCGATCCAGAAGATGTCTGTGAGCTGCAGCATATCGCTCAAGCTCAAATCGATCGCGTGGGAAGTCAGAGCCATGCCTATTCGTGCTCCGTCCACGAACAGCAGCAGATTATGCTTGGTACACAGGTCTCGAATGGCTTGCATCTCGGTCTTGGTGTAAACCGTGCCATACTCAGTTGCCTCGGAAATATACACAAGACGGGGTCTTGCCATGTGTGGGTAATGCCAGTTCTCGTCCAAAGCCTTCTTGATCATCTGTGGCGTTAGCTTGCCATCGGCTGAAGGCACATTGTGTATCTTGTGGCCTCGAGCTTCGACCGCGCCCGCCTCTCGCGTGATGATATGGGCCGACATAGCTGCGATGACTGATTCATGCGGGCGAAGGCATGCAGCAATCGAGATGGCGTTCGCAGCTGTTCCACTCGGAACGAAGAATACGCCGGCACTCTCACATTTGAGATGACGCCTAATGTGTTGGCGGGCCTCATTGGTGTAAATATCACGGCTATAACCGGATGCTTGATACTGATTGCTTGCGACCAGCGCCTGCAGCAATTGTGGATGAGCTCCTTCGCTGTAGTCGTTCAAGAAGCTATATTTAGGCTTAGGCTCTGGACAGAATCTTGCTTGTTCTTCTGTCAGAGCCGGATGTTTGCTGGACGCCATGGTGGCTGTGGAAGGTAGTAATTGGACCTCTTTCTTCAATGATCTCTCATGGGAGCTGACTGGCAGGCGCAATGTACTTAAACGAAGACGAGCATCCGGCTGACCGATATATACAGTCGCCTTTCACATCCGTACATCAACTCTCATAACGCCTTGGCAGCAAGGTGTCCCGTTGAGTCCAGCTCCGATCAGATTCTGGCCAATAGGTCTTCCTACTCGCAACGGCTTCTGCTCTATCGGGGCGAATATTAGGTTGCAGACATGGTCTAGGATTGTGTACGGACCTTGTAAGAAGACCCACATTCCGTACGATCGTGAGCAGTGGGTGTAAACCTGCGGAAAACAAATATCGATGTCGGATCAAGCCGGATCAACATCGGTGGGGTTCAGGACGATGGGAAAAGCCGCGAAGTCATGTGGTCTTAGTCCTTATCTTGCGCTTTCCGAAACATCTGTCAGGCAGTGACTCAGAGGGCAGAGCAGTACAATGAGCTTGTCTTGTTCGGCCAAGAGCAACCAGGCAATCACTTGCCTGGAGGGCATGTTGGTGCTGATGGATGTGCCGAATTCCTGGTGAGAAGCAAGCTAAGACATTTACGGCACATTGAAATCTGCTTGCGATGGGCGTTTGGAGCATTTGAGGCCCATGCAATCACAGCAAAACGTCGATTATGTCTTCATCCTTGGTCGCGAATAACACTAACATGATATGAGTTGAAGCCAGCTTTGCGTGAACGGCTTTCTTAAGAGGCGAACATCAGTCAAAAGCCCACTTTGCTCAAAAATGATTAAACGATGCGAACACCAAGCATAACACATGCAGAATGCGCTACAGCCAGCAATGATGTTTCCAACGATCCAGAGTTCAGTCTTTCCCGCTGGTGGTGGGACCAATAAGGGAAGAACGTGCCAAAAGCCTATTCCAAGGTAGGCGCAGAGGTGCAAGCACGTTGCCAGCCATTGTGGCCCTCCATCCTTGGCTGGTACAGTACATGCTCTGGGAAGAAATGGTGGCAAGTCTACGAAGCAGCTCCGTGCTGGTAGGAATAGGAAGTAGGCTCGTTGCAGATCATCCTTGATCATCAGATGGAATAAGGTCCAGCTTCCGACGATTTTTGCAATGCCGACCATGCCTTTGTCGCCGCTTTAAAGCCTCCAGGACTGCCCAGCAGAGCGGTCATCGGCAGAAGAGGCAGAAGCACATTCTTCTCATGCACTTGGAATCCACACAGAAGAAACCCCGGGCACTAGTTGCAACGGCCAACAGGATTAGATCTTCTTTTAGCTTGAGGGAAATCACCAGGCCTGGCGGCAGTATTGCCAGCAGTGTCAGTATCAAGGCCGCTCTGCTGAGTTTGTGAAGGGAATGTTGAGTATTGAACTTGTAGAGTCCGGAGAAATGGACAGCACACCGTATGTTGGCGACCCTGTCCTCGAAGAGACCTCTTGAGAATGGGAATGTTGTTTGGAATGCGTCCTGAAGTGTCGTAAAGCTGCCTGGGTGTGCGACTGCGCCGCACAGTTGCTGTAGTGGCACACAGAGAGGCAATACTCGCACACCAAGTTCGTTTTGAGCTAACTTCGCGTATGACCAGTATCCGCGCGCATCTTCAATTTAGAGTTTGAAGCTTGGCTGTACTCCTCGGAGAAGACATCCGACCTACTACGCCGCAGTCTTCTATTTGGTTGGACTTTGAATCCTCAAGCAAGATAGCAATGGTAGCAAATGACCCTTTCGCCAAGGAAGATCATCTCTTGGCAGGCGTTGACGGCTAATGAGACACGCTCAGCAGTATGAGGCTCCGCGGGCAACAGCTTTAAGTCGACCCAATCGAGGCGCCAAAGACATCTTGTCGCTGGTCCGTGGTCCAAAGGAGAGTATTTGCAGAAGGAGCTGCCTGTGAGCCCAGCTTCAATCCAACCCATCATGAATGGCCCGTGGGCGATCATGTTGGTACTGCAAAGACACCTCTTTTGCACGAGCCATTAGGCTCTTGGCCTGCAACCCGACCGTAACCTACTGCATCCTCATGCGTACAGCATGATCACTGACCGTGGCATGAGATGGCAACGTGCGAGCCATAGAGCATCCAGCACAAGATATAAATCCACCGCTTCTCTCACGCCTTCACTACGATTCGCCCACAGCGTCCTGCATTGCAGCACACTTTATCTTTCTGTTCTTCTCGAAAGCTCTCAGTGAAAGTCCATCTCACCTACAAAGTCATCATGAAGTTCAGCAAGAACATCACGCCGCTGCTTCCAGTGCTCAGCGGTCTGTCAACGCCTGCCTTCTCAGCTGGCGTTGGTGGCGGATCCGGCGCATATGGAATCGAAAATGGAGGCTACAAGCAACTTTTCGCTACGAGCGGCCGACACCCAAACGATACAAGCTCGGTCACGTTTCCCGGTCTCGGGACAGGAGTCAAGGCAGGAAACTGGACGTGGAGGGTGAACATCACCAATGTCGCATTGCCCGGAACCAATTTAACCGTCGCCAACACAGAATACGACCTACAGTGGCCGGGGGGCGGCGAGCTGCAATCCTATTTGGGAAGCGAGGCGGAGGACTGTGGCAGCAACGGCACACGATGCGCAGAGGATCCTGTCTGCATTCACAATATCCTGGTGGAAAATTTGCCTGCAAATCTCACAAGTCGGTATTCGCAGGGCGATAATGGCGACTGCTCGGCCGTGCTTGGAAGCAAATGTGCCCAATCCGCCTTGGACGCCCTGCGATCGTCTACCTCTTGTCACGATACAATTTTCATAGACGTACTGGATGGTTGCGATGGTTCCCTTGCGCTCGGAAGCGTGAGCGTGACCCAATTCGTCGAGAGTATGTAATCTTCCATCTATCCCTGGAAGCCAGAGTGATGCCAGTCCGCTGACCCTTGGTGTAGCTCTGGGCAACTCCTCAAACATCACTCTCCGCGATGAAAATGGAGGACCCTTGCAATCAGGTGATGCAGTTACCTATTGGACCTATGATGCGGTCTCAGCAGGCAACCTCTCGGAGTATAGGTATGCGTCTGGTGTGCTGTATATGTTGGGGCTCACCGGAGGTGTAAGTGAGAGCGGAAGCGATACCAGTAGCAGCCTCTTGTGTCAGATCGTAAACACTACAGCCGCCAGGTCGACCTCTGCCGGTTCGGCCTCTGCGACCACCAGTACTGTCTGGTATTGGCTATCGGCCTTCGTAGCATGCCTTATCTTGCTGTAATCAGCTGATTAGATCTGTCAAGAATACCTTTGAGCTGAAACGAGGCTACGTGATAGCAGTCACGCTTGCACGCATAGCAACAATCTCTCCCTATGGAATGACACTAGGTCAATTCGACCTTTCGATCGGTCGAGAATATGAACAAATCTCGCGACTCAGTTGTATGCGTAAAGCGCCATGAACGCCATGAGCGCTGAAGAATAAGTGACACAACTCTTACTTCGCTCACGCAACAGCAAATGCAGTCAGAATGGCGTCAAGGATTGCGCCATCCACCGAGCCACTCTATTAGTGCTAACAGCGCAGTCTGGCTGACGGGCGAGGGGCAGTGTGAGCAACATGGTGCTGCCAATAGTGAGCATTTCGCCAATCAGGTCGACGAGGCTGATCAACAGGAAGCGTATAGTAGGGAGGTCACTACAGTCAATGCTGGCATTTCGTGTCTTCATTGTATGCGTGTACGTACTGTCGGGCAGAATTTTGCCGAGCTGCTGCAGACCATGACCCTACTGTGACCGACTCATGTCTACGCATTGTGGCGTACCAATCATATCTTGACCTCAGCCGGTACGCTGATCTCCAAAATGTCGACGCCACTTTGAATCTCGCTCTTCTTCGGCATCTTGCCTCTTCGCATGAGCTCTGCCGCTTGAGTCATGTACGGGTCCTAAATCGATTGTCAGCACACCAGCGCCCTTTGCAGATTTGGAAAGACTGTGAAGTGCAGTAATGACATACCTTCATCATCGACGCCACAGCAACCACCTCGTCGCCCTTCGTGTAGTAGGCAGCAAAGCTCTGCTTGCCCTCGCTGGTATCTGTGTTGCCTTGGATTATGCAATCCTCGTATCCACCAACTGTGTTACCACAGTACCGCAGCTGTGAGCCAACCGCAGACCAGAACACCGGGATGAAAGGCTTCGGCTTGCTGCCTGGCTTGTTGATCGAGTGTGCTACCGAGCGTCCAGAGTTCTGCGCAACATCCCAATGCTCGATTCGGATCGGTGCGCCGTTGCCACCAGGGCCGTGGTACGGGTACGTCGCGATGTCACCAATAGCGTAGACGTCTGAGACACCCTTGACGGCAAATGATTCATCGACCATGATCGACTTGTCCTTGTCATTCAGCTTGACCTGCTTGTTGTCTTGCAGATAGTCCGTTGACGGACGGACACCAACACCCTCAATCACCAGATCAGCTTCGAGCACGGTACCGTCCTTCAAGTGCACTGCGCCAATCTTGCCGCTGTCACTCTTGGACGGCGCACCCTTCTCGACACTCGCGGCCATCTTGAACTTGACGCCGTTCTTCTCCAGCAAAGCCTTGGCGACCTTGCCAACCTCTGCGCCCAAGATGTTCTCAAGAGGCTCATTCTCCATGCCAACGATCGTCACATCGTGCTTCTGGCTGGCCAAGCAGTTTCCGACTTCCATGCCAATGAAGCTGCTGCCGATGACCACCACCTTCTTGCCGCCATCCGAGCCGGCGGCCGAGACAATGTTCTTCGCATCGTCAAGTACGCGGAGGAGGAAAACGTTACCGAGGTCTCCTTTCAATCCCTCAAGTGGGAGATAGCGAGGAATACCGCCAGTAGCCAGGATGAGCTTGGTGTATGGGTACTCCTTGCCGCTCTTGGTCTGGACCTTCTTGCCTTGGAAGTCAAGAGATGTGACACTGTCGGTGATGAATTCGACGTCTCCCTCCTTGTAGAAATCCTTTGTTCGCCAAGCCAACTTAGATAGGTCTGTGAGCAGTGCCTTCGACAGCTTCGTGCGGTCAATGGGCTGGTAGTCCTCCTCGGCGATTGTGGTGATGGCGCCAGTAAAGCCGCCAGCACGGAGCGCTTCAATTACACTCGATGCACCAGCTCCACGACCGACGATGACGACCTTCTCCTGGTTCTTGGCCTGAGACTTGATGCTCAAGAAGCGCCTGCCGTCCTTGATGTGCTTCTCTTGTGCCTTAATGTACACCCCGCCATCCTTAGTGATGACATCGAACTTGTGCAGCGGATCTAATGCTGGAGCATCTTCTACATCGCCAGTCTTCACATTGAAGCAAGCGCCGTGCCATGGACAAGTCAACCTGCCGTCGCCTGTGACAACACCTTTGACCAGCGGGGCACCGTAGTGCGTGCAGTTGGCGTTGAGTGCGTGGACTTCGTTGTCAACCTTGACGAGAATAACTTTGCCACCCTCGATGCCGTCAACCTCCGCTTCCTGCTTTTGCCCATTCTTAAGCTCGATGGACGAAAGGTCCTTGAGCTTGAACTCGGTAGCCATTGCTGCTCGGATACTAGAGGCAACGAAAGTCCGTTGATTTACCGTTCTGGATGTTGATGAAATCAGACGTTTCGACAGAAGTGAAGCAGAAGAGGAAAGAGGTCGTAGAAGGGACATGTACACTGACCTGTTGGAGAGGATTCGTGGACTGGGACAGCTTGGGCACAGCAATAGCTTAGGTCTATGAACGCGGACAGCTCACGATACGACGTAATGTGAGCTTACCTTGGCTTGAAGCTGATTGGCTAGGAGTCGAGTCCGACATGCTTGCTTACCTTTTGCGGACGTCATGACTGGACGGCGCAGCTCCACAATGGACTTTGGCCTGCAATGCCAAATGTATTCGACATTTTGCAACGTCGATATCGTTTTCATGGCATCTACTGTACACCCTTGTATACATATGACCAGAATGACTGCACACAAGCCAGGTACAATGAGCCTCTGGACTCTCTCCTTCGACCGAAACTGGATGTGATTCGGAATTCTAAGCGGCTTCAGATCGTCCATCGTGTTTGGGGCTAGGCAGTCATCTCGAACTCGCAGCCCTCTCATCCTTCCTGATGACCATCTGCATAAGTATGGCATCCCCTGTATCGAAAGTGTGAAGCCACGATAGATCGTGATATCGACCCGGGCTCTAGCATCACATAATATGGATCATTCAAGCAGACATATTCAGTCGACAATGGACGCTACCATTCAATCATTGCTATCCTTTGTCGTACTACGGAGAATTCTCAGGATGTGCCATGATCTTCATTCGTAAACCGACTCTCAAACGGTACCGCTTGCCAGTCTCCAGTCCTTCGATGCCTAAGATGCTGCCGCTACGAGTCCGGTCACGTTTACTGCAGTCGACATCATTCGCCTGCCTCCTGTTGCCCAGCTCCTGAGTCTGAGGGACCGGAACCGCCGTTATCTGACTCTCCCTTATCCTCAGTAGGTCTGTCCACCATCACAAACTCGTCTGCCGGCTCGTCACTCGCAGACTGCTCTGCAGCTGTGTCGTCCTGCCCAGATCCGCTTGACTGTAGTGTCTGAGCGGCGTTGGATTGGGGTGCAGCATTTGTCGTATTGGAGCTTGCCGGTCTTGCCTGGCGATGACTTTGCACCAACGGCGAATCCATGGGAGTCTTGATTGCCATTTTGAGCCCTTGGCATATGCCCTTACCTTCGGATGTTGGGATCATGGCTCTATTTATGATCGTCCAGCTGGAGGATATGTTTGCTGGAACAAAGCTTAGGAAGCACATGAATCCGTCCTATATTTCCAAAGAGGTCTCGATGATGGCATTGAAGCGCGTCTGTAGCAAGCACGTCTCGCCCTTCTACGCGATTGATGCCTATGTCCGCATATCGCCGCAGACCGCCATTTGAGTCAGTACCGTGGTAGAGACTGCTGCTGTGACTGCTCACCAGGGCGATCTCGGGTGTTTGCTGCTGGCATTGCTTTCCCACGGGCGGCGCTAAGTGCATGTCATATGCATCGTTGGGACACATCACACTAGTCGACTGTGTATCAATGCTCATCATGAAGTGTCTTGGTCTTGGCACGTCGACGACCGCAAGCAAATCTTTTCTTTGATACTGAAACATGTCCACGCACAGCGCTCATCGTCTTGTTCCTCCCAGACGAAACTGATAGACCCGCATGTCTTTTTTCCGGAGAGACTGTAGAAGTCTCTAAGAAGAATATCTTGAACCGCGGAAAAGCGATACCGGAATTCATCCGCTCGTCGGACTTTCCTAGATGAGCACTTCTTGTGCCGACATCCGAGTTGAGGAACGTCACAAGCTTGAGCAGCGCAGACAGTTTCCTTTCCGCCGCATGCGATTGCAGCTGCGGAAACGCTATGCTCGGCGCAGGCGTTTCTGCCGTTGCAGGATCTACAATTAGGCGGTCCACTTCGATGAGTAACTGATGGAGTTGTTCGGCGATTAGCAGAAGGTAGGTACCCTAATGTTGCTCTCTCTTCAGTATGTCGTTCCCTTCTCTTCTTGGACATTGCTGGGCCTGTGTTGCTTCTGTTCGAAGCATATGGAAAGATGCAGTCATTCATACAATTTAAGCGCTTCAGGACTGCAGTACAGAAACAGCTGGATAGGGAAAAGGCCAGAGCACAAGAATCAACGAGGGAGGTGGATGTACAGTCGTCCCCATCTTCGTCGGCGAAGACAGATGAGGATAACGCAGATCTGGAGAAGGGTGTGGAGAGCTTCGATCATGCACATCAACCAACTGCGGGCGCTCAATTGGCCGAGGCGGACCCAGATATAAGACCGCCATTGCCACGAGAGGAGTCCGATACTATGCGAATAGGTCAACGGTCTGGCGAGCTCCCAAAAGAGGAAGAAGAGAAAGCGTCAGATGATACTGGCATGGAGGATGAAGATGATACCGAGGATGAAGATGGTGACGATGAGCTTATGCAACAACGAACAAGACTCTCTCGCATGACAACGCAGCAATCTCACGCCTCAGCACGAACGAAACTAGGCCATTCGTTGACAGGCATTCAAATCCGCAGGCGTAAAACAAATGAAGGAGGTACAGGCAACGTCTTCGTCGTCGGCTTCCAAGGTCCAGACGACGCGCTCAATCCGCAGACATGGAGCTATGCAGTTCGCGTGCCTTGCACCCTTATGATCGCGTCAATCGGTTGCGTTGTCGGTTTCGCCAGCGCAATCGATAGCTCAGCCATACCACAGGCTGCTGAGCACTTCCACGTCAGCGAGGTGGTAGCCAGCTTGGGCACTGCTCTCTTCCTCGTAGGTTTCGGCTGCGGCGCGCTGGTCGCTGGGCCTATTTCCGAGACCGTGGGGAGGAATCCGGTGTATGTCGGAACCTTGGCACTGTACATGGTCTTCGTTATGGCGAGTGCGCTGAGTCCAAATATCGGAGCATACTTGGCATTCAGGTTCATCGCAGGCTTGTTCGGATCAACGCCCCTCACGTGTGCTGGAGGCAGTATATCAGATCTCTGGACTCCATTAGAAAGAGTCTTCGCCTTCCCTATCTTCGCCAACGCCGCTTTCACCGGCCCATTGCTCGGTCCCGTCTGCGGCGGTTACATCGCAGAATACCTCGGCTGGCGTTGGGAAGACTGGATCACCCTGATCATCTCCGGCCTCGTCCTAAGCCTCGTCACCCTCTTCCTCCCAGAAACCTACCCACCCATCCTCCTCAAATGGAAAGCCCAACACCTTCGCGAGCTCACAGGCGACGAGCGCTACCGCGGCGCCATCGAGATCAGACAAGAAAGCCTCGCTCACCGTCTCAAACGCGCACTCTACCGCCCCATCCTGCTCACCTCCCGCGAGCCCATCATCATGCTCATCGCCCTCTACCTCTCCGTCATCTACATCATCCTCTTCACCTTCCTAGACGGCTACCCCTACATCTTCCAAGAGACCTACGGCATCAGCGAAGGCCTCACCGGCGTCTGCTTCGTTGGTATCATCATTGGTCTCTTCGGCGCCTCTGCACTCGTGCCGATAATCTACAAGTGGGCTCAGCGCGACCTTAGGAAGATCCAGGAGCAGGGTGGTTCGCGGCTTCCTCCGGAGTTTAGATTGTGGTATAGTATGCTTGGCGGCGCGGTGGCGATTCCTGTCAGTCTGTTTTGGATGGGCTGGACAGCGCGTCCGAGTATTAGTATCTGGAGTCCGTTGGTGGCGAGCGCGTTATTCGGATATGGGATTTTGTGTGTGTTCATCACGAGCTATCAGTACATTATCGATGCATATGAGCAGTATGCGGCGTCTGCACTGGCTTCGATCTCGCTGATCCGGTATGTGGCGGCTGGAGGGATGGTGGTGGTTGGCTTACCGTTTTACAATAATTTGGTAAGTTGGCTGTTATGTTAAATGGACGTGTTCAGGCGCTGACAAGTCACCTAGGGCGTTCCGTACACTTGCACGATTTTGGCGTGCCTCAGTGCGATATTAGTGCCGGTGCCGTACGTCTTCTACAAGTACGGTCCTTGGATCAGGTCGAAGTCGAAGTATGCTATCAATGTCACGACAGGAAGTCAATAAGATTATTTTTGGCGGATTGGAAAGGTTGCATTCGTAGGCGCGAAGCAAATGGGTTGCAATGAGCGAGTCATTCAGCGAGGCGTTACGAGCAATATCTTGGTTTGGACATTATATACCCGTGAGCGGCTGTACATATTATGAGCATCGAATATCGGAGTACATCACATCAAAGTAATACATGTGGAAGGCACGTTGCAGACATTGAGTTTGAATAGGCAGCTGCGACTCGGCTTAATCGCGGCCATTGAGTTGCAGTGACGCTTCACCTCAGAAGAGCTTTACCTTGCTCCACACGCATTGAAGCTCACAAACTCTCAGTCACGATACCAAACAACAGCACATCAACAAACCGACTACAATCGGCAAAATGGTCTACACACTCGTCGTCCACCTCTACGCCAAAGAGGACAAGGAGTCCATCAACAAGCTTATTGCGAAGCTGCAGGAGGCGAGCCAGGTTTACTCCAATGACAAGGAGACTTTGGGATGGTATGAACAATCATATGAGTGGTTGACGTTCAATGTGATGGAGACTGATGGTGTTGTGCAGGTTCGTGATGCAGAGCGAGTCCGACCCGAGGGCATTCACGATTGTACGGCACCTCGATTTACGATGAGACTGACGGACTGGGAGCATTTGACTAATGGTATATAGGTGGAGCGCTATGCGCACGAGAGTAGTCAGAAGGTACGGACATACTATATCAACACTCTTGGGTTCAAGTAATGCATACTAACGATATCGCAGTACCACCTCGAGAACCCGTAAGTCTCGCACCATCACCGACCCGACCCAATATAGCTTTGACTCATTAAATTCCTTTGGGGGCAGATACTGGCAGACTTTCGACAAGTACGTGGTGCCCTTGCTCGACAAGCCGATGGATCTCCGCCGCCTGCACGAGCTCGACACGAGCAAGGAGGTGCGCGTCGAGACTGATGAGAAGATGTGGGAGGCGACGAAGCAGCATCAGAGTCAGAAGTAGCAGCCCCATCGCAAGGAAGCTTGCGCTGCGCTTGATAGCAATGTAGGCTGCGATTAGAGCAATCAGGTCTTCCATCTTGCGAAAGTAGAGAGTCGAGCAATGCAAGCATGAAGCACTTGAAACAGGAATTTCGCAACGATCATTGCTTGTGGAGCCGCAAGCAAAGCCCCATGCTTTATATGTACAGCCTACGTGATCCGACAATACAGCCATTTGGATTGCTCCGTGAGCGAGAAATCCTTCGTCTTCCACCCATTCCGTTTGTCCTTCCACACAGCATCCAGATCTCGCGCATCTTTGCCCACGACTTCCTGGTACACTTCGCCAACAAATTGCCACTTGTCGACGGCACGGACGGCGTCTGCCAACCCGGACTGGGCCAGAGTGTCAGCGCGCCGAAATCGCCGAGGGGAAGGAGGCTCGGCAGGACTGATATCACCATCAGTGGCCGCATCGGCCTCTGTGTCATCTTCTGTATCTGGGTGCTGAGCTGCTAAATCTTCTGTCCTCGCTGAGTGATTCGATGCTTCGGCGCTGAGCTCCGGTACGTTGCTTTTCTCTTCCCTCAGTATCACCGGTAGAGGGCATCCGTCCAGGCGGAAGATTACGTCGTCTGGTCGCGTCTCTCGATAGACGGCCTTGATATCGCACCTCGTGGTGACTGCTAGCCTCATTTTCAGCTTGTTGAGCTTGCCAATGCCATCGTCAAGCGTATGCGCTTCCGTGTCAAAGGGGCAGAAAGATTCGTGTCTCGAAAGCCTCTTGCTGGGCACGCGCAAATTGCTTTGGACCCCGCCCAGCCATTCGACCAGCGACTTTTTACCAATGCGCATATTACGATTTGATTCCAGCCAGCGCTTGATCGCATCACGCTTGATTCTCGTCGAGTCCTTCCAGCTTAGGAGGACACTTGCAACCGCATAGCCCTCGTCAGCATTGTGGCAGTTCGCATTGCCACATTTGTGCGTATGATCTGGTACCTGCGTCCCCTCTTCCGCGTGGACAGGGGCTAAGATAGCATACCAAAGCTTTTTCACGACGTCGATCGAGTCCAGGAAGGACTTCTCATTGGGGTGATCTGCAGGTCCGGTCGGGCTTGCGACGGTGTATCCTTCATTCTCCGAACCGTACATGGCGGAGACTGATTCTACATTGTCGAGATGGATTCCTTGGATGCATAATGTGGGGCCCACGTATCCAATCTTGAGGCCGACATTGTTTACGAGCGCCTTTGGTCGCTTCATCTTTACACTCTCGACGATCCACCGAGGCAAAGGGTCATCGAGAGAAGACCAGCGAGGAACCCAAGAAGGTAAACGACCTGCAAGAATGCGTACATCGTGGGATGAGAGACTACGATGCCTTTGGTGTCTGCCGTTATTAGGACTCGGAGCCAGGGTGGTTGCTGTTCTAGACAGTGTGCTCCCGCTAGGGACTGTCGGCGTCTGTGGACGAGCCTGATCTGCAGCATTATTAGGCGCGCGCCTGGCTAACAAGATTATGGCCACGTGCTCCTGTAGTTGTATCATGTTGTGTGCCAGCTTGTGATAGATCGTATTGTAAGGCTGTCTGTAGTTAGGAGTTGGCACAAGTCTGTTGCTATCATGCGCCAGGTTCATAATTGCAAAAATTTTGTCTACCGGAATCTTGGCCTTAGCATGCCGAGTGAAAAGCAATGCGTTGATCAGTGGCATTTGCGGATCCCTGGAGTGTGTCGATTCCTGCTCCTGAAAGCGTAGTAAGCTGTCAAAGTGTCCCGTAAGGCTGGGCTCAAGGTCCAGAACGGGGTTTAACAGTTTGAAATTCCGCCAGAATGTAGCCAACTCTGCTTGACTAGAGCCATATAACACTCGGGCGTCTTGCGCAGTGCATAGCTCTTGGATGATCCAACAACGGGTCCAATAAGGTTGTTTCAAGACATCATACGCTGACCGAAGCTCGGCAGCATTCGCATTCTCGGGACCTGACAAAGCTTGACCGAGGAAAGGCACAGCAGGTTCGTGCGTGGCACCGTCTCCTGTTTGACGTAGACGCGAAGCATTAGAACCCACCCAAGCGTACACCTTGCTCACTTGCGAGTATATAATATGCATCTTGCCAATCTGACGGTCTTTATCCGTGGTGTCTTCCTGGTTGATTGACAAATTGTCAACCCAAAGTTTCGTCACTCCAAGGTCGCGTAAAGCTTCAAGAGCATCAAACAAGGTCTTCCTGATGCGTACAGGGCATCCGTTGACAGTAATGAGGTGGGACAAAGCATCGTCGCCCCATGTATAAGATAAAGCATCGTATATCTCCTCGTTATGCAACGCAATGGGCTGCGAGGAACACTCGATCATGCTCCCACGTACACCGGCTGTAAGCGAGATCACACGAGTATCATTGTTCGCGCCCAAGTCTGGATATACCTGAGAGCGAACAGGCTGATCGAATGAAGTGGTGCTTGAGCCTCCATTTGCATCAAATAGTGGAAACGCAGTGTTGGTCGCTGTAGAAACAGGCGCTTCCAGGTTGATCTTTGGTACGGACCCCATACCATGTGCGTCTTGGTGCGATTCCGAGCGGGCTGTTGTTTCTGCGTCATCGTTCGCCGGCGCCGCAACCGTCTCGTCGGCGTCTTGTCTGACTTGTGCGACTGGGAGAGACAGTCCAGGCGCTGGCGAGCGAGATCGTGCTGGCGACCGATCAAAGGTCCCGGGCGTACGAGACTCGGAATGAATACCATTCGAGCTCCGCCATCCTTGCCTGTCATCTTGTGTAGGTGACGGCTGGTCTCCAGTCGGCTTGTTCTTGCCGCTGAAGGTCGCTATGGCCTTGTTCAACCAGTCTCTGCCTGGCATATCGGAGGCCCGCCCGTTGTCTCCCGGCGACAGAGAGATCTGACCGCAGCCGTGAGCAGGTCACTGGACCGCTCTTATCGAATGAGCAGCGCCGCCCATCAGCCTTGAGATAGCAGATAGACGGGTGTCTGCGTATGCCGTCGCTTTAGCGAGGCGGCCCTAGATCTAGGTACAGTAGTCCGCCGAGGCACGAGGCTTAGCGAGTATCTCACCTTCGCCATTGCGGAAATCGATTGCTAAGATGCATGAAATTCAATGCACGTCGGTCACCTGACGCCTTGTCGACCCATGGACACTGCTCTCTGACGATGTGGCTGATGCCCATACCGAGCCCAAGCTCGCGGGGGAAGAGCCTAGACATTGCAAGTCTGCAACAACTTCAGCTCTCGTGGAATGGTGCAGCCCTCAGTGTCGCATCTGCAGAGAAAGCTTGAAGCTTAAAGCGGGAGAATTGGTGAGGAGTCGCACGTGAAGGAAGCGTGGCGCGCGGCACGAACCGATTCCGTGCGCCTTCAGCCTTGATCAGTTCATAGTGCTGTGCCGGCTGAGCCGAAGTGGTGTGCATGACGGCTGACAAGGCTTCAGTTACCAAGCACCCATCAGATAATGGCTGACAGCTCGAACGACGCACTGATACGGCAGCTGTGTATACAGACAGTTTAGCCCGTATCGAACCGTAAAGTCTCGATGCGGCCAGTATGTAGTGTAGGTATCTTCCTTCGTGATCAGAAGTTGCATGGCTGCAACGCGTTGTATGCAATAGCTTGATTGGGAATCGCCAGCGGGCGTCCCAGCTCCCAAGTCAGCGATGGAGGCCGATACAAAAATCGCATCTTTGGCCAAAGATTTATGCTGGCCAACTCACTCTCTAGCTCTTCTCGCCACATCCCCTCATCCGTCCAAAGCCATCGCAATCGTACCTCGCGAACGACTGAGGACTCATATCGAAAATCCTGCCGCAAAGATGCAGCCGGCTCCTGCAGCTGCTAGCCTCGACACTTTGATCCAGGTATCCTTCGGATCCAAGGACTCCACGCCCTCAGACAGATACGCAAGCTGCAAACTGATCCAAACAGCCCTTTAAACCCACGGACTCCACGTCCTCTGGCAGATACGCAAGCAGGAGCCAGCCCTCCAAAAGCAATGAGTAAACTCCTGCAGATACCTTATCCATTAACTACCAGACCAGCATCAGATCAAGCGAACCCCCTGACCAGACCAAGTTCTGAGAGCCGCTTCGGGCCATTCGCTATCAATGAAACCGTTCCGAGTTCGGTAGACCCCAGCATTCACTCACTTGACAATCCTCACGCTTCGGTCCTAATACGATCGATCGCATGTTGTGTGTCATGTGTCCTCCTCGTCAAGACGTCTCAGCTGGCACTGAATTCCGAATCTCCGGTCGCCAAAAGCCCTGTGCAGCAACCTCTTAAATTTCCAATCGTACAGAGATACTTCCGTATCTCGAAGCATACCAGGTCATCACCAGCGCCAAGGTTTAAAGCCCTACGCTGCTCACAATGAGAAAACCCGGACAATCGACCTTGGTCTCAGCACCAGATCAGATTCATTGAACGACTCGAGATCAAGATGAATGGTGCACCTGATTGCGTGCTCCACCACGGTGGGTATACAGCTCCCCAGACTCTTTCCCGCAACGAAACCGTGTCCGCAAATCCTTCTCACCTCCACACCACTCAACCTCACATAACCTCACACCTCCCCTCCCTCCTCATAACCCCCCTCTCCAATTCCCCTACCCTCTCCTCCACCCTCGCAACCCCCTTCCCAAAATCCCCCACCCCGGCCTCCACATCCTCGACCCGTCCCCTCAACCCATCAACCTCATACTGCAACTTACTCCCCAACGTCTCGATCTCCTTGACGCCCTCCTCCAACCGCTCCTTCTGCTCCCTTAGCACCGCCTCGGAGTGCGAAGCCATACCATTCACATGCTCGATGCGCGGCACATGCAGTTCTTCCAGTCGTGATTCGTCGGCAGACAGTTGGGAGAGCAGGGACTCGAGGATGCGGAGTTGGTGGTTTGTCCAGGGGTGCGTGGAGGCGCGGAGGGAATTGAGGGACGCGAGGATGCGTCTGGAGTCTTTCGCTGTGAGGTGTTCGGTGGCGAGGGCGGCGAAGGCGTCGGTGTAGCTTGCTGTTGTGGAGTCTTCTTCTGTGTCGATGGTGGCGGAAGTGGGTGTGGACCAGGTGAGGACGCTTTCTTCGGCGAGGCTGAAGCTGAGGTGGCGAGGGTAGGATTCATCGGATTTGTTCTCTAGTCTGGTTTGGATCCATTGGCTGAAGGAGACGGTGCGTTTGAGGATGAGGGGGACGGGGGCTTCTGTTTCGAGGCCGGTGGGGAGGACCTCGTTGAGCTCGATGCCGTTGTAGATGGAGCCGGCTATTGAGGCTTCCGCAGTGACTGTTTCTCCTGCTGTAGAGGATTCTTGGTCCGAGCTGCCGCCTTCATGGTACACAGGAGGCGCCAGGCTTTCTTTTGACATGCCATTGCTGGCAGAATAGTGGGCCTTCTGGCGATCTGACCCCAGCTTCTCATTCGACTGCGCATTTGGATCTCGCCGTTGCTCGGGCGTATCAGGCTCAAGAGGCGTGATGCGCTCTTCGGCCTGCTCAGCCAATGTTGTCGCATCGATTTTACCAGCCGCGCTCTCGTGACTACGCTGCTGCAGCGTCTCTGCAATTGTGGGCGATTGCGGACTGGAGAGACTGCTGTTTGGCGAGCTCTGCGCTCTTCTGAACAGAGGTCGTTTCTTGGGGCTCTCTTCGACAGGCGTGACAGGACTGTCATTGTCTTGACTCGACTGCTGCCGCTGATGGATCTTCAGCCCGACTGCACCTCTAAACTTTCCCAAGCCGGTCTTTGCGTCATTCTTGAGGTCCGTCGCCCGTCTGAACACCCCGAAGTGGTGATCGTCTTCCGAATCTGTCTCACTTCCACCCTTTCCAGTAAAAAGATCCAGACTGTGCCTTCCGGTCTCCACCGGCGTTCCCTCGGCCACACTTTTCCGTGCCGTCCACTGAAAGCCGCCATGCTCATCGGGCTTGAAGACCAGGCCTTCATTGAGCGCACCTTTGCTTTCTTGCCTCTCTCGGTGTTGTTCATCTTTGTGGTCTCTGCTCCCTGGGACACCCTGTCTGCGACTTTTCTTCAGCGGCTTTCCAAACCACAGCCATTTTGGTCTGTCTCCATAGAGTAGCTGCACGAATCTATCAATCTCACATGTCTCTATCTCAGCAATGCCTGCCTTGTCTCGCCGGCCGACTGCATCCATGACCATCTCGCCTCCCTTGCCACTGAGCTCAGCAGCCGTGTTCTTCAACACCTTGGGCATTGTCCAGCCCTCGTGCTCAGCAGCTCTTTGAGTCGCTTTATGCAGTCTAGTCAACGTCGGCCTATCAAGCCTTCTCGTCCTGTTGATCCGCTGCGACTTCTGGAAGTGACCAATACCTCTCTTGGTGGCCTCGACATCGAATGCATCCTTGGCAACTGGTGCACCGACGGCATGTAGTCGATTACGTGCGCCCATCAGCAGACCGAGTAATCCAGCCACGGTGGTCGGGCCGAGAATGCCATCGTGAGGCTCGGCACTGTAATACTCGACTCCAATTTCTGCCCACCAGTCGCTGATGGCTCTTTCTGTGACGTCGCAAAGAAGGCCGTCCGCATAGTCGATTTCCAGCTTGTCGAACAACATCAGTGCCGACTGACACAATTTCACTAGCTCAATGACCGACTTGTAGATGTCATTCTTCTCACTCGTCCGATAAAGCTGGTGGAATTTTGCAACAGTCGCACCAACGGGTGGAGTCATGGCCAGACCTATCCTGCCCGAACATCCTAAGCGTTTGAGGTTCTCATTTACGAAGAAGTCGAATCGATGCTTCCTCAGATCACCATCCGGGACTGGTATGACCGTCAAGCTGGATGGAAAGCCCGCGAGATTAGTGACCATCAGGATGCCGAGTGGAGTCTGTCGTCTTCGTGCGTGAAATTGATTGAGGGCCTTGAAGTAGACCCGCAGCCGCGGACTCCATGTTCGCTCGTCCGTGGGCACGGAAAGCACACCAACAATGACAGTATGACTCGGATCGCCAGTGTATGTGGTGATGACAAATGTGGGATGCGTTCTCGAGGTGGTCCATTGCTCAACGACGTAACATTCGTAGCCGTGCAATTCAGTCCTTCGCTCTAGAACAATAGTCGAAGAGTCTTCCTCTAAGTAGCGGAAAGCAACGGGATCGGTCAGAACAAATCGCTGATGGCCTGGCTTAACTGCTAGATCTGGTCCATCGTCTCGTGATTCTTCGGGACTGACATCTAGGTCACCAAGCAGGGTGTTTTCGCGCTTCACCGGTCCTTGGGCAATGGATGGTCTATGTCCAGATTCTGATTGGCGAGGACGCGGACTTGCATCTTCGACTGGCGATTTGGGAGGCATTGTGAGGTTTGTGTCTGAGCGCGTTCTTATGCCATCAGATTGGATATCCGGCAGGTCACCGCCATATGGGTGAGGTATTTCCTGGCATGGCTGTTCCGCAACAACAATCAAAGCATGGACTTTTTAATACGCGATTTTATAGGTCCAGACAGAAGCTTTTGATTGAAGACTCAATGATCTGTATATGAGATAGATGTCAAATGTGTGTAGAAGGCAAGGTGAACCTGGATGATCGTCACGCGCTGTGGCCGCCCCGCCACGAGGTCAAGCACGATGGACCTTGGACGCTGCTGGTTGCATGATGAGCACGAGAGTCTCTTCACTATCAACACAGTATCACTAGATCAAGCAGAGAGATCCAATTTGACGTTGAATCAAGATCCATCAATGCGCAACACACTGAGATCGCAAACATCCTAGCCGGCCCTCAGGCTTCAATCCTCCTCCTCACACTATCACCCCACCATGGACCCGCTCATCACCGCCCACGCGACACTCGAGAAGAAGGCGAACCTCTCCAAAGCGCTGTCCGACGTCGACAGACTCATCCAAACACTACAATCCACACGTGACTCGATCCAGCAGAATCCCAATGCAGCACCTCTGCGCATTGCCGAGCTCAAGAAGCCAGTCAAGCAGTCCTTTGATAAGATCGAGGAGGATTTGAAGGAGGTCAACAAAGGTCTTAATCAATATCAGAAGGCGTTGAAGGAGAAGTTCAAGGGCGGTGTGCTGCCGAATCTGGGGCTGGGCGGCGGAGAGGAGGCAGAAGGCGGGGAAGAAGATGGCGGTGAGGGGATGGGACTAGGCAGCAAGAGCGGACTAGTGGATCGGGCAATCGCGATGCACTTGCTGCGCGAAGGGAAGTTTGGGGTGGCGAGCACGTTTGTGAGGGAAGTGGATGCCAAGAGGCGAGAGCAGCAGCGGCGGAAGAGGCGGAAGGTGGATCACTGTCGGGATGCAGATGTGGAGGAGATGGATGGCGTCGTCGTTGATGATGCTGACGCGGAGGATGAGGAGGAAGGCGAGGTGCTGGAGGATGCGGACAGCTGGATACGCGACTTCCAGACAGACTCACGAGGCGACCAAGACGACATCATGTCCGACACCGGCCACAACGATGATCGATACAGCTCAAGCACACTGGGACGCGGACAGCTGCAGCAGAAATTCGCGGAGATGTACCGCATCCTCGACGCCCTCCGCAACCAACACAACCTCCAACCCGCCATCGACTGGGCACGCCAGCATTCAGCCGAACTAGAGCAACGAGGCAGCAATCTCGAATTCGAGCTCTCCCGCCTCAAATTCGTCGAGCTCTACTCCTCCACTGCCCAGACCTCTGCCTCAGGCGACGATCTCACAGGCCCCATCGCAGCCCTCGACTACGCCCGCCGCACCTTCCCAACCTTCTCCTCCCGCTACGCCACCGAAACCGTCTCCCTCCTTGGCTCCCTTGCCTTCTCCTCAGGCCTGGACGAGAGCCCCTACAAGAATCTCTTCACCGCGCAAACAACCTACGAAGGCGTATGCCAATCTTTCACCCGCGAGTTCTGCACCCTCCTCTCCCTTCCCTCCGCCTCACCGCTCTATACGGCCACCACAGCAGGCACCATCGCCCTCCCAGTCCTCACGAAACTCGCATCCATACTCAATAAATCACGGGGACAGTGGACGAGCGTCAACGAACTACCCGTCGAGACACCGCTACCACCGGGCTTCTCTTTCCATTCTGTCTTCGTGTGCCCCGTCAGCAAAGAACAGGCAACCGATGCGAATCCGCCTATGATGCTACCATGTGGACACGTGATCGCGAAGGAGAGCCTGGAGATGCATGCGAGAGGGAAAAGTCGGATGAAGTGTCCCTACTGTCCAGGGGAGTGTCGGCCAAGTGAGGCAAGGAGGGTGTATGTCTAAGGCAAGCAAATTGGCTCGAGCGGAAACACGCTGTTCATGTCACTGCTCGATATGAGAGAATGAAGAATCAGGTATGAAGTATGTACATGAAATGAAGGTGTGTACTGGACTCAGCCAGCAGCAAGAAAGGTCTCAGACCTTTTCCTGGCTGGGAAATACATCAAAAGAAGATCCAGCCAGCTAGTCTTCGTAGACGTACTGGGCGGCGCATTGCTCCTCGGGCTTCTGCTCGGTGGGCTGCTGTTCTGCAGGCTTCTCCTCAGCAGGCTTCTTCTCCTCAGCAGGCTTCTTCTCCTCCGCCGGCTTCTTCTCCTCCGCCGGCTTCTTCTCCTCCGCCGGCTTCTTCTCCTCCGCCGGCTTCTCCTCCGCCGGATAGCTCTGCGACTCCGTCGGCGTCTCCCCATTCCTCACACACCCCGTCTTGTCCGTCAGCGCCTTCGGGCACGTCACCTGCTTGTACTCCACAGTCGGGTTATCCGCATTCTGCCAGAAGTTGCCGAAGCGGAAACTGCAGCCCGGCTGTAGAGCGGTGGGAAACGAGCTGCAGGTGTCGGAGGAGATGCCGCCGTATTGGGCGCCCCAGCCTAAGCATCAATCAATCAGCATCGCAAATAAATAGAATAGTAGGAGAGAGAAAGGGCACGTACCGGAAGAAGGAGCCCCCCACTGATCCGTACACCCATTATAAATCCCCACGCCACCCCCCGGCATCGCAATATCAAACTGCCCATTCCCCAAATCCCCACCCGTATTCGTCGCCTGCACCACCATCTTCTTCCCCTGCACCGGCCCACTTGTAAACGTCAACTCATAACACGCACAACACCACGTACTCTCGCTCCCGCCCGGAATATGCACCGCCGCGAACCCGTACGCCAAATCATCACTCACCGCCCACGGCGACTGATCCGTGCACATGTAGGCGTCGCCGCCTTGGCAGCCGGAGGTTGCGTCGGGGGAGTTGGTGAGGGGGGAGTCGGATTTGGAGCAGGTTTTTACTGGGGCCGAGACGGCGGCTTTGTTGCTCCAGGCGCAAGAGGGCTTGCAGCAGTCCCAGTAGCGGGTTGTGGTGCCGGAGCCGGAGGCTTGGGCCGTGCTGAGGGTGGCGAGGCCGAGGGAGAGGGCGAGGAGGGCGAGGGTGCGTGGGGAGGCCATGATTGTTGGTGTTTTGGTGGGTTTTTTGGTGGTAGGGATGGGTCTGGTGTTTGGTATGTTGATCTAAAGGAGTGTGGGTTGGTGTTGTAGTCCTGCTACAAGGTCCTGAAGGAGCGACTGGATAGAAATCAATCTAGTGCTGGTGACTTGTCTTGCAAAAGTCGAGAAAGAGAGGATCAGTGGGAAAGAGGGCAGGCTATATTACTGCAACATCAAGTGCTTGTGATCTCTGCTGCTGCTGCTGCTGCTTAGACGAAACTAGACCTCCTCCTGCTACTGGTCTGTCCCCGCTCAGGATCGAGGGTGTATTTCGGTCCAGGACGCCGCCAGAGTAGCAAATGTACTACAGGCGTGATATGAGCATCCAATGATTTGCGAAAGAGCCATCAGCACCCGCTCCCTCGCTATCGCTCGTGGTGTCTCTGCTTGATTGCGGGACTCTTGGCGGATGTTTGAACGTTGTTGGGCGCATTTTGCCTGGGGACTTGCGCGAATGCCACACTTCGCTATGCTGATGAGCAGGATGGCTGGGTGTCAGCGATATACACTGCGGTCAGCGTTGCTTTCTGATGTTCAATCTATCGTACTGCGAGCATGCCGGATTGGTATTGATGTCGTAGGGAGATGCCAATTACGCTAATCTAAACCATGCCGAAGTGAGATGTTTCAGCTTTTCTTGTCAGCTTGGCAGTCCGTCTTCTTCCGCCGAGGAGCTTGATGGCTGACATGCTGATCCCAATCGACAAGGCGGAAGGGAACGAGGAAATGCATGGAGGGTTCTGTTCCATTTTGAAACGTGAGGTCGATGGTTTTGAGCAAATGCCGAGGTCGTCGTGAAGCTTGACGGGAAATGTCATATTCGGTTGCCTGCGACTTCCAATGTTACCTTACCCTTTCCATCACAATCATCATCATCACATCCAGCAATAACATCACCAAAGACTCCTTTCGGAATCGGAGATCGAGGTCCACCTCTCCTCCTGCACAGGCGTGTTGGCCTGTTGAGATTCCATCGCGGCCGGTCCGAAGCCTACGCGGTTCCGCGAAGTGCATCCATCGGGACGGCAAACTCCAACACCAGCCAGATTGTGATGAATTGCGAAAGTGCAAGAAAGTCCAAGCCCGCCCGCATCATCTACGCCGATCTGTCAACCTGACCAGGGCAGTTTCGAGATGGCAGTCCGGGGACGTCTCAGCCTCCCACGCGAAAGGATGGAGAGCATTGGAGAGCGACTCCACAAATTTGTGGCTTTACTGTGTCACAGAGCATCACCATACGATAAGCAAGGGCCGCTTCTTCATTGTTCGGTGCTACAAACGCTTTCGCGTGCAGAAACGAGGCGTTTCGTGAATCTGGTAATCTGATGCTGCGCGGACGTCATTACGTTCAGCTTGAGGAATGAGAAATATGGTAGGTATAAGCATTGTGCTGTTCATTTTATACACGTGCAATTTTGGGCTCGTATCATGAGCTTCTGCCCACGCAGAATCACTAAGATCTGTTGACAGAAAGCAGTACTGGGGACCTTCGAGGTACAAATACATTGAGACCTGAGTAGTCTTGGATTGGGTTCCTCATTATGGCCTCCTTCAATCGCATGGTATCCCGGACAGCTGCAAAAGACCTGAGGGCCTCAAGCGTCCTTTGTCAACCACGAATCGCCTTTCCGCCAGCATCCAGTCCCTTACCAGCATCCGCCCATATTAGCATCAGGACGGCCACCTCGAAGTCAATAAGCCATCAGTCCAACGTCACGGGACATACCCAACAGTCCTTCAAATACCCTCGCAGCCAGAAAGACGACAATGGCACTGACCTTTCAACCGAGCGCGCTGCCGCCAACGCTGCACCCAAAAAGCCTGACGAGATCGAGCCAGGCATCAACAAGACCTTCTCCCGCTTCGATCTGAGCGGCACTGTGCACCTCGTCACAGGCGGCGGGCAAGGCCTAGGCCTAACGATGGCAGAAGGCCTCGCAGAAGCCGGCGGCCGCGTCTACTGCCTCGACCGTCACCCAGAGCCAAGCCAGCATTTCAAGGTCGCTCAGGAACGCCTACTGCCCTACGACAGCGGCCGGCTCTTCTACAAAGGCGTCGACATAACGAACACCGCGGACCTTGATAAAGCGATCACCACTATTGCTAGTGAATGGGGCAGGCTGGACGGTGTCATTGCTGCAGCAGGCATACAGCAGATCACGCCGGCCGTCGATTACTGCATCGAAGACGCGGAGAAGATGCTTCGGGTGAACTTTCTTGGGGTGCTGATGACGGCGACTTCGGCGGCGAGGCAGATGATGAAGTATAAGAATCATGGCGCTATCTGCTTGGTGGCGAGCATGAGTGGTATGATTGCTAACAAGGGGCTGATCTCACCTGTGTATAATGCAAGTAAAGCTTCGGTGATTCAGCTCGCGCGGTCGTTGTCCATGGAGTGGGCGAAGGTGAGGGAGGATGGGAGCGGTGGGATTCGTGTGAATTGTTTGTCGCCGGGTCATATCGTGACGCCGATGGTGCGTAAGAATTTCGAGGAGGTCGAGGGGCTCAGGAACGTTTGGGAGGCGGAGAATATGATGGGCAGGATTAGTGAGCCGGAGGAGTTCAAGGGCGCGGGGTTGTTCCTGTTGAGCAGGGCGAGTAGTTTCATGACTGGGAATAATTTGGTGATAGATGGCGGCCACACAGCTTGGTAGGCGAGTCATGCGGATTCGTTCTGGAACCATATAAGTGCACGATAGCTTGTGTGATACCAGAGTCTTTGCGATGAACGCAGACGTTGAGAAGGCGTTTGATAGTGAGGATGGGCAAGCTTGAGTTGATTGGGCTTGTGTATGCATGGCTCGTCCCTCATCTTATGTCCGCCCTTATGTCCGCGAAGATCCCACCGATGGTCGAGTTTTGAGCAGATATATCCCATGGCGGCACATAGCATACCACTTCTATCAGAGATCGGACAAGAGCATCCCAGATGGTTCTAAAGATTTCCATTACCAGCAGTCCAGCTCCTGATCCAGCTACGAGAATGTAATACCATGCCGAAGACCACACAAGTACGTCCTGGTGTCGGAGCCGAAGAGTAGCAAACGCAACGACTAAGAGCAGATGGGCCTGACTCAGCATCGGGACTGACTCCGCCGGCCGATGTCGGCTAGCGCAAGGACGTGTCTTGGTGTGCGTGCTACAACCATGAACTCCGAATGTGCAATCTGCAAATGCGTTCTAGCAAGGTTTCTTCACGTCTCGCCCACGCCTTGTCAGCATTGCGAGCACCGTCCAAGAGCCATCTCTCAACTTCTTGCCTGGACTTTCCCAATCCAACAAAGCCATCGCGATTCTCAATGCTAGCGCTCCACGTGTACGCACGCTGCGACCTGAAATTTTCAGAGTCGCTGGATTCCGTCCACGCGGTGGCGTGCGCATTGGCTGTATTGGGGCGGCTGCCCTTAACGTATGGGTGGCTTATGACTAACTAGATCATCAGAGGGGCAACGCGCTAGCCAATTCTTCCTTTACACGCCTGGTGTATGGACTCGATGCCCTTTCTGGGTACAGTGCGATGTGCCAGGTGCTGACACCGTGATGTTGCGACTCTCAACGCACATGGTGCAATCGCAATCGTACGACAGAAAGCAGCAGACAGAGCATCGCTCAGAGACGCGGAAAATAGGGCCATGGTGCGTCTTGCATTTGTAAGAAAGCGGTGTCCATTGCAGGAACAAGAAATTCACGCCCTATGCTATCATGTACAGATAGCTGACAGAGCAGATGCGACTATTCCGCAAGTTGTCAGCGAAGCTTTTGCAGATCGCGCTAGTGGGAACGGCACGTGCGCGACATTGATGCGGTCGTGAGTCAATGCCGCGTCCAACTTGCACTCCTTCACGCCCTGTGTGTCGGCTTACGAACGGTGACTTAAGTCTCATGGATCTACAAAAAGGGTCAGCGCATCCGCTCGAAGGTGAGGCTTGTGTAGGTATCTCTTTCAATTCTTCACCTGCCTTCGATCTGGTCAGTCAACAGGCTTCCATATCTCCGCCATCAGCATTCGGTGGGAGGGTAGCTCGAGAGCTTCACGTGCGCTTAGAAGCTGTTCAAGGCCTCTCGTTGGGCGACATCTGCAAACAGCAGTGAGCTTACGGCTCATCGGCTCGGCGATTTCTTTGTGTCTGTGTACCCCTCCCATGAGAAGTACAAGCACAGTCGCGTCCTGATTATGTCGTCGCACTCTGCATCATGCTCTTCCAACGAGCATGCCTTTCCGATGCCTACGACATGGAGGAAGCTCGTCGCGCTGCAGAAGATTGATGTTAAGATTAGTCTTGCAAGTCGCAAAAAGACGTGGACAACGAACGATCGCATCGAAGGATCGGTCTACATCACGCCGCCAAGCGATACGCGCTTCGACGAGGTTGCGATCGAGTTCGTTGGAACGTCACGGACTTATGTAGACAGACTCACGACAGCAGCAGCGGTCTCGGGACGATCTCAAGCATTTCATCAGTTTCTGAAGCTTCAACAGCCTGGTCTCTCAGCACAATACCCCGAGAATGGTATTCTCAAAGCTGGACAGACATACGACTTCCCCTTCGTGTTTGTCATTCCACAACAACTACTACCTCGAGTATGTCGGCACAAGGTCGCAAACGAGGCAGTAAGGGAAGCTCATCTTTGCTTGCCACCGACTCTGGGTGACAAAGAACCATCGAATGCCAAGGATGTGCTGGACGATATGGCGCCAGATATGGCCAGCGTACGATACGGCATCTTCTGCAGAATCGCAAGGATCAAGGAGCATGACGAAAACGAGCCAAGCAAGGTGACTTTGGCATCGAAAGCGAGGAAGTTGCGAGTAATACCGGCCACTTCGGAGTTGCCACCGCTTGATGTTGGTGGCGAGGGAAGCGAATATGTGATGCGGAAGGAGAGAACCATCCGGAAGGGAATGCTGAAGGGCAAGCTCGGTGTCCTGACTATGGAAGCAGCCCAACCTCAACCTTTGCACATGCGATTGTCGGATCCGGAGTCTCGAACTTCGACCATGGCTACAGTGATGCTGCGGTTCGATCCATCAGAAGAGTCCTCGCAGCCACCACGTCTGAGCACACTCAGCAGCAGACTCAAGATCTGCACATTCTTTGCTAGCAGCGCGCGAAAGGAATTTCCATCCAAAGAGAGTTGTCTATTGGATATGTCGCAAGGCTGCCATACTGAACAACTCAACCTCTCCTCACGGTGCATGGCGAACGTGGAATGGGTAAAGTGCGACCCACTGAAGCCTAACACAATCGAGCGTCGCGACTCTGCTTGTTCCACAATATCGACATCTCTAAATGCAGGTGAGGTGCCGGCGCCCAGCCCAGCTTACAAGGGCAACACCTACTACACTGCCAGACTCTTGATTCCGCTCTCACTACCAAACAACAAAGCCTTCGTGCCTACATTCCACTCCTGCCTCAGCAGCCGCGTCTACCAGCTCAAGCTCGAATTGAGCCTCAACAGCCTAGGTCCAAGCATGGACCTGAAGGTCCCGATCCAGATCAGCTCTGCGGGCCGCACTGGCGAGGCAACTCCTGATCGTGAATCGATGGAATCAGGAGAGGACGAAGAAATCGACGCGGATTACTTCTTCGCGCCTCGCACCATTCGAGCACCGTCTGAGGGCTTCGTGGGTAGGAGCAGAATTGGTAGTCAGGCGCCTGTGGACGATGGTGATGAGGCGCCGCCTGGGTATGAGACGTTGCCGCCGCAGTGGAGACATATGAGTGTGCCTGCGGAGAGGGGCTCGAGTGCGCCTTGGATGGGCATTGCGGCTTTGAGGAGCTTGCACTAACAGTCTTCATGCCTGGCTGGCATTCAAAAGTATGATTGGCACTTGCGCTATTGCACTAATGGTAGTCTTCGAAGCGTTCAGCATGGCGTTAAGGTACAAACACCGGCAGGATACAAGGCAGAGAATTCGCTGGGCAAGACAGCGTTAGATGTAAACGGAATGTTTGTTCGGCAGTAATATATTTAGATATTGATAATGCCGCGTTCGAGGCCTTCGCGCTTGGAACATGCCATATTCTCCCAGTTGCCAACCTGCTGTCCTTCATCAGGAAACCCTGCCTTGTGCTGAACCATCAAAGTAAACTTGGCGCATGCTTGAAGTTGCACCGCTTTCATGCCCAAGCACCATCCATGAGATCCATCAAAGCCGCAAGCCGGCAAGTCGAGACGGGATCTTCCCAGCTGAGCGATGACCTGCAGCGCCCTCGGCTTCTAAACTCCTTCAGGCCAGCCCTTCCCGCAACTCTGTGCATCATCCGCCGCGCCGTGGCGCTCTGAGATACGCCGCTGATGGACTTGACGAAATCGACCATTGGGCTTCATGAGTCGAACTGCCGATGAACACCTCGACGTTCATGATCATGTTCGAGCTTTTACAGCTGTTCACTCTAAGACAGAAGCTCTTTCGCCACGCGCGAGCATCAGGGATGTGTGCGTGAAACACGAACTCGTGGGTGCAGTGATTGGAGTTCCACGCCGTCGGTGACGATGGGAACCCTTTCCCGCATCGGCACGCTGCCTCGTAAGCGGGTGCTCGCGCAGGGCAGGAAGCAGCAAGCCTCGGTGTTGTCTCCTGCTAGCACAGCCTTCGGTTTCACACTGGGCGGTGCAGCGTTTCTTCAAGTATTTCAGTCGCACAAGACCTTGGCGCGAGCAGTTGCCAGTCCCCGTGCCACGCTCATGAATGTGGAGGGTGCGTCCTTGTGAAACAGTCTCGTTGATTGCGGTAGGTTCCTGGAGACAAAGCCATGGCCAAGCAGCCAATCGGGGCTGGGTAAGGAACTCTATTTGTCTAAACTCCACCGATGGGATCGCCTACCCTAGCATTCGTGCTAGCGTCAGTACCTCGACGTGCTACTCTCTCGTCTTGGTCCTTCGTGTTTCCCGCTTCCCTTCTTTCATTGTTCTGTGTTGGCTGCATAGCCCTTTTCTTTCACCGTATCCATTTGCATGACCTACCTCTGAGACGGTCTACGACAATATCATGTTGTGATTTTCTTCTGTGTGAGACCTAGTTGCCCGCATTGCCATTGTCGATCTCCAGTGATCGAGCAAACATTTAGAGACATTTTGGTCAGTACTGGACGTCATGCTGCCCGTGACCGACGCTCATTGTCACAGTACTGCGTTGTACCACTCGCTCTAGCAAGCTTATGGCTTCTTTGAGGACGACAGCAGCAAGACTAGGTGCGAAAGCTTCACGGTAACGACTCCGAAGATATAACATGGCCACTTTTGCTTCTGTGCCGGCTGGAGGAATTACGCTGCATGGAGTCAGCAATGAGAGTTATGATCTGAAGAAGGGAACCGCTTCGGCTATATTGCTGGAGCTGAGCGACAGTCAAGTGCAAGACTTCAGAAAGGCCGCACAGATCAAGGATGGGCTACAGCTGGTCACTGGAACCTTTCCAGTAAGCGCCATATGTGCTAGATATAGGGCTCAAACATCAGACTGATCGTAACGTAGAAACTACGAATAGGTGGGCGAACCATTGAGTTGAGTCTCGCACCAGACGCCTTTCGAAATGAGTTGTACGCCTCAACCGTGGCAGGCTCGCTGGCAGACCTCGCCTTCTCAGGCCTCGTCAGCCATCGAGCAGAGCTGAAAGCACATGATCACAAGTCGAGTGATGACATGGCTGGCTCAGACGCAGCTCTGGCAGCGCTGAAGAGCACGATGGCCTCGCTGGAGCAGGAAAAGCAAGCAAATCACACCAACATTGTCAGCTCGGTTCTTCCAACTCCAAGAAACCGCTTTGAAGCTGCAAGGAAGAGCCGGCGATCGTTGCTTGGGACTGATCCCGGTAGTCCAGCACTTGGTGCTAGTCTTGCGCCACGACCACTCACATCCGAGCCCATCAACGAGAGTGAAGTGAGGTTACGAGCTCTTCGTACTCCAATGCTTCACTTGCTCGCCATTCAGCCAACATCTACGAGCCATATTGTGCAGACGACACACATACCAAAGGACGACGTGGAGAAGATCTTACCGAAGATAGCAAGACAAGAAGAAGGCGGAACTTGGAAGCTCATTGATAGAGCATACAAAGACTTGGACATTTGGAGCTTTGGCTACACGACAGAGAAGGATCGTCAAGCTGCTATTGATAACGCCGTCAGGGCATTTGACAGACAGCGTTTGGGCAAGGAGGAAAAGATCTGGCAACAACTGCTGCCGAAGGAGGACAGAGGGAAGGGCATAGTACTATCGCGACTCGGCGCCGGCCAGGGTCAGCGCGGCTTGACTCCCATGCCCGCATCCAGCCCCATGCCAGCGGAAGCGGACGGGCAGGCCGTCAGTGCTGCCAACACGCCACGGATAGGCGCTTCAACGCCAAAACCGGCGAGCTCGAGGGGTGATGTGATGAAGCGTCTGCTGTCGAAGGATCCAAAGAAGCGGGCCGAGGAGGCGGCGAAGGAGCAGAAACGCAAGGAACGGGCTGCTGCTCGGGAGGCTGCAGCGTCCGAGCCTAAAGCTGAACGTCCAGCCAAGAAGCAAACGGCAAAGAAAGATAACCCGACGATCAAGTCGGCAGAGTTTGTGCACAGCTCCGACGATGAGAGTGGCGAGGAAGGCGAAGTGAGAGATGAAATCACGCGCGTGGATTCTAAAGTCAGCTCTGAGAGGCCAAGGTCGGCTGCACAGCACGACAGAGGCTCTGGAAGTTCGACGTCGCCCAATAGCAGTGATGAAGCTTCGAAGGCGCGGACGACGGCTGTCAAGAATGGCTCCAAGGCTCGCTCGACGCCCGATCCGGCAAAGAGCATTGCTTCGCTTGCGAGCAAGACCGCGAAACCAGCTGCTGCAGCTACAGCAGGCAAGGCCACCCCGCGCACCACAAATGGTCTTGCAGCGCCCAGCTCGCAGCACAAAAGCCAACGCAGTCCGCAGAAGAATAGCAGGCCGAACGTGCCATCTCCGCTTGGAGCAGCACGGCCCCGCCTCGCCTCGGATGTGTCTGACAGGACAGCTGTAGGCGTGCAGCGGAGTAAGCAGGGCGCCGGTACGCCACACGGACTTGGCATCACCAGCAGCAGTGGCAGGAAGCGCCACGATACTGTCACAAGCTCTGCATCCTCCGAGGGCGACAAGAATCAGAGTGGAGAGGCGTTGGCAACCAAATCTGCGGTTAATGGTAGTGGCAAGCTTCGCACTCCAGTGACAAACGGCGTGTCACGCAAGGCTGAAGGTGGTGTAAAGCGCAAGGCAGAAGACTCGCCAGCACAGATCCATTCTAAAGCGTCCAAGCATCGCAAGACTGCAGCCTCCCCTCCTTATAACCACTCGAGCACCGTGCCGCAAACGAGCACCGCACGCACTTCGCCAGATAATTCTTCAAGCAGCAGCGAGAATAGCGTGCTGGAGACCATTACATTCACCCAAGGCATTTCGGTCGCGGAGAAGTTCACGGTGTATTACCCGGCGTATGCGAAGATGTATGATGAGTTGGCTGCGAAAGAGGCGAAGGGAGAGAAGGTGGGTGCCGAGGAGAAGGAGAGGTTGTGGGCTATGCACAGGCGATTGGAGCAAATGAAGAGGGAGATTGCGGTGGCGAGTAGGAGGGAGCACGGGGAGGAATGAAAGGCGTTCCGTTTGGCGGCACTACAGTATCCATTGCCATGCTGCATGCCCGAGTGATAATGGCGAATTATTCTGCGGCACGCAACAGTGATCGTACGAAGACAAGAAAGTCGCATTGGCTGGTCGGTCAGCTTGTTCGTTGTGCCAAGATCGATCTCCCAATCCTGCGCCGTCTGCCTCATCTCAACCTTTGTAAGGTCCTGTTCCAGAATGGCTTTGTGGTCTTCCGGACGCACGACAGCATTTCGAGATCTGCAATCGGCTTCGCATCGGCTTGCCGACTGGCATGCCCTAAGTGTTCGAACAACACACTAGTCTCACCTATCGCTAACTGCTCAGGAGAACCAGTAGTCGTCGCGCCACTTTGGCGCTGCAGAGTCTACAGCACCTACGGGCGTGGACTGATTGCGAAGTTTGCTTTCGTACGAAGCTAAAAGAAGCCCATTTCGCCAGCTCTAATACTTCCCACCCTCGCTTCTGCGTAGCACTCAGGACTCCCACACGACTCGACGGCATTCCTGGTAGCCGCACCAACGCCATGCAGTTCCTTTCCCTCCTTGCACTGGCCATGCTCGCCCCTAGCGCTCTTGGCTACATACGAACACCCGCCAAATGCGAGGCCGCTCCATGGACAGTGCGTGCCGTGCTTCTCATCCTGACCACCAGCACATAAGGGTCTCACGAAGCCGCTCGCTGACTTAGATGCTTATAGGGCAGCGGCAACTGCAATGATGAAGACACTACCTGGTGCCAGAAGCTGTGCCAGAAGGACGTGAGTCTTCCTTGATCCCTTGTTGGCTCGGTTATTGCAGCTTGAGAGAATTGATTGCTGATATTCCCGGGGATCATAAAGTGTAGCCGCGACTCGACGAGCAGATGGGCGTAAGTAGCATAAGCCCTGATCGCGACGATCTCAGTGAATGCTCTGCTAACTATTACTCTCTATGAAGTGACACGAATGGAGGTTGTACGTGCTACTGCGCTTAAGGTCGATCGGAGAAGGCGTCGTGCGCAGAGCTTCGTGGAAGATTGTGGGCGGGCGGCCTTGCACCGCCTGCAGCATCGAGCTGCCTGGAGACTAACTGAATGAGCATAAATGCATCTCACATATGCTTTGGCAAGGAGACAGCTCGCGCAGATCGATTCCTTGAATGTTGAAGAGACTCGAAGTTCGGTCGCCGTAATGCTGCTTGGCTGACCCACCCATTGTGCTTCAGGGACGCACAAGGTTGCCAATGCTATTGTGCGTAGAATGAGCTCTACAGAGATGGTGCGGTTTTTGGAGCAAGCACAATGGTATCACATGGATTTGTTCAGTCATTCTTCTGTAACCAACCCATTGAGCTTGTCTCGCGACTCTCGGGACATGCATGTCCGCCAAGAGCTATCAGACACACCGTCTCAGTGTGAGAATCAGCAGGGACGCCGATGATATGCCATGTCACCCAATACGAGCGACAATAAGTTTAAGAATCGATCAGTTTTGCCCACTTTCGTGACTTCCACTCTCTTGAACCACACTCTCACGCATCAACACATTGCCCAGCCCACGCCAGACATCATGAAGAGCTCTTCCCTCCTCGCTCTTGTGGCGATATTCGCCTCAAGCGCGTTCGGCTTCGTCCGGGATGCAAAGAAGTGTGAAGCCGCTCCATGGACCGTACGATCCATTCTACCTATCACATCAACACAAGTGCCGACTCACTAACCTGCCGTGCACATAGGGCATAGGCAACTGCAATTATGAAGACACCCAGGAGTGCGGACGCTGGTGTCCGCTCCCTCCTGCGCAAGGCGGCGTAAGTTTCTCGAATTTGCAGGCGATACCCCAGGAACAGATTTGCTAACGCTCTCTCCAGTGTAACAAGCAACTCTCAGGCGCTTGGTCGTAAGTATCTGCGGGATTGCTCTAGCGATCGTGCTTCTCGTTAGGTGAAGCCCGGCTGTGCGCATTTGCTGACTTGTGTTTTCCCATGCTCAACAGGGACGAGTACGGAGGCTGTACATGTTACTGCGTTTGATAGATGGCTGTGCTCTGGGCGTAGAATGGTTTTGGTAGTGAAGTTATTCAATCGACGATGCATCGGGTACTCGCCTTTGGGTGACGCGCCACGCAAATCCGTCTCTTACACAGGTCTTTTTCAGGTGTAGGCTTAGCATCCAAGACTAGCATCGATTTGTCAATAAGTGAAACTGCGGTAATGACAGTCGATTGCGATACGGGCTGTAGATCGTTCGCCAATCACATATGTAATGTAAAGACAGGCGGCGTAGGTAACATCAACCTAATTCCGTCATCATATTGTCAACAATCGTCAGTCTGTGTCGCATGAATTTGTATAATACTCCAATGAAAGGCTCACGCCTCTTGCAACTTATTTCCTCCTGCCTCCGATCGCCTGCTGGCTTCTCCACAACCAAAGCCGCCCTTGGAAACCCTGGATCTCAGTAAAGGGCACGAACCTTCCACCCGACCGTCATCACCCTCACCGCTGCAAAGGCAGCTCCCGCGCAGACGTAGCAGAGACCGGTGAATGTTGCTGCACCCCAATACGTCCCTCCAGTCGCTGAAATGATCGCACCGGCAATCGGCACGCCTGTCAGTGTGCCAAAGCTCACAATTGTATAGCAAGTAGCGTAGTATCTACCATACTCTTCAGTAGCACAAAGCATGCCAACACAGACCGGAGTCAGGCTAATGTTTGAGCCAGACGCGAAGCCCATGAGCACGGCATAGCTGACTGTTAAGCCGACGATTGTCGTATCGGAAGTGCCTGGTTGGTTTGCCAAGACAGTAGCCGGGAGCCAGAGCGCCAACGTGCTGCTCACGCAGAGAACGATTGTGGCGACCATGGTGTTGTACCTGCCGAACTTGTCGGCAAGGTAGCCAGGTGCCCATCGGCCCAGTGACGAGCCCGCGTTGAAGATTGCAATAATCTGAAAGGAGAATGCAGAGCTCATGGCGTTCGATTGCAGAGCATATGACGCTAGGTAGGTGACGGGAATGAACAGACCCCATTCGAGGAAGTACGTGCCGACGGTCGCCAGCAGAAATGCTGGTTGCTTGAAGATCTTGAAGTCGGGTAAGACACTTCCGCCAGGTCTTGGCGGCAAGCGCGACCTGATGAGCAAGTTGGCCAGTATGAGTAGGACGATGAAAACGAAGCCTTGTATCCTCGTTGCCCAGCCCCACCCGACTTTTGGGAAGAGCGATTGCAGCATCAGAGGGAAGATGATGCCACCCACACTCCCACCCGCAGCTGCAATTCCTGTGGCATTGGCACGCCCAACTAGAAAATAATGTCCAATGGCGGAGACTGCAGGCGTGAAAATCAAGCTCGTGCCAACTGCGATAGGTAGAAGGTCAGTAATGTCTCAGACAGAGTGTGCCTTGCTACCCATCAAACTTACTGCCACCAAGGACCGAAAATACCAGCATGAAGTGCCAGTACTTAGTGCAGACCCCAAGCAAGAAAATACTCAGGAGTAGAAACACTGTCCCGACCGCCACAATCATCCTTGGGCCCTTGGCGTCGAAGATAGGACCGATCTGGACGCCACAAAAGAATGCCAGGAAGACATATACGCTAAAGATCCAGCCAATGGCGCTTTCGCTATAGCTTGACAGCTGATGCTGAGCAAGGTAGGCCTGGTAGATTCCAATGGTGTTCATATATCCGAAGCCGGCGGTCATGCCGCTGAAGGAGCCGAGCACTACAAGCCATGCTTGCAGGCCTCCTTCTGGATACGTGACTTCAGCCTTCTCATGGTCGGCTGTGCCAGGTGGTGATTCTGGTGCACTCTCTTCACCTCTCGGTCCAGCCTGGGATGCGGAGGAGTGTGACCGGGGTGGCTGCCATGATTGCTGGCGAGCCAAAGTTTGCGGTGAGGTAGTTGGGTTGAGCGAGCTGGTTATGCTGTTGTTTCGCGGTAATAGTCCTGGCCTGCTGCCTTTAGGTTCTGCGCTCATACGATGCGTTCGATGGTGCTCCTCTCCTCAAGCGTGTTGCTGGCATGGAGCAAGGCAGCATCAAGGATGTGGTGTTCTTGAAGAAAAGGAATGGGATACTACGAGAGCAAATTTTACCGCCTTTCTACTACCCCACTAGCAACATGCCGTTCCGTGGTCATTCTGCGCTGTCAAGAGCTTGTTTGGTCATCGATTTTTTGCATGCCGTCAACGCGCCAAGCCTTTTCATTATTTAGCCGGCAGCGGTGAACTCCGATCGATGGACTCCGACCGCTCTTGCACATTCCACTGGCATCTCTGCACTGACACGATGCCACGACCAACATCAGGACGTTACCGGAGGATTTGCATTGCTTCCACACAACTCTGCCATGTAGTCTGCCAAGGCTTGTGGTCAGTGCCGTTGCAAATTTCAGCCGACCTCTCCAGTCTCGTACCAGTGATAGCGGGCTCAGCGTAGCGAGGCAGGCTGCTACCTCCAGGGATATGCGCTCGCCAAAGGCATGGCATGACAAACAAGAAGCAGAGGACCAGTGACCATAAAGGGTCACACGGCGCCCATATACATACCCAGCCCTGGCCTCGCTCGCCCTAGCAGTGCTCGGGCAACTTCCGGCGTACTTACAGATCTGGACCGGCAGATCACATGGTAGATCATCGAATGGCATAGGTCGCCAATGCAGTGGCTCGTCTGGCCAGGCTGTGAAGAATCTCCTTGCGCCTGAAGTGCTCAGTAGTGTACGCCGCACTTTCTGCTCAAGCCTTTGAACTTTCACATGTTGCTCGGCCATCACTACCCCGAGACATGAGCTCTTGACGCGACTTTGACCCCACCATCGCCCCGCCACGGCCGAGCACGCGTTCTCATCGGCCTTTGGCCTATCCACGACAATGTAGTAGGCCGAGTGTTGAACGCTCAAAGCGGGTAAGTAGTAGAGTCTGCCTTCCCATCAGCTTAGCAGGTATCGTCATCAGCGATTTGATCCTCTTCACAATGGCCATCCCAGACAGAACGAACGGCAGCACCGACAAGTCCTCCCCTCCCCCAGCAGGCATCTACGTCCCTGTGCCTACATTCTTCGCTCAAGAAGGAGCATCGAATTACGACCCAGTCACACCTCCACTCGATACCAAGACACAGAGCGAGCACTCACTCTTCCTAGTACGAGGTGGCATCAAGGGCCTGGTGATCCTGGGCTCGACTGGCGAGGCCATCTTTCTGAGGAGCAAGGAACGCAATGAACTGATCTCGAGTCAAAGAAAAGCATTAGACGATGCAGGCTTCAAGGACCGACCAATTATTGCTGGTACGGCCAGCCAACAAATCGACGACACCCTCGACTTGATCAAGGAGAGCAAGGACGCTGGTGCTGAATATGCCATGGTCCTCGGACCAGGCTACTTTGCTCCATCCACAAGCCAACAGGGCATTCAAAAGTGGTTCGAGGCTGTTGCAGACAAGTCGGTGCTACCAGTATTGATGTAAGCCTCGTCAGCCATCCCTCTATGCCAGACGTCAGATACTAACAGCACCACCAGCTACCACTACCCGGGCGTGACTAACAACCTCTACATCGCCCCCACCACCTTCGAGAAGCTCGCTGCGCACCCAAATATCGTGGGCACGAAACTCTCCCACGGCATCATTGATGACCAGACCCTCATCGCCGCCTCCCCGAACATCGACCACGACCACTTCTACGTCTTCACTGGTCTCGGCCAGAACCTCCTCCCCGTCCTGACCATCGGCGGCGTTGCAGCAATCGATGGTCTCGCTGGTGTCTTCCCACGAATAGTGGTGAGGCTCTTCAACATGTTCAATGAGGCAACGGAAAGAGGTATCACCAAGAAGGACCTGGCAGAGTTCCAGAAGCTGCAATTCAGAATCTGCGAGGGTGAGAAGCTGATCGCGAGGTGGGGTGTGGTTGGCGTGAAAGAAGCGGTTGCACGCATGTGGAGTATGGGCAGCAAGACTGGTGGGAGGTTGCCGCTTGCTGGTGGGTTCGAGGACGGTGAGCAGGAGTGGAAGAAGTGGGATAAAGTGTTTCAGGGGCTGAAGGAGCTTGAGGAGCAGTTCAAGGCAGAGGGCAAGGAGGGCTGAGGGTGCTCTCCATTCAACCATTGGTACACATACAAGTCCATGTTGCTATGAGAGCCGCAGTACACAAGTCATGTACGACTTCACTTCATGCAATTCTGTAAGCCTTCGCGGCTGTGCCGCGCCAGATCCTGTCGCGGTCACCCTCGGACAGATCATGGTCGTCTAAGATGCACTTGACAATGTCCTTCCACGCCACCCACGAGCTCTCACCAATCGGTCCGTTGACATTGCAGACAGGCCAATCACTTCCAAACATGATCCTCGAAGGCCCGAAAGCTTTCAGAACTGTTTCGACCCACGGTGCCATGAGTTCCGGAATATCTGAGGTCCTCTCCTTCACAAGTTCTGGAGGTAGCTCACTAAATGTTCCAGATAGCTTCATGTACACCTTCTGCCTGGAGGCCATGGCAAGCATTGCATTGACCCAGGCCTTGGAATCTTCAGGTGAAGGATAAAATGTTGGCTTGCAGAGGTGGTTGACGATGAAGACCACCTTCTCGCTTTCCTTGTGCACTCCTTCATGGGCTAGCTGTATAGCTCTCGATACTGCTTCAAGTTGCCAGCTGCCACCACTCCTCTGGTCAAAGCCAATGTCAAAGGAGAAGCCTCGTCTACCCAAAAGTTTGAGATTGTTGATGAAGACATCCCCGCTCACAAGTGTTTCGAATTTTGAACGGTCGGTGATGGCCTGCAGCAAGAACCTGAAGCCTTTTAGTTTGGGCCAGGCAATCGGCCCAGCCATGTCCTTGGCCAGCTCCAAGTACTTCTCCAGGACGTTGGTCGGCTGATCCACAGGCGCCCAAGCCACAAATGCTCGAAGCAGTAATTTGTCGCGCTCGCCATAATGGCCCTCGATGACCTTCCTCACGAACAGAATCTCGTCCAACGGACCTTTAGCCCAGGTGGCCAAGTCGGCTGAGCCCGGCGCGTCGTAGCGGACATCGGTCTCGACGTACACCACGCCCTCGACCTCTACGTCGCTGTGCCAGTCTTCGTCTTGCTGCGAAGCTTTGTAGTAGTCCTCGAGCAGATGAGGTTTTGCTAGCGGCATGCCAGGAACCATCCAGGTATGACCATCTTCGTTTGATGTTTCTGCTGGCCACAGGTGTATGTGACTGTCGATGATACGTTGTGTGGCCATGCTCTCGACAGGTCTGAGAGCATTCAGATTCAAGAGTGACCAGTCCCGACTCTCATACAAAGGACTGATCTTGACGGATATGGCCGAAAAATTGGCAAGGCGAAAGCAGTATGTTCACCGGCCAATGCACGACTTCGTTTCGCCGACAATGTGCCTCATTGCTGTAAGCTCCCGCTGTGTCTGACACGAATACCTGTGTTATTCATGCCTCGCGCTTTCCTGCACAAGGACAGCTTCGGTGAGCGCTGTTCCGTAGAGCTCCAAAGTTGCCCCACATTGCCCACGGTGATACGCGAGAATGTCGCGAATGCCGACGACATTTTTGGCAGACGGCAAGAATGCCGAGAAGAGACCATAAGTGAAAGTGTCAACTCTGATCTTTGCAGTAGAATAATTACGGTTGTCCGCCTGACACTGCAGTCAAAATGTCCCAGCAGCCGCAGCTGCTTCCAGGAAAAGTCGCAGCAATAACCGGAGCAGTGACAGGCATCGGGAGAGCGATAGCACTTGAATATCTAAAGCACGGCGCGTCAGTAGCAGTCAACTACTTTCCAGATCCTAAATCCGAGTCTCAATATCAGGAGCTCCAAAAAGAAGCTGGCGATGGCGCGAAACTAATCGGTGTCGCTGGCGACATCTCGAAACCAGAGACAGGCAAGGAGCTCGTGCAGAAGACTGTCGAGAGATGGGGCCGACTAGATATATTCGTGAGCAATGCGGGCGTCTGCAAATTTGCCGACTTCTTAACGTGTGTACCATACTGTCCGCACACATCTCACACATGTGCCACTGACCCAAAGCACAGAATGGAACCCGACCTCGTCAACTTCACCTTCGCCACCAACCTCGGCGGAGCCTTCTTCGCCATCCAAGCAGCCGCCCAGCAAATGTCTAAGCAGATACCATCAGGAGGCTCTATAATAGGCGTATCCTCGATCTCTGCTCTCGTAGGAGGAGCCGGGCAAACGCACTACACCCCCACCAAAGCCGGCGTATTATCACTCATCCAAAGCACAGCTTGCGCGCTAGGACATTACGGCATCAGATGCAATGCGCTCTTACCCGGTACAATACGGACACAGCTGAACGACGAGGATCTGGCGGATGACGGGAAGAAGAGGTACATGGAAGGTCGTATTCCGCTTCGACGGCTGGGTCAGCCGAAAGATCTGGCGGGCCCGGCGGTGTTCCTGGCGAGCGACTTGAGCGAGTATGTGACCGGAGCGCAATTACTTGTTGATGGAGGAGCATTCGTAAATTTTCAATAGTGCAAGACGGATCCTCAATCAAAGCCGCCAAAGTCGGACCCATTTCCAGAGTCTGCCGCGTTCGTCTCAGTCTGTGCCCTGCGTCTGCTGCCCTCGATGGCACCTTTTCTTTTGTTCTCTTCCCTGCGCACATAACCAGCTTTCGAGCTGATTCGTGCCTTCCTTGCTGCCTTTGGATCGCTTTCCTTGCCTTTGCTGTTCCTAGCTTCGATCCCACGCTTTTTCAGCTTCTGCTTTTCATTCTTGCTAAGACTTGGTAGCGCATCTAGTAGCCACTGCTCAAGACCCTCAGTCATACCACCATCCTTCGTTTGCTTCTGCGCCATTGCCACAACATTCGCAATGTGCTTCAAGTATGGTATATCCTCCTTGCTGTAAAGTGTCACTGCCACGCCGCCTTCGCGTCCAGCACGGCCTGTGCGACCGACGCGATGGACATATGCGGCGCTTGATGTTGGGATGTCGTAGTTGACTACACCATTTATGCCTCGAAAATCCACTCCGCGGGACAGCAGGTCGGTAGTGATGAGTATCCAGACATCCCCCTTCCGGAAGCGCGTCATGACATCTTCTCTGGCTGTGTCGCTAAGGTCCGAATGAAGCACTGCGATCCTGCTAATGCCGCCAGCTTCAGCAGGAATGTCATACAGGAGCTCAGAGTGCAACGCCACGGCTCGCTCGATCGTCTGTGTGAAGACCAAGAATGGCGGGCGCAATGGAGGGCCAGAGGCAGAGGGAGCAGATGGGTGAAGCAACTGACGCAGGCCCATCAGTTTGCCCTGTTCAGACGCAGCATAGATCAGTCTGTGATCGATGTTCGGTACAGCAGAATCTTTCAAGCCCACAACGAGTCGAATCAGAGGCGCCTCATCGGCTCCTGCGTCAGTCTGAGAGGCGAGGCGCTTCCTTCTTCGATCGATGGTGGACATTGCAAGCTCTTCGATGTTGCTGCCCATAGTTGCTGACCAAAGGCTGACGCGTAGATCGGGATTAGACAAGCTGTCCCAGACTCCAAGGGTCTGTACTCTGAACAGTGGGTCCAGAAGGACGTCGGCCTCGTCCAGCACTAAGTATCGAACAGCCAACAGAGCATGGTCTTTAGTCTCCCGGCCATCTAGAATACTATGCAAGATGCCAGGCGTACTGACCAGAACGTCAGACTTCACGACAGTGCCACGGTCCTGATCATTTTCGTCATCCACTTCATCGTGCACGCCCTTAGGAAGCTTCATGCCTTTGCGCACTTGTGTGATCCTGATGCCGGTGCCGCTTGCCAATTTTCTGCCTTCGTTTACAATCTGGCTGACGAGCTCCTTAGTCGGGGCCAGAACAATCCCGCTAGTAGTGCGCCTGCCTTGATTTTGCCCATGGCGCATGGAAGATATCTTGTGCAAAAGCGGAATTATGATTGCTAGAGTCTTGCCGCTACCAGTGGGTGCAACAGAAAGCAGGTCAACGTCACGACGCGCAGTGACGGTCTTGCCATCAGTTGCACCTGCCAAGTACTTGCCTGGTGCGTCCAGCAGAAGAGGCAACGCACTGATTTGCACTTCGGTAGGCACCTTGTAGCCCTGCTCCGCAATATTGGATGCTATCCTACGCGAGAGACCATACCGCTGTCTCAGCTCAGCGAAAGTCTGGAGAGGTGAGGGAAAGAGCTGTGGTTTCTCGGCTTTCTTGGTCTTGATCTTGATATTGTCCTTGCCTTTCCGAGCCTCCTCCTTCTGCAGCACCTTTGGGTTGAGCCAGGTGACCTTAAGCTTGTGCTGTCTCAATATGGACTTTCTATCGTCCAAAGGCAGCTCCTTGGCGGCATTGGCGGCTGCCTCGGGCCCAGCAAATTCATCCTCGTGCTCGTCATCTGGTGAGCCTACCACTAAAGCTTCGCTACTCGTATGCTTAACGGCCTTTCGGCTGCGAGCTTGCTGATCGAAGAAATTGAGCCCTCCATCACCGGTCTCGCTCACGAGCGACACATCCGCGTCCCTCTTCCGCTTCTTCGATTCTGCTGGCTCGCCATGGACACTGGCTTGCGCCGGAAATAGCTGTGGCTGCACAGCTCTTCCACTTGATGGTGTCTTCTGCGAATTCCTAGCGATAGTATTCTTGAGCTTCGTAGACCGTGACAGCAGCTTGAATGGATCCATTTCGTGGTTGCGACGACATAGTTCGTCTTTGCGAAGTCCTCAAAAGATTCAAGTTGCGCCGGCTGTTCGGCGCCGGCTGTTCCCGAACTGCAATTGGTGAGCTCCTGGTTAGGTTCAAGTTTTGAGCTTCATCCCAATCGCGATACCACTGTATCCCCTCCACTCCTTCAGCCATGTCCGCCGCCAGAATTGTGCCCAGAGCGGCGCTTCGACAGACCCGCTTCGCCGTCCAGAGACGCGCCGAGTCCAGCACCTCCAAGGCCGCCGAAACCGCCTCATCGACAGCATCAAAAGCAAAGGAGGGCGCATCAGAATACGCCGGCAAGGCACAGCAGGGTTTGTCACGGGTAACGAGCTCGGCGGGCAATGCAGCGAGCAGTGCTGCCAGCGCGGCAGGCAATGCAGTGAGCAGTATTGGTGGCAGGACAGGCCAGGCAATCAGCTTTGTCCAGAGTAGGTGCACAGGATAGGGTGAACACTAAACAGCAGGCTGACATTAATAAGGCTTGATCCCTCCAACTCTTTACTATGCGCGCGTCGCTGGTGAATTGGCAAAGATTGTTGCCAAGAATCGCAATATGCAGATTCCGTACGTACATGAAGCGTGGCTGGGAATTGGCAGCCACTGACAGAAGCAGATCGCAACAAACCATCCAGTCATACATGACCCCATTGCAAAATGCGATCAAGAATCCCTCCGCCGCCTTCAGCCGCACCTCTGCCTCCGCTCAGTCCATTGCTCAGCAGGGCGCTCGACAAGGCGAGCAGGCCGTCCAAAACCCACAAGGCATCATGAATCAGCTCCGTAACTTCGACTCGCAAACTGCCCTTTCCGCTGGCGTCGTCCTCGCCGAGGTCATCGGCTTCTTCACGGTTGGTGAGATGATTGGACGATTCAAGATCATTGGCTACAGGGGGGAGCACGGTGAGCACCACTAGAGGGAGAGCACGGTTTGGGATGGTATGGGCCTGTTGCTTGGTAATGGATAAACTATACCTATACCGTCCGACGTTGAGTGGAAGAGGCGGAGTGGAGGAAGAGTCGCGCAAAGGCGCATGTACTATTTTTGTGTGTGCATATTCCAGTATGCAAAGTACGAGACCTAGATTCTGGTTTTCCAAGGCTCAATCAAGCAGTCCAGTACACAACACCACAGATATGCAGCTGCCGCTCAGACTGCACGACACCGAATTCGAAGTCTCCGCCAAGACCGGCTAATCACATGCGGGACATAGGGTATAGCAGCTGGGCCAGACTGCACGACACCAAATACGACACTTGCTCGCCAAAACCTGTCACTCACGTGCGACCCCTAGGACGTGAGGTAAGCCGGGACTCAGTACCTGAACTAATACGTGCTGATGCATAAGTCCAAAACGGTCAAGACAGCGGTGAGTTGGTAAGCTTTTACGGTCCGAAGGATCCGGCAAGCGACCCTGAGCATAGAGCGCGTTTGTCGGACCTGTCTCCTTCCTTGCAGACGCCTGTTGACTTCACTCGATATATTGCCAGTGTCAGTCTACAAGATATAAAGGTCCAGTGCTGCACATGGAAGGCACTTGACGGCGCCCCTTCCCGGCACATGGATTCTACTCAAATCCAACACACTTTCTCCTTAATCAGCTTCAATTCTCACGTTTGATGTCAATCGGTCACATGGTCATCAGGCAACATTCTCGATCTGCTCAAGACAGACACTCGCTGGAGGCTGAAGCGCGCCTTAGCTACGTATCTCTTCGTCGTGCTTTCCCTATGCAGCTACCTGCAGATACAGCCACCGGGACGAAAGCGCGCCTCACGATTCCTGTTTGCCGACGATGACGGCACATACGCCTCTCACGCGCGCGAGAGATGCTGCATTATGGCGCGAATATACGCGCGCGACCAAGCCCCCTGCACGGCTCCCTCGACCCATCGGCACTCCGCCCTAGAGGGTGTCATCACTGCAGCAACGGCATCCGGCATGTTCATCACGATTGCTTCGAGCTCCACGAGGGACGAGACTGCCGGAGACCCATTGAAGAAGGCGACCCGCACCTTCTCTCATGTCGCGACCTTCGTCTTAAAGCCTCGGTACCGTGAAGATCCCCCTGGACCTTCGTACCGGGTCTTTTCACACCATCGGCTGGGAGGCCGGTTCTTGCGTTCTCCGCCCTTGTCTCTGCCGCAGATGAAGTCGCGCGGCAATCAGGGCCCACTCCGGTGGCATTTCCCACGAGGCGGGCGCATCAAGACTCTCATGTACAGACACCAAGGAGGCCAGACCAATGTATCCTCTCCGAGCAAGCTGTTTTCACCTACAGTGCGCAGAGCCTGCCTTCCCCTCTTCTGTATCTCGCCGGACGTTCGAACACAAGAGGTCGATAAGGTTCGTAAACAGTCGGCAAGCGCCCGTGCAGAGGTCTGATCTTGTCAGAAAGAACAATGGTGACCTTCTGCTCGTACCTGCATCAGGGCCGAGTACGAGTTCTGCAACAGTGATCTACAGGACTACGAGGCTTGCACGACTCCAATGGTACCATCTACTGCCAACAGAGCCGCACGAGGTCGCACAAAGGCACGTGCGCTGCAATTCATCCGCACGTCTTCGCACACCCTGACATCAATGCTCTTTGCGTTGCAATTGAATACTTCTGATTGTTGGGAACGAGGCAATCAGTGATACAACCTCGCTTCGACCCACGATAATCTACTGCTTGCCACAATTGTTACGCCGTCGGGACCTGCAGCCAAACGAGGCCTCGCGTGCGCGGAGCAAGCCTTGCATTCAGCCAAACCCAGACTATGCGCAACTTTCACATGCCTGGAGCGCTGGTTGTTCTAAGACCCTCCCGACAGCCCCAGCCGCGGAGCTTCTTCCCCTGGCGCAGAAAGTACAGCAACTCCACTTTGCTGCTGTTGACGATGGTGAGGTCACAAGCTTCCTTAGCATGTAGGCCGCGTTCCAGCTACTATCGCAGGATGCTTGTGAGACATCGCCATTGTCCGATTGCTCCAGCCAAGTGCGAATCTGACTCAGCGCTACAAGCGTGCCACCACGGGCATGTGCCATTCATGAAGATAATTTGGAGCTTAACGCCACTGACAGCTGTCTTATTTACCAGTTCTCGCAATTGTGCACCTGGCTCATGCACTAGCAGATATCGTGCCCAGCGGAGCATGCACGAGCTGATGAGCTGCCCACAAGCGAGCGGGACATTGCGACTTGACGGCTCGAGCGAGCACATGCTGCATCCTGCGTGTCGTTCAACACCCATGCAACCGGTCGCGGGGAGCTGCTTCCACCCGCGACGATCGACATTGTGGGTTGTGTCCTACTATCTGGATTTTCGGATGTCATATAATGTGTGCAGCTTTCAATGTGGAAGCGCAGGTAACATATTTTCTTCCAGCAGACAAAGCTACATATGCGCTCGTGCAGAGTGGACTTGCCAATCTGGACATAGTTCCGCCCATGCAGCAGCAATTGCACGTTTGGCACGTAACTTGACGTAAGCCGCTCCTTCGAGGGCTCGAACATGATGAAAGTTGATGGCAAGCTGAGCTGAAAGTGAACTGCCGCAGCAGTCTTGGTGTCGCCCTAGCAACGCACAGTGAGAGCATCGACGGTCAACGGTCGACCTACACTCCTGCATCGCTCCGATCAGCATTCAGTCTTCCCACTGCAGTGCGCACAGATGCGCGTGCGGATGGACCGGCTCCGCGCAAACGCTTGCCCCAACAATGTTGCAAAGTACTTAAGTCTAGGTACAGCAGGTCGCAGCCTGTGGCGGCGTCGCGGACTCCACAACAAGGGTCTTTTATCTCAATGCGGATCTGCGCGTGGACATGATCGGGTGAGACTTCGTGAAGAAAAGGGTAACGTGATAGCAGCGGCCCGTATCGTCTTGCGCAATGGCTCATCTTAGAAGTTCCACAGTGTGTTCAGTTGATCCGCGATGGTGTGACTATCATATTAGCCGGGGTGAGCAACGCTGCGTCAGCTTGAGCTGAGCGCAAAGTCGTCATTGGTGTGTTGTTTCGGTCTGTTTGTCCTCGCAGACATGGTGGCCAAGGCGGCGCCGGCGGCGAGATCTGGATCCGCCGTGAAGTGCCTGCGGCGGCCAAGCCTTTTGGCAATCCGTGGTTCGCGCTCCCTCGAAGTCGTCATTTAAAGTGCACTAGGCTTAGGTTCTATGGGTAATCCCGGCGAGGGTGCGGCAACCCGCAGGCTGCTCTCACCATCGTCGATACTATTGGACTACCTGCACTGGATGGCCGTCGGACAAGCCTCAACGCCTTTGGACCGGTCACTGAGACACTTTCTGACGATGTAGAGTACGAATGTATTGGCCCTGGTGGCCAACTTGGATCTCGATAATTTCTCAGACTGCCGCTGCTGCCATAACGCGCTCGATAGCCGCCGGAGTTGTGCCAGTCATCGCTCTCGGCAGGCAGATTGGGGGGATCCTCTCGAAATGGGTTCTCACCCGGCCAACCACAAGGTGATCTTGCATGGGATAATCAATGCGTGCTCGAGCATGTTCCGCTCTCACCAATTCCACGCTAGGCTTTTGCAGGTCGTCTACTCGGCGGGGCAGGTCGAACCAAGCCTGCACACTTTCCCGCTGGTGGGCGCGCCTCATGCAGGAAGCTCCCAAGCTCAGCTCTAATTCGCAGAACGGCGCGTTGCAGGTGGAACTGCTGCCAGAAATCTGATTTCATGGCACAATGGCTTGAGCTCTGCAAATAGTGCAAGAACTGGCCCTACTAAGCGCTCGCATAAGTAGAGTGACAAGCCGAGGGTACTATACAAAACTTATATCTGACATGTGGTCCCTCTGATCGCCTGCTCTCGAGCTATTACTTGCCTCCGCCGCCCATCTTTCGATGTCCTATGTAGTTGCTGGTTTTCAGCTGGATTGGATTTCGCCTCACTCTCGCTTGACAGCATGGTTTCCTGGGTGTTTGTTGCCGTCGCTGCATGGTAAGCCACCTCGATGCGCTCTGGACAGTTTCCGAGAGCCTGAAACCTTCATCCAGACAAGAGGCACGTGAGCTCACATCGTCACAGGTTGTTCAGATATATACGTCTGATTGTGAATTGCATATCCCACTGGACCTTCAGGCCAGTGCCCATTCCAGCAAATCCATCGTACTCACCCGACGATGTCACCATCATTCTACCAACAATTGCAACTGGTGGCGAAGAATTGGAGACAACCCTCAGGACGTGCTTGCGGACGGAGCCATACGAGTTGCTACTGGTCACCGTAGACAGTAATGTCGAAAACCTGACCAAGGTGGCCAAAGCTGTCAACGAGAAAAAGATCAGAGTCCTCAGCATCCGGGAGGCCAACAAGCGCAGGCAGATGTGCCGAGCCATTCCGGAAGTGTCGACGGCAATCACGGTCTTCGTTGACGACGATGTAGTGTGGCCAGAGAAGGTTCTGCAGTGGATGTTGGCCCCATTTGAGGATTCAAAGATGGGTGGTGTTGGAACGTCTCAGAGGTTGAAGAGGTCCAAGAATATGAGTGTCTGGAGTTTCTTGGGCGCCGCCTATCTGGAAAGACGAAATTTTGATTGCTCTGCGTGTTTGCACATTGACGGTGGTCTCCCTTGTCTTTCTGGTCGGACCGTGGCGTACCGAAGTAGCATTCTTCAGGACGAAGCCTTCACACACGGCTTCACGCATGAAGAATGGCGGACGTGTCAGCTCAATGCCGATGACGACAACTTCATTACCCGATGGATGTATTCTCACAACTGGAAGATCGCCATGCAGTACCACAAGGAGGCAGAGGTCCAGACGACTTTGGAAGATGGTCCCAAGTATCTGTCGCAATGCCTTCGCTGGGTCCGCAGCAACTGGCGGAGTAACCTTACCAGCATGTTTGTCGAGAGGCACTACTGGTGGACGCAGCCATGGAGCACATATTCGGTCTTGCAGACCACTGTGACCGCATGGGCTTTGCCTTTTGACATCTTGATATTCCTTTCGTGGTATCAAGCTTCTCGTGGGTGGCCTTCCGAGACAAGGCAGGCATTGTTCATCTTTCTGGCTTGTTGGACATTCGTATTCAGCAAGACCGTCAAGTTGTGGGGACACTTCTTTCGCTACCCAGCAGATGTGATATTCATCCCCGTCTACATCGGCTTTGGCTACTTCCACGGTCTCATCAAGCTTTGGGGCTTGTTCACGCTCAACGCGGTCAGTATCTTTTGTGCCAAATACTAACACAGACAAAGACTGACATGATTGGCAGACCACATGGGGTAGCAGAGACGGTGCTGATGCAGACAACCGTGTCCGCATGATCCGTTTGCCACGTTACGGCTCGACTACACCCGACGGCAGGAAAAGTGCGACCTTTGATGACCCTCGCGAAATGACGCAGACTGGCAAAGTAATAGGAGACCAGTTGCCAACTTACGACCAGCACGCAACCCAGCATGCCCGATTAATGACCAGCTACTACGATTGACGACTTCCGTTCGCATGCTCTATACGCGCTTGATACCCAGGCATTGTTTTCATTTCTGCATCTGCAGCGCTTCTGTTAGAGATAGATGGAGGCAACGACAGGCGGCATCTATGTGGAAGGCCCAGTTGGCACAAAAGATTTTCCGGTCTATTTGGGAGGGACGGTGTACAGTTCAGTCGGCTTTGCGAAAAGTTGAGATTTCATCCGGCGATGTCTTGCGAATTGCCTTTCGGGCTTGACAGACTGTTTGAGCGACTTTTGAATGGCATAGGAGCCCAGGGGTGTGGCTTCGAACATAATTCCAGCGTCATTTGAGCGTTCTTGTAACTATAATGCTGCAGCGATGCATGGCGACAGGTTATGGGGAAATGACAGACAGACCTAAACATGACTCTCAGATATCTCAATGCCTGTCCTAAGTTGAGCAGACTCGACTTGTCAAGTGAGCATCATCAGCGGCTCAACACCACCTCCAGGATCGATCACCTTCAGTCATGAGTCGGGCTTTCCATTGGTGTATCTGTCCCGTGTACCTGCATCGCCACGACGTTGGCGTCCACGCCAGAAAGGCATGCAAGTGCTCCCCTGCTGTGTGACCTCGTTTACGTGCAGCCGGCATCCTTCATGGCTTGCGGCAACCGATGACCAAGAACCGACCTGACCATCAGGGAGGAGTCAGCCGCAACACGTCAGGCGCTGGCGAGCTGAGGTGTGCTCCCACAGGCGACCCGCTCTATAACTCAAGATCTGCGAGCTACGAGCCTGCGATACTGTAGACGCGGGAGCAATACCTCTTACCTCATCCGAGACCGGATCCCAAAAGTCGTGTCTGTTGAGATCCCACGGAAAAAAGCTCGAAAGCATTATCCTGGCAATGGCATGGTCATGACATCTGCAGTGATTGTGCGCTTGCCGATCTGCTGCACCAGGTGTGTGTGTGTGTCAAAAATTCGCCGAGGGACGATGTTGAACAACCATGTTTTCATCGGACTCAAAGGCATCGCTCATGTCCGGACGCTGTCTACATGTAGAGTGGCTTGTTCCCGTTTGTGAGTGGTCGTCACTTCCTCCCAATGGTCGCCGATCACACCATCAAATGTTTATTGGATCGACTTCAACGGCCATGCCGCCGCATACGTTCTTGTCCTGCACGCCACACCATCTTCATGCCCCCCCGAAAATTTCTCATGACTTGTGATGTTGGCAGGCTTTGAAACGTTGAAAGTCCTTGTGCCCCACTGGCCGACATGTGCTACAGCCTGAGATTCTGTCGAGCATGAGGGGTGGCATGGATCATGGTTCATCAAGGTGGGCCCGTCTTATGCTCGTCATGGCAAACTACAACGCGACTCGGGCCGCAGTATTGCGTGTGAACTCCGATACACCACGCTTGGCGGCCCTGGTGAGCAGCATAGTCAGAAGCTAAGCGTTGAGCTGCTTGAACTAATGCAAGATAGCTGGTGTCAATAAAGGCAAGTAAAGGTCAGCGAGGCACTCAGGATAGTTGATGATCCCTTCAGTGCTTCGAAAGCTGACTACAAGAGCCAACAACTCGAGTTGAGACCCTTTTCTGCAATAATACTCGGAGATTCGCTGACACCGCATTCGACCATTCTGAGCAACTCCACCCATGGCGTCCACACCAGACGGCAAGCGCGAGAAACACACTTGGCGCCATCCCCGCGACGACGTACACAGGGTTCCTCCCGTTGCGGAGGATCTAAGACAAAGTCGTTGCTGACCCCGACAACCTGACAGCCACCTCGCCGCCTTCCGAAAACAGGGTGTGCACAGGACCCTGCCGTGGTTCGTCCTCGCCATGATCCTGACACCAGCAAAAGCAAGTCGCAGGCCGCCAGACGAGGTCGACTCGGGTCCCGTTCGGCGCAATCTCAACACACGAGGAAGATGGACGACACAGCTCAAGGAAGAGCTTTTGCCGTGCCTCAGCCGGCAAAAGCCTAAAGTGGAGTTCACATTCGCTCGAAATAATACGGGTCCAGCAAGCTTCAGATAGGCTGTTGACTTTGGCCGGCTCTATGCATGTCGAAAACACAGCTTTCACGTGGTCGTCGGAGGAGCCTGGACTGCGATCGCGGGCTCTAGTATGTATCGTGAGACACGGCCGCAAAAGCGCCACGGCGACACTCGTGGTGTCTCGACTAGGTGAAGTACGTCAACTGTTGGCACTTTCCGTACTCAAGTACACTTCAGCCGAGAAATCCTTGCAGCATGACGCAGATGTATCGCGAGATGGCAGGGTGTTCGGTGATGGCGAGAGCATTCTCGGTGAGCTCGCCGACTATCTAGGCTTCATGGAGGTTCTTTTGGCCTGAGGTGCAACAAATGGGTCGTCCTCAGTCTCGGAAAGAGTCGCCCTCTGGGTCGCTCAATACATCCAAACACGACAACTCCCTGCAAACAAGACATGCCCTGGAGTATACCGCATTGGCAGGTATACCAGATCTGACAGTCAGCATGGACCTGCAATCAAGAGCTTTTCGCACCCACTGTGTGTTCAAGCCATCGAAATTGGGTGGTGGCTGCCTTACCATTCCATACATGACTTCTTGCAAGAGTGCATGTTCTGAGAAGCAGTACATGCTTAGGTCGGCCGGTACTTCCTATGACAGTCGGGTCGACGGTGCGCAATACCACAATAGCCAACGCCAGCCCATCATCAACAAGTACTGTAGATATTTCAGCCCCGCTGACCTACAAACAGTACGCTGCAGGCAGAAATGCAGTCAGACGCGACGGACGCGACAATCTGTTATTTAGGAGCGCAGACCTCTCACAAGCACAAGGCAGCTCGACATGTCTAAGCCTATACAGTTCGACCAACCGAATGCGGATGCATGCTTACCTCCTCAACCCAAACACTAACCCTAAGCTCTCATCAGTACCAGGCCGCTAATCCGCCCACACTGATGATTGCTGGGTGCTCATAGATATCGTCGAAGCCTTTTATCACGGGCATAGCAAGATGCGACTGCGGTGAACACATAACAGCACCGCATGAACGATCCTCCACAGATCTTTTGTCATATTTCTGGCAGTGGTATCTTGGTCTAGAACGCTTCTTTACTATTACAAAAAGTCCGGCCACCTCGACCACATGAATGCCCGTCGTGACCATTTTCGACACCACGCCCATGCACCTAATCGCTAGAAAACTTCAACATCGTCGCACCTCAAGCCATCTTCCCATCTACCGAATAGAAACTCCACTCCTGTCCGTAAACATCCTCGTCGCCACATTCATCGCCGCCAACTCCTGGAATAATAACTTCGCCGCGTACGGCATCACCACCTGCGCAATCCTCGTCTTATTCTTACAAGGCCTGCACTCAATCTGTCCAGCTTCCAACTTCGCAATGGGAGTCATCAGGCCGCAAATCTCACAGATATGCACACGGAATGCATCTGACACATCGAGCAATCTCTCCTTCAAGAATGCCGACGCACCGTGCGAGATCATGCAGTCGCGCTCCATTTCTCCGAAACGCAGGCCACCATCGCGAGCACGACCTTCGACGGGCTGGCGGGTCAGGATTTGCAGCGGACCACGCGCGCGAGCGTGAATCTTGTCGTCGACCATGTGGCGGAGACGCTGGTAGTAGGTTGGTCCTAAGAAGACTTGGGCGCGGAGTTTCTTGCCGGTATGGCCATTGTACATGACTTCGAAGCCGCGCTTCTGAAAGCCACGCTCCTCGAGAATTTCTGAGATCTGCGTGACTGTGACGTCTGTGAAGGGTGTGGCGTCGCCTTCTTGACCGGTGATGGCGCCGACTTTGGAGAGGAGACACTCGATCAAGTGGGCAATGGTCATACGGGAGGGAATGGCGTGTGGGTTAATGATGATGTCGGGTACCATGCCGGTAGAGGTGAAAGGCATGTCTTCCATGCGGTATGTGATACCGATCGTACCTTTCTGACCGTGTCTCGAAGCAAATTTGTCACCGATCTGCGGGACCTTTGTCGTTCTCGTCCGTACTTTGACGAACTTTAGACCTTCTGTGTTGGTCGTCAAGATGACTTGGTCGATGATGCCGTTCTCCGTGCTCCTCAATGGCGTAGACACATCGCGCTTGACGTGCATCTTCGTCCTCTGACCGAGCTCCTCAGCATCAGGCGCAATGGGCGCAGTCTTGCCAATGATGATGTCGTCACCAGAGACACGTGCACCGGGGTTGATGATACCGTCAGAGTCCAGCTTGTCGTATGTGCCCTGCTTCATCTTCATGGTATCCATTCTGCTTGGGTTCTCAAAAGCCTCAATCACGCTCATGCCAAGCTTCTTCTCTTGATCAATATAGGAGCGGAAGAAGAGTGATCGGAAAAGACCACGATCGATCGATGACTGATTCATGATGACGGAATCTTCCTGGTTGTAGCCGGAGTAACAAGCGATCGCGACAATGGCATTCTGGCCAGCCGGCAGCTCACGGAACTTCAGGAACTCCATTGACCTCGTCGTCGCCAGAGGCTTTTGCGGGTAGTAGAGGACGTTGGCCAGCGTGTCCATGCGCACTGGGTAGTTCGTCAGTGTGACACCCATCGCCTGCTTACCCATGGCGGATTGCTAGTAGTAGGTCAGCATGGTCAATGAAAAGCAGTAAGATTCTACTCCTGGCTTCACTTACGTATGTATTTCTGGGCGACTGGTTGTGATCAGGGAAGGGAATGATAGACGCGCAAACGCCAAGAATCATAGCAGGATGGATCTCGCAATGCGTCCACATGCGCACCGCCTTGTTTGGAGGCGCTTTGATCCTCCTGTTCGGGTCGTCCTTAGCATCCAACCACGGCTGGCCTGATTGCACTGCCTTGTGATCCTCGAGGTCCTCAGGAGTCATGATGATCATTGCAGTCTCCTCTTCCTCTGCATCGAGAAACTCAATCACACCTGACGAGACCAAGCCATGCCACCCGAAGGTCAAACGCTGCTTGTCCTCTTCGCTGACGTCCTGGCCCTCTATCGACTCGAGCTTGTCCCGGTCATCTTGCAGCATGCGGATGTGCTCTCGCTTCAGCACGAGGTTGCCGGTGTTCTCGGACCTTGGGTCGTTGTCGACCACAAAGAGTGGACGGCACACTCGTCCCGCGTCTGTGAAGACCTTGATCTCACGCTCACGAGGATCACGGATGATGGTGACTTCGAAGCCGATGGTGTTCTTCCTCCTCAGCGCTCTCAGCGCGTCTGTGAGCTGGCCACCATTCGAGTGAACACCTACCCAAGTACCATTTAAGAAAACTTTGGTGGCGTTGGGGTTGAGGACTGCGTCGTACTCCTCAAGCAACTCCATACCTCGATGACGCATGTATTCGATGAGCGGAGTACCAGGAGTGCCGACAGAAACGTAGCACATCAGTGACAGGTTCTTGACGAGACCGCAAGCCTGACCTTCAGGCGTCTCTGCCGGGCAGACCAGACCCCAGTGCGTGTTGTGCAGTTGACGAGGCTTTGCGATCTTGCCGTCTCTGCCAATTGGAGTGTTGGTCCGCCGTAAGTGAGACAATGTTGAAGCGTAGGTATATCGGTTAAGCACTTGGCTGACACCTGCCTTCGCGCTCGCAGCCTTCTTCTGGTCGCCCCAGTTGCCTGTAGCTAAACAGTACCGTAGACCAGTTGTGATAATGGTATTCTTCACACCAAGGTTGACATTGAAGTCACGACCCTGCTCCACACATCTGTGGAGGTAGTTCCGCATGTCTTTGACAAGCTGCGTGAACTTCAATCGAAAGACTTGCGCCATGAGCGGGCCAGCCAGATCCAGGCGCTTCTTACCGAAGTGGTCACGATCATCCTCGTCAGTCCTGCCAAGGCGTACTTGCAACAATCGATTCACCATGTAGCCCAAGAAGAATGCCTTTCGAGTCTCTGAGCCTTCCTCTTGGGAAATGTGCGGCAGGAATTCCTTCTGCATTATGTCGCGAGCATATTTGATACGCCTGTCTTTCGCAGCAGCCATGTTACCACGTCTGCCCAGGTAGTCGAGTGCTTGCTCGCGCTCCTGGATGGCAAAAGCTTCCTCCAAGCATGGCTTCAAAAGCTCAAGCATTTGAGTATCGCTCCTCTTGCAAATGTGGTTAAGGATGTCCTCATCCGACACTATTCCAAGCGCACGAAAGACGACCACCAGTGGAACGTCTGCCTTGACATACGGCAGAGTAACTTTGATGACCTGACCTTGCGTAGTCGCACCACGATCGAACAGCTTGACTTGCATTGTCGAGATGAGACGACTACCCTTCTCGATGGCTGATCTGATCTCGGCGACCACTGGCGTGTTCGAGCCCTTCTTCTTGAAGACCTGGACAATGTTCGCCGCACTTCGCTCTTGAGCAATGAGCACTTTCTCGGAACCATTGATAATGAAGTATCCACCTTGATCAAATGGACATTCCTGATGTGCGTATAGCTCAGGCTCAGATCGATTGCGCAGGGTACAGATCTTGGACTTCAGCATGACTGGCAGCTTGCCAATGAAGATGCGCTCAAACTCCTCATTGCCGTCATCTTCAGGGTCGCGCTCCCAGAAGGTGTCGTAGGACTGGCCATCCCAGTCGTCGGGTGCTTCCCACTGTCCTGTTGCCTCGTTCCAGAACGCGCCCTCTGGTCTCTCCTTTGCAAGCAGAACGCGCTTCCTCATGCCAAGGTATATAGGCGAAGAGTACGTCAAGTTCCGCAGACGTGCTTCATGTGGATACAGCGGACGGGTTGAACCATCGCCTTCGGTCATGGCCGCCTGAGAGATGGTCAGGTGGCCGAGCTCAATCTGCCATCGCCTCTTGACGAGCGTCTGTCCTGTGCCGTCCTCCTCAGGCGCCAAGTTGCGGTCGACGGCGATCAGATCCTGTTCGCTCACAATCTCCTGCATCGTTGTGCCGGCAAACTCATCGAAGGAGTCCAGCTGCTGCGACACCAGGCCCTTGGCCTCGAAGAAGGACTGAATCACCGCCCAGCAGTCCTCCGCCGTGATGGTCTCATCGTCCTGCACGTACTGCTGCTCGTCCTCGATGCCCGCCATCATGGCGTCGCCGTTGCTGTACGCCATCTTCGCCGCTCCTCACTCGCCCGCGCTCTTGCAACGCTGTCACCTCCTGCCTTCACCTCACTGCCGCCGTCCACGTGCTCTTCGCGCGCCCTTCTTTATTCTGCTGCCTTGTTGCCTCGCAGATGGCTTTCGCCGGCGCGAACAAGACTCGGTGGCGGGAAGCGCAGCGCAGACGGGCGCGCTCGTAGCTGGAGATCCGTCACTTGCGCGCTGGTGGGAAGTGCTCGCTTTCGCTGACGAAGATAGTGAGGAGAGGGGGGACTGAAGACGAGCGGGTCGGCGTTGATGAATGTGAGGTGGGTGGTGAGTCGCGCAAAGGCGATGTTGGATGTCTCTTTCACAGGCCGCAGCCACGAGCTGCACGTAGGTAGGAAAGTCGCGAATACGGATCTTTCCGTCCGCGCTTTTACTGATTGGTCGGCATATGCAGCACGCTAATGGCAGCCTACCCGAGATCTTCACATTCACATCTTCACACTCACATGCCTTTTCGTCTTGTGAAGCACGTCGTTTTCTGACATGAGAGTCATGAGAATGATTTGGACATCATTGATTTCATTCTGAAGTCATCAGGCTGATGCTGAGATCACTGGTTGATCATGGATCATGAGATTGATGTTCGAATTACGAAAGTGATTCTGGAGTCACGAAATTGATATTGCAATCATCAATCCGACATTACAGTCAATACTTGACCGTCGAGTCACTAGAATGATGTCACAATCATCCTCTGAGAGTAGGATCAAAAGCTGGAAGAAGACAACCGACAATCATTTAACATACAAGTCGTTCATTCATGCTGGTGGTATCTATGTTGATGATTAATTATACTATTCGTGAACAACTTCTCTCTTCTCATCTCTCCAAAAAAACAATCTGCTCCTAGAAAGCCCTTGCTGTCTTGATGAACACCACCGCCAACACCACGAACACAATCACCACCGCCCACGCCACGAAGCTCACCGGCAACGCCACCACCAACGCCGCGTGCTTGTCCTCCTCACAAGCACCGTCCACCCGCCCATCCGTCTTGTTGGCAATGAGGCCATCAAAAGCCCCAAGCCCGAACGCCAACGCCGAAACCGGGGACAAGCAGCACCAATTGAACAAGCGGCCAGAGATGGCCTTCTGCTGCTTCACCACATCCGACTGATAAGCCTCATGCGGCCCCAGCAAGCGACGACCAGCCTCCATGGAAGCTGGAGGGGCCGTGCCAAGTGCTTGGTAAGCACGAAGAGGCTCGACAGAAGGGCGAAGGTTCCAGGCACCAGCGCGACGAGCCAACTCCGAGTCAGTGAGACGACGGCCAGGGTTGAAGGGTGTGGGAGCGGACGGAGCAGCAATGTTGGCTGGACTACCGCTGCCTATGATGAAAGGCTTTGGCACCATCTGACCGCGGACGTAGGCGCGCTGCTTGCCTTTGCCTTTCGTGTGGGAGCGCGTGAGAGGCGTGTGCTCGTCATGGGTGTCGATGCCTGTTTGGATAGTGTCCTCGGTGCCAGCCCTGGTACGAGCAAAAACAGGCGCGGGGGGCCGGGAAGTGGAGAGTATGGCTCTTGATTCGATGGCGGCAGCCCTGGCATTGGTGGACTGTCTTCGGAATAGATCGTCTTGAACGTGCCGTGGGTGTCACTGTACCCTAGACGACCGCCAGGACGCTGAGGCGCAACGCCATTGGTGAGGAGCGCGTGGCGAGAAGTCGCAGAGCCTGGGACGTCATCTGTGTCGGGCTGCTGGGCTGCTTCCATGACCTGATGGAAGCTATCAACATCATCCTGAGGCGGCCGGAACAGCGTGGGCATCCTCGGGCCTGGCGTTTGCAAGCTCTCAGCGTCCTCAGTCTCCGCAGCGACTTGTGCAGCAGCCAGACGAACGGCAGTAGTGTTCAGCTGCCTGATGCGCTCCAAAGTAGCCTCTTTCTGCCTCATGCTCTCCCTATCCACCGTCTCGCCCGCGATGATCGAGCGCTGCGTATTCTGCTTCTGACGTATGATGTCCGCGGCGAGGTTAGTCATCTCGAATTGATCAGCCGGATCAGGACTTGGCTCCCGGGTAGTGAACGGCATGTTGATTCCGAGCCGGTGCTTGAGCCATCCAGTGTTGTGTGGACGCCCTGGCGGCAGCGGAGACCGGTTAAGATCCCGGGCATCTGGCGGCAGGAAGCTACCGCGGCGACTATCACCATAATCGCTAGGGTCTGCGTAGCTACCTTGCGTGGCATGGGTGATCTGGCTGAAGCGATTGCCTGGGTTGTGCAGATGGTGTGAGTGCAGGTTTGCATGACTGTATGGTGCGTTCTCGGTTTCGTCCTCCCAAGCAGACTCATCTTCAATGCTGTGATCGCTCTCATATTGCTCCAGCGCCTGGTTGTGAAGAGCGTTGAGGCCATCGCGATTCCGTATACCGATGCCAATGTTAGATGCCAGCTCTTGGCTGCCTGTGGGAGCAGCAAGGTCGAACCCTGAGTCAAGGCGCTGGTTTCCCGTGCTTGGAGCCGCAATGCCGAGTCCATGGTCTTGCGCAGTGAGGTCGCCAGCATGGCGTTCCGCAGCACGACCTTGGGCAAGGCTTGCACCAGCAGTCTCATCTTCGTATATTTCGGCACGTGGCCAGGACCTTAAGCTCGGGAAGGCGCGCATATTGTTCGCTCTCATGCGATCGGCGGCATCTGGTTGTCGGATACGCACTGGGGCTTCGAAAGCTGCCATTCCGTGCTCAGCATCTCGCAACTGATGTGTGCCGCCGAACCCCTCATCTTGATCCAATGGAGGTATATTCTCCTTGTCGTCATCCCAGCGCTCTATGTATTGGGGCACTGCAGCTTGGTGAATACCTAGACCAACAGTCGCCACGGAACTTTGATTGTGCGCGGGAGTGAGACCCAGAAGCTCGCCAGTTGCACCATATGTCTGATCGCTGGTAGGTAGCTCAGTATTGTCTGGCTGAACTCCGCGACGAGCACTCTGAGGAGCTGGTGTTGGGGCAGGCGCAACAGGTGGCGAACCGGGAGGGGAGCGCAAGCGTTGGGATGCTTCAGCTGTCCATCTCTCGGCAGCCGAGAGAAACGGGTTGTTGCTCCGAAGGGTGCTTCTACGCTCTGCTCCGGCGGTCGCGCGGCCTTGCTCGATGGAGATGCTCGAGGTCGACTCATCTTGTTCGTCCTGCGCGCTTCTGTAGTCGTAATGGTCGACTATGTTCGTAAGCGTCGTGTCGCGCCCTGTATGGAATACATGCCTGTTTACAGATACGACTCGTAAGTGTGCTCAATTGACGGGAGGGGGAGGGGCGGGGAGAAGATGGTACATACGCCTCAGCATCTGCACCTACATCACGGCCCGCCAGACCGCCCACATTGACCGGCACTTGAGCTGTGCGAGCATGACCAGACTCTACCATGCGGTCGATGTGGCCGAAAAATTCCTGCCTAAGGGCCTGCTCGGACTCGTCGTCGCTGACATGGAGGTCAAAGGGATCGCTGTACGTGCTTGGAGCACCCAAGGTACTTCCTCCACGGGATCTTGACCTGGACTGCTCTGCTGTCTGGAATGGCTCCTGGGAGATGGGTACCGATGGCAGATTGGGCCCAGCAATGGAAAGCGCACTCAAATTCTCCTCAACAGTACGGGTTCCCGCTACGACAAGAGCGGGCCTTGAGACAGGTGGGGACCTATGGGCGAGGAGAAGATCCCGGTCGGCGACGTCTGCATGAAATTGACCAGTAGCATTTGGTCGACTGGGCAGGCGCATGATGTTACTTCTTGCGCTGCTGACATCCGTGTAGAGCGTGCGACCGCGGCGGCTGCCGTCCTCGCTTGAAGGGGTCGAGCCACTCCGCTCAACCGATTCTCCGGTAATTTGATCGTATTGCATACTGAGATTGTCCTGTGAGGTGTCGAAATAGTCGTCCAAAAGTCCGTCAATCTCTGCTGGCGTCTCGAAGTCTTTGGCACCCTAACATCAAATTAGGCGATTTCACCTAAACCCCGTCCTTCAGCACTTACAAGAAGTAAAGAGGCGTGTGGATTCACGAGGTCGAACGATGCGCCTCGATAATGCAGTGTCGCAGGGCTGGTCGGCGGTGTGGGCTCGCTGAGATGTCCTAAAAAGGTGTCAGGCGAGGCAAGCGAAGGGGGTTGATCAGTCCCGTACCGAAGGTCCCAGACCAAGCGTAACCTGGAGGTGTCGGAAACTTGAATTTCGAGAGCGTATATGTCGAGTCGGCAGTCGCGTCGTGCTCCTCCTCTTTCCCCACCCTGAACAAACTCTCGCTCTCGTCGCCTTCGCTCCAGATACCCGCAAATCTCACTGAGCGGTCCCGCTTTGCTATAGCACCATCGGTCTGTGGCCGCCTCTCACTTGCTGCAAGTCCTCCCCGAGGCCTCTCGGGTACCTGAACACTCTGCACCTGCACCCGCTCTACTGACTCGCTATCTCCAATAACGTTTGCCAAAACAAGCCAGCCACCGTCATCCGCCCGCCGGGGTAGTCGTTTGGGAGGTTTGAGGTTAGCAAACTTACGCTTCACTCGCAGCGGCTCGAGGAGCGCGCGCCCAGCTGCTTCGCTGCTCGACGGCAGCTCCGATCCAAGAATCGAGACTGGTGTCTGCGTAGGTGTCGACTGCAAAGTCGTGATAGTTGATGACAGCGATGGCGATGCTGCAGAAGGAAGCTGTTGTGGTGTTGATGGTAGCGGTATGAGATGTGGACGCGCCAGCTCTTGCGAGTGAAGAGACCGGACTCGCGGAAGTTGCCGGTTGCTAGCTTGGTGGGTCTTGGCTGGCAAGAAGTCATCGGACAGGTTTCGTCGAGAAGACTTGCGTCGGAGCGGCCTTATACCAGAGCTAGGTGGCCGCTCGAGGAATGGCAAGGCCTCATGCTGTATCTGGTGAAAGTCGTGCAAGGTAACATATGGCGAGTCTGGCAAGGATGGTGATGATGCCGGCGAGCCGAAGGGCTTCGAAAAATTGCGTGGTGATCCAGGTGTGCTATCGATGCGGCGCTGCTCGTCAAGGAGGGGCACACTCGAGGGCTCCATTCTGGAAATGATTCGACTCCAACCCAGCACAATCCAACAATGCCGATATCCAATTCAATCTTGCCAGCAATATCGTTGTGTCAGCTGCACCACGACTTGCGAAACCAAGCGCCTAGATGTTCCACTGCAGCGATTGCTAACCTCAGCTCATAATGAGCCTTGCTGGGCGCTCTCCAGGTCGTTGCAGAGAATGCGCTCCTGCTGAGTCGCCAACATAAGACTCCGTTCTTTTGACTCCTCTGTCGGTCTTGGTCAAAGTAAAGTCAAGCTCATTCGGAGTGCCGCTATAAGGTCCAGGGACGATCAAGATCGTACGGCTTTCCAAGCGCCGCTCGTATTTCTTCCCAAGATTTTCAATATGAATTCATGTCTTCGCAAAAACGAGCGGAAAGGATTCGCATTTTGTCGTGTTAGTAGTGGACGAAAGATGCTTCCAAGACAACGAGAAGGTCATCTTCAAGGCACAAACATTTCTGCTGCGCCTTCTGTCTTGGTTGAGGTGGTCAAGTACGCCCAAAATGCATATCAAGAACTACAGATGAGAGAAAGCACGGCATACCAACCGTGGTCGCAAAGAAGCAACGTCCAAATCCCCAGCCTGGGCATCCACGCCTGCTACAGTGCCATGCGACCCGCTTACACCCGCCAAGGCTTTGACACACGAGGTCTCCATCAAAGAACATTTTTCCATCATCACCAGCGCTGCTGTAGCTCGCCCCCAGCCAGCCAGAGCGTGGCACGCCAGAGGTGAGGTGAGGAGGACAGCAAAGCTGGAAATCCAATCAACCAGCATGCTTCGGGTGCGGAGTTCTCCCGCCCGCATCATGCCGTTCTGTGCAAGGCCAATAAAATTCCTACAACACGTTCGCGTCTCCAATCTACATTGAAGACAGTTTCGATGCCTGCTGGGGGAGCCATGTGTCCGAGAAGTGGTGGTGTGAAGTCTGCCGGTTCGCAGAAAGGCTATGCAGAATCGCATGACGTGCAGATTCTGGCTGATGCGACCAATGGCTGGCACGAGTTCGCACTTCGCCACGAGTACGCGCAGAGATGTGCCGCGACATCCTCCTAAGATTCTTGCGGTCGGCGAACTTTCCACTCAACTACTTGTGCAGCAGCCGGCAAATGATCAGCCACGAACGACCGTTGACATGGAATAGGTGAGGGACGATTCTTAAGATACTATTGAGCGGAATGCTGAGGCTATTCCTCTCCCATGTACTACAGCTGATCTGATTGGTCGTAGGGAAGAGTCTTGACAGGCCGTTGAGTACTGCATCATCATGGGCACGTAGTTCTGACGACGACTGCTTGGTGCCATGTCCAAGATCTTCCCGCTCTTTGCAAGCCTAGGCTGCAGGATGTTCTTGCAATCGCAGGACTGAAGGCTTGCCTGAGTGCGTAAACTTGGGGCATCAGCCACCCATGCGCACACTACCTGCGCTTGGTCCGCGGCTTTGGTGCTGCTTTTAGCTCACGCCGCCTTGGCCTTTGCCTCTTTAATGCCGGCCTTCTTCTCATCAAGCCCGTAGCCCATCCTCTGAACGCCAATGCCTTTGCCGTACACCAACTCCCCACCAAGAGCTGCTGACAGAGCCACACCGGGCAACGTCAAACCGCTTAAGAATATGCTCGCCCTACCCGGCACGAATCCCGGAACGCGGTACCTCGCATAGATTGCGTACGAGCTCACGGCAAACGCCACGGTATTCAGCACACCGTGGATAGCTCCGTACGTTATGCTCCGGTCCAGCACTTCCTGCCCGCTTTTACCTGGATTCGTGACAGCTTCTTTGTCAACACGATTGATGCCGTTCTTCTTGTACATCTCCCAGAACTCGGTTGTGCCGCTTGCCATGGCTGGCAAGCCGGATATGACGCCAATGACGTGGCTTGCGAAGGCGAACTGAGCGAGCTGGGGGAGGAACGGTGTCAGGCGCGCAAGAGGTCTGAGGAGCGAGGAGGTCTTGCTGGCTGTGGTGAGGCCATAGAGGGCGTCGAGACTGTACGCGGTAGAGAGGAAAGCCACGGGATAGTGGACGATGGCTGGGTGGACCGGGTGACTGATCATATGTCAGTCGGAATCATGAAGCTGCATTGGTGAGCGGCATACCTGTTGCGAAAGGGCCAGTCAAAGTGACCAAGCTCAACGGCATCGTACAGATTGGAGAAGAGGCCCATGGCTGCTAATGGTATTCGTGCTAGGCGACTGGACTGAGTTCAAGCTAGAGGACTTTTGGTAACATGGCAAGTGAAAGAGCCGTGAAAGCTGCTTATCACAGCCCAAGGATTGTGATGCTTAGAATGGACTAATCATCGTGAGCTCATTGGCTTGCAGCAATTTGATCAAGCAATAGCATAGTCGTGACGACAGACGCCATCACTTTGGTGCTACGCCCCATGGGCAAGAATCTCAAGATGTGACAGGGCACAATCTGAACCAAGAGCTGTCACTTTGCAAGAGCATCATGCCAGATGCGATTTCTTATGCCAACACCTCTTAGAGTAATGGCTCGTATCCCCATCTCTGCGCCTGGACCTAGTGAGCAATGGAAGAAAGTACATGTACTCCTCCCGTCGCGTCAACTTCGCGTAACTTTGAGGTTCCGGATTATCAATGTTCCGCAGAAATTCTGCATCACTCTGCCGTCTTTTGTCCCTTGGCCGACAGACGGCAAACAACTACATGATCAGTCACAGTGCTCTGGCGCTGTCAACCCCTCTTACAATACCATACGACACCGCTGCTGCAAGAGCGCCTACTACTAAGGTCTGCACCGCACTCCAGGCCGCATCTTTGTGCTCGCAACCCGTAAGAATTGCTTTGGCATACCCAAAGACCATCAGGATCATTGCAGTGATCCCGACAGAGGTGAACAGGGCGTGGTTAACATGCTTGAAGGCGAAGTACGGAATCATGGGCAGCAGACCGCCTAATGCAGCGATTATCAGCGTCCTAGTCGGGCAATTGTGTAGCGCATGAGGTGAGCGCTTACCAAAGAAGTACGACACCCCCATCACAAGCCCCTCAAGAAACGCTATATTCGTCGCAGGCTTCTCGAGCTTCAGCTCAAATTCCATCATGAATCGGACCCACATCTCTTCATCCCCTTTCAGAGCCTCAACCACACCTCTCGATTCATCCCTGGCGATTCCATATTTCTCAAGGATCTCATAGATCTCGTTCTCCTCAGCTTGCGGACAATCTCGGACTTCACGGCGCTCACGCTCTTCTTCGACTTCATAATGCTTCTTCTCAGTGATGGCTGCCAAGTAAGCTCCCAAGCCCATGGATATCGAGCCTGCAAACAGCTCGGCGAGCCCAGCGAGTATCACCACCCTTGTCGAGCCTAGTGCAGAGAGACCTGCTGTGAGTGCAAAGGGTACAGTGAGGCCGTCTGCGAAACCAATAATGCTGTCGCGGACGAACTCGCCATGGCTTGTGTGTTTCTCGACGTGCTCTGGGTCAGGCACCTGCTTCTCTGGAGACACTGCAACTCCATCGTCGCCATGTCTGAGCGTCGCTTGACTATCTTGCTGGGAGAGGGAAGTTCTGCGATCCATCCTTGACTACTGTGCTGGCAAATGCAGGAGTCAAAGTTGAGGCTCCTCGCAGTTTCCGGCAATCACCTATATAAATGGCGAGGGATTCTGGTCACTGCTGTCTCTGTAACTCGCATGTCATCGATTCTGACCAGGTCTGCGACGGCTGTGACGGTCGCCAAGGACCGCCCGTGATACGATACCACCACATCGATCTTGCAAACGCGATTGATGCGGTACCAAAAGCACATTGAAGTGGAACCGTTGTCTGGTAAGCTTGACAGATGAGTTCCTGAATGGACGACCAAGTGTACACACTTACCACAAGTGCGTCTGCGCAGCAAACGTTGTGTGTGATGGCGCAATCGAGTTTGTTTGCAAGCAGGTTTTCAGTGCTACGAGTACCCCGTACTTGTGTTCATATGCACTGCCGTCATGGAGCATACCAACCAGGCCTTTCCGCACTGTCAATCGCGGTGGCCTCTGTGTGGAAGGCTCACATCACGTTGCGGACTGATTGCTTGTCAAAGGCCGACCTTGATATACGGTGAAACCTGCCTGGCTGCCGTTAAGGACGGAAAGAGTTTTGACGTAAAAGACAGTTTTGACCGAAAGACACGAGTGCGGAGACTCCTTCAAGCCAATGTTTAAGTGAATAGCCACGGCTCGACTACATGCTCGACTTGTATGACTCGCAGTCGGCGCCTGGCCCAAGGAGTGAATGCAGGCTTTGCAAGTGCATGTTGGACGGTCTGGGAGATTGAACTCTGCTAGTCAAGCTGACCGCAGCGCAAAGCGAATGATTGTCAGTATCGTCCGGCAAGACAATAAGCACAATCCGAACTCACTCGGAGTCGGGATCGCATCCTAAGCTCTGGCCCGGTCGTGCTTTGTAAGCGTGCTGCAAGCCGGAGGGATTGTGGTCACGCTGCCGGACTTGACATTAGGGCTGAAAATCCTCTGCTGGCTTATGGTCAGGCCAAGTAATGCGTCTCGCACGGCCAACGATGTCCATGCTGGATCAGTCAGCCTCCCGTAAGCAGAGCGCACACTTCCCGCGACATGGTCTAGTCGGTTACAGTGATGCCGCTACGGCTTGCTGATTTGTAATTTATTTCAGCCGGTCGGATCTATTCAGCCTCGATGGAGCTGGTCGCAGGAGCAGCAGTGATCAGTGCAGCTAATAAGTCTGCCAGATCTCTACTTGCAAGCCGAGCATCCAAGCGCTTTTTTTTCCAACGCTGCGCTGAGCGAAGTCAAGCCATCTACCCATCTGAACCAGAACTCTTCCGACCTTTCCCAACCGCATACAATGCCTCCTTCCTCAAAGGACGGGCCGACTCGATACGTTGAGCTATACAAGCGTCCACAAGGTCCTGGTGACGCTCGTCCGACAGCTCAGCAAATCATTCACGACAATAACCTCGTTGACAAGCTGACAGAAAAGACGTTCCTGGTCACTGGAGGGACGGACGGATTGGGCAAAGAGACTGTTCGCCAGCTTGTCAAGACTGGTGCCCGTGTGTTCTTCTCAGCAAGGAGTCCTGAGAAGGCCGAAAAGGTCAAGCAGGAGATACTGGCCGAGAGCACTGATGGCGGCTCGAAGAACCCAAAACTCGAATGGATCAAGATTGATAATGCGAGCTTGCAGAGCGTCCGAGAAGGTGCACAGGACTTCATCAAGCGTAGCGACCAGCTCAACGTGCTGGTTGGAAACGCGGGCACTGCCCAAATTCCTCATGCCGTTACGGAGGATGGCTTTGAAAAGCAATTTGCCGTCAATCACCTTGCTCATTTCCTCCTCTTTGAGCTCTTACGGCCTCTAATGCTGAGGTCCTCGAAGCCGGACTTCCACTCCCGGTATGTGGCAGTCTCGAGTTCTGCGCATACGTTTTGCCCCGTGCAGATTGGCAATTATAACCTGGACACCAAGGCAACAGACAGGGTGGATCCTATATGCTCTTTTATTGACGATGGCGATTCTTACAATCCTATGGTGGCCTACGGTTCATCCAAAACTGCCAACATGTGGATGGCGAACGAGATCGAGCGGCAATACGGTGCTGATGGTCTGCATGGCTTGAGTATCCACCCAGGAGTGATCTTCACAAATGGATATGGTAATATGGACGAAAGGGTCCTTGCAGTACTTGGACCATTGTTCGACACGGATGCCTTTAAGCCAAACATGAAAAGCGTTGAACAGGGTGCGGCTACCCAGGTCATGGCGGCTGTCGACAAAGAGCTTGAGGGCAAAGGGGGGTTCTACCTCGAGGATGAGCATGTTGCTGATTTGTTCCCGGAGGGCAAGCAAATCGGCCACCCAGGTTACAAGCCATGGGCGTATGATGCTGAAGGCGAAGCGAAATTGTGGAGCGACTCACTGAAGATGGTGGGCCAGGCGATTGGCGTTTGAGCTGCCAGAGAGTCTGGCGGCCGGTCACGATCAGACATCACGGCGCAGAGGCACTGACGCGAATCGTCTACTTCCCAGGCGCTCAGTAGCAGCAGGCTTAGCACGTAGACCGTAGTGTGCAATGTGACAGCCAGAGTTTCATGCACGTATTTCAATCATACCTTGGCCATCGTCGCTTCTGATAGGTTCAGCCAATGGCTCATTCAAGCGCTGATCCCTGTCGTGTCGCGGAATTGCCTTTCACCTCATTGCTTAGACTGCGTCTTAGGAAGGGCGTTCTATGCGTACTCTCCTGCATATTGATTCCATTTCAAGCGGCGACATCTGCAGCGCAACTCTCAACTTGGCAACTTTTGGAGGTCATGCGATCCAGTGCAAGTCGAAATACCTCTCCATCCAAATGTTCACAGGCATGGAAAGATAGAGCATCTCCGATATCAGCTACGAGTGCAAGCTCTGCCTACATGCGTACTGTTAGACCAATCATGCGATGACCTTCTGAAGGGCGTAAGGCGAGAGTACTGGGTCTCCGTTGCAGTCGAACGCATCTTGCTGCTTCCTGAGGCTCAACAGCGAGCTTGATCCGATGATGGGAGCTAAGGACTATATGACGGCGAGCGATTGTCCTAATATGAGCTGCCTATCCGTGGTCGCGTCAAGGACCAGTCTAGCACTACTATGACCGAGCCCCTAACCATGGACGAATGTTGAGATCCTGAAGCACGACACTGTCCAATAGCGATGGGACACGAAGCGCCATCATGACATATGTGTGCCGGTGCTCAAGAGAAAATCCAGGATGCGTGGACAACCATGGAATCTTAAGCAGAGCTCGTTTCTAGTCGGGAGACGAATTGGTCTTGGACGGCTACTGTCGCATCGATGACCATTCTAGCATCCGCGGCCTGTAACACGATTCGCCTCCCGGATGCACAATCAGACCAATTGTATGAGGGTTGGCGAGAATAATGCCTATGTATTCACACTAAGGTATGTTCCTTCGGGTACGCGGCACGGCCAATCTCCCACTAGCCGGCACGCTACACACATGCTCCACTATCTTGCATCATGAGTATGCCGATGTAGGAGGCGAGGGCGGCGAGCACCTTCAATTGGCGGCTGCCATGAAGTCGGCGAGGCACCCCGATGTGAAGACATGTACAGACGGTCAACGCAAGATGCGGTCAGATACCCTCTGGCATAAATGCTGATAGCCCCCGCCTCTCTTTATGCTTCATGAACGTGAATCATGCAATCGCAAACGAGGGAGAAGACGAACGAGTCGGTGCAACAGCCGCTTTCGAGATCACCAACGGGGAGTGGCAAGGATTCTCTTGACCCAGCGGAGTCGAGACGAACATCAGGAGATGGCCCTGGCGCGGCTCTGGAGCGAGTGACATCTGGGCCACCATATACCATCTTCTCGCCCGCCACGCGGATGTTCATTGTCCTCACGGTGTCCATATCGTCACTCATATCTCCCTTCGGCGCAACGACATTCTATCCGGCCCTAGACGTCCTTGCTGACGAGCTCAATGTCACGCCTTCGCTAATCAATCTGTCCCTGACCACCTATATGATTGCTCAGGCCATAGCACCATCGTTGATTGCAGGCGCATCAGATAACACCGGTAGGCGGCTGTCCTTCATCGTCTGCTTCATCATCTTCATATGCGCCAATGTCGGACTCGCACTCCAGACCAATTATGCAGCTCTCTTAGTCCTACGCATGGTCCAGGCCTTCGGATGCAGTGCTGCGATTGCGCTTGGGACGGCTGTTGTTGCAGATGTTGCTACGTCGGCTGAGAGGGGTCGCTATATGGGTTATGCGACAGCTGGTAAGTTCTGGATAGCCGGCCTCCTGATAGCGATGTTGACAACGTGCGCAGGCCTCTTGTTCGGGCCTGCTTTCGGTCCTACCATTGGTGGACTGCTTATCGAATACCTTAGCTGGCGAGCAAGCTTCTGGTTTCTGTGCATTTTTACTGGCGTACTACTTGTAGTGTTTACCCTTTTCTTTCCCGAGACCTGCAGAAACGTCGTCGGCAATGGATCAATACCAGCTAAGGGCATCAACAAATCGATTACTGGCGAGTGGCAGCGGCGCCGATGGATGCAAAGAATGGAACTGGAAGATGACAAGTCATCAATACATACCACTAGGCCGAGAAAGAAGTCCAGCTTCCCAAATCCGTTGCACACACTTAAGATCGTTGCCGAGAAGGAGAGCGGACTGATCCTCTTCTACAACGGCTTCTTCTTCACTGGCATGATGATGACTACAGGCGCCATTCCTACTTTGTACAGTGAGCAGTACGGTCTCAGCGTACTAGACACTGGTCTCTGCTACATCTCGATGGGTGTCGGCAGTCTGGTGTCCACCCTCACGATGGGTCACGTAACGGACTGGAATTTTCGACGCCATGCTGCACGTCTTGGCTTTGCCATCAACAAAGGCCGACAACAGGACCTTTCAAATTTCCCGATTGAGAAGGTGCGATTTGAAGTCGTATTGCCAGGTCACATCATCGGTACATTGGCTTACATTGCTTTTGGATGGACTGTGCAATATCAAACCACTCTAGCAGGACCAGAGATAGCACTCTTCTTCATCGGCTTCGGAGTCTCGACGGCGTTCAATCTCACCAACACGCTGTTGATTGATTTGCACAAGGACAAGCCGGCGACAGCGACGGCAGCTGTGAACTTCGTAAGATGTCTGCTCTCCGCAGGAGGAGCTGCCGCTATCATACCCATGTGCAACGCAATGGGTATTGGTTGGGCATACACTTTCATTGCACTCGTGTATGTGGTTTGGATAGCGATGCTGCCACTGCTCATGGCCAAAGGTATGAAATGGAGGCAAGAAGCTGCGGCTCTTAGGGAGGCCAAAGAAGCAGACGCTGCAAGGATCGAGCAGAACGAAGAGGCACAGACAACAAACGTCGAGGCGCGAGAGGAGCGAGAAGCCGAGGACAAAATGGAAGAAGCCAAGGCTGACAACCCGGACTGATGAATATTGTGCAAGCCGCTCAAGATATAGGTCTATGTTCATACATCTCAGTCCAACGTTTTCAACGTTTTCAACCATCGCACCGCTAACAAGCACTTTCCTATTTGTCATCAAGTGGCCTCATATTCATTTCAACTCGCCACCCAGTCTACCAAAGCATAAACTTTCGTACGCCATTCGCCAACCAGTCTATCAAAGCAAAAACTTTCGTACGCTAATCGTCTCACTTCGAGTTGATCTTCTGCGCTGCGGCCGCCAGCAGCTTCACATTGAATGGTGCATCTTCCTTCGGCATCGACATCTCGACAAAATACATCTTCGCCTCGCTACCGAAGCTTGGATCACCAAGCAACGCCTCCAGCTCCTTTCTGCATGAGATCTTGTAGCTGGTACAGTCATTCTCCGTCGCTCCCATTGTCCTGGGAAAGTCACTGTAACGCCATTTCTGAACATCATTATATTCCGCTTCCATGCCATGCACCCAGCGCTCGATAGTGTAGCCATCGTTCTCAATCAGGAAGATAATAACGGGCAGCTTGTAGCGCAGCATGGTGCTGATCTCCTGGCCAGTAAGCTGGAAGGAGCCATCGCCCTCGAACAGTACGACTCTCTGGCCCTGCTGGAGCTCGCGAGCTGCTGCAGCTGCTCCCTGGGCAGCTGGAAGTGTGAAGCCAATAGAGCCCCACAGAACCTGAGAGATCAAGCTGGCACCCGCAGGCAACTTGGTAGCCCAGGCACCGAATGACGCCGTCCCAGTCTCGGTGAGCAGAATGTCATTTGGCTTCAGCCATGAGCTTGTCCGCGGCCAGAGGTATTCGTGTGTGATCTCTTCGTCGCTGTATGTTCTGTGAAACTCTGCGGGAAGAGGCGGCATGACTGCGTTGTCGTAGTCGGGTCGCAGATCGGTGCCAGCCAATTGCAACCCAATATGTGCCTCCTCATTTGAGGCATATCCATCGTCGGAGTGGTGATCTGCCAGCTTCCCGTGAGTGTTCAGCTCTGTAATGAGAGCCTTCAATATCCAATGTAACCGTAGATCATCGTAGCGAGCATAGTCGATTATCGTGAAATCGGCCTGCAAATCGATTGTGTTGCGTTGGGCGATCCTTGAAGAAAAACCCATGGTGTTGATGTCGGTCTTCAGAGCGCCTATCGAGAGCACCAAGTCTGCTTCTTCGACAAACTGTCTTACGGCCGGATGAGAGCCTTGGCCAGCATAGAGACCGACGAAGTTGTCTAATGTCTCATTGACCACGCCCTTGCCCATTGGCATCACCGCAACAGGAAGCCTCGACACCCGGACTAGCTGGTCGACTTCGTCACGAAGTCTGTGATTCTGTGCGCCACCATCAACTAGTATCAGAGGTCGCTGGGCAGCCTGGAGCCTCGCGAGGATCGTCGACACCACGACACCTTCCTTTTCCGCGTCGTTGGTCTTCGGTGTCATACTAATGGGCGTTTGTAGCCTTCGTCCGTCCACTTTCTTTGTGGGCATGTCAGCAGGCAGTCGAATGTATACCGGTCTCTTTTGTTGCCAACACAAGTCCAGCACTCTGTCAACTTCTTCTGCCGCAGTCTTGATGTCAACAAGGTTGGCTTGCCCGGCGGTGATCTTCTGATGCATTTCGGCGAATATTTCGAATTTGCCGTCGCCCAAGGAATGGTGCAGAAGTAGCCCAGCCTTCTGTGCACTGACCGCTGGAGCACCCACGATATGTACAACTGGTACGTGCTCCGCGTATGAGCCTGCAGTAGCATTCATCGCAGAAAGCTCACCAACACCAAATGTTGTCACCAAGGCGCCCATGCCTTTCACCCGGGCATAGCCGTCAGCGGCATAGCCAGCATTGAGTCTGCCCGGAGTCATCAGTCGTCGTTCTCGTGATTCCTGCGAAATGAAACATACTCATTGCAACTGCCCACCCATTTGACTCCTCCCTGCTCAAGGTAGTCCAAGGCTAGCAAATTGAAATCTCCTGGCACTCCATGTATGCTCTCAACACCGAATTGTGCAAGTCGACGGAACAGGTATGTTGCCAGCTCAACCTCATGAGCATCTTCTGTGGTCAACGACATCGCCACAAGCGGGAATATTTGCTGCAACCAGAGACTGATCACGTTCGTGGTCGAGTGCCTGGTAGATGAGAGATAGAGGTCTGAGCTGCGGCTAAGCTTCTATCGAGAATTTGGAGGAGGCACCACAAGATTTCTGACACCCAGATGGTCTTTTAATAGCAGAGTAGTGTGTCCAATACAAGAAGAAGTGAAGTAGCGTTTGGGTCTGAGACTGGCGTCAGACGGTGCCGGACTGCTTTTAATGAGATCTCCGTAAGGATTTGTCGCGTGACAATGATGGATCTGAAACAATGTTCAGAGTCTCGAACGCCTTTTATAGAAAGCGAGTTCATGGCATAGTGATAGGCGAAGTCAACTCAACCACTGCGCAATCACCAATCCAAAGCCGCGAGGTCCGATCTAACACTGCAGGCAGCATGATCGCGCACGACCATTCATTGGTTGATAATACGACTGATTCTCGGGACAAGCATGCTACCCTGCACAACCAGCAAAGCACGAGATCTTTCTACACTTGAGCCGAAGCTGACTGATTGTTGGGTGACACAAAGCATGCGGCTTGCCGAGTCTTGAATGATGTTAAGCCGAACGTTACACTGCTCGGCTTAAGTGCGCGACCAATGAAATGCCTGGGAGGAGCTCGGCATAAGAGCTGGAGGTCAACTCAACCTGCTCAGCCCAGCTCCACATATATATAGGTTGACTTTACTGAGCCGAAGCACTAGGTGCTGCTTTGCATGTCCCTTGCTTCTGCGGCATGTTCATACACATGAAATTGTCGGCGAGACAGACACCGACTAGGACTCTCGGGGGCCATCGACCATGGACTCAACCGGATGTCCGGAGCTTCAGTCATACTATATAAGGCAAACATCAGCAGGATCAAGGTAGGGACCGGTCATTATGCATCGAAACGCCCAGTCGACTGACAGGATCATTGCATGCCATGCAATTTGGCAGCTTTCGGGACCATCACCAGAATCCTATCAGTATGTCAGCGCATGCGAATGAGAGATAGACGCGAATAATCGAGGTTCGGCATTGACGTCGATAAAGACTACTTGTGTTTCTTGAGCGACCTCAGCATGCGAGACCAGCTTTAAGCATGGCCGTTGGCTGCAATGGCGGGCGTGATAGGGAACAGCTTGTTGAAAACATTTGTCGGATCGTATTTCGCCTTCAGCGCCTGCAGTCGCTCGTAGCTGTTGCCGAAGATGTCTTTCGAGATCTCGTCGTATTGATCATAGTTCCCATACAGCAGCACGCCTCCTTTGTGACCACGAACACTTGCGCCACCTTCGATGCCATTACTGGCTGGCATGCCATGGACTTCAAGCTCTTTCTTGAAGTCCAAGCTTCGTTCGCGCGCCCATTGCCGACACTTTTGATCGTTCGCCGGATCAGACCACATCGGCATGATCAGGCTATTTAAGTGATAGCCTCGGTTCGCAAAGCTGCCATTGTCCTTTCCCGCTACAATAGACGGGTCGTATAGCTCCCAAGCCACCATGGTAGCGGCCGCATCCGGAACTTCGTTCGTGAAATTGTCGAAGTCCGCAAGTTGTTGCGTTAAGAAGTCTTCTCTGATCGGGGTAACAAATGCAGCTCCTTTCATGCTGCTGCGCATGCCAATGATAGCTGGGACCATCTTGTTGACCTGAGGGTACGGACCAACAGCTAGAGTGTTGATAATGGGCTTAATTTCCAGCAGAGGCTTGAAGAGTTCCTTGCCCTCCTCCTCTGTGCCAAAGTATGAGCCCAGGAATAGAATGACGGCATTACCGCCTGCGTCTGGGGGCTTGCCCAGGCCGAGAAGGCCGCTTGACTTGCCTTGAGATCTACTGCGGCCACCGGTCGCCGGTACCGCATATATCTCATTGACAGCCTGGACGAGCTTTTTGATGGTCTCTGACGTTGGAAGGAACACTAAGGTGCCCATGTATACATCGTGCTGTGGATAGGCTTGCAGGACGAACTCTGTCGTTACACCAAAGTTCTGCCCGGCCCCAAGCAAAGCCCAGAAAAGATCGTTGTGCTTATCCCGGCTCGCAGTGACGATCTCGCCATTCGGCAGAACTATCGTTTGAGAGACCACGTTATCGATCACCAGTCCGTACTGTCCCGACAACGCGCCGTAGCCTCCGCCAAGAGTCAAGCCGCCGACGCCAGTATCAGCAACAGTGCCACCCACGGTGGCCAGGCCGTGCGTGTAGCCAGCTTCGTCGACATCGCCCCATAATGCTCCGCCCTGAACATGGAGTTGCTGCTTCTCGACGTCGACGTCGACATTCCTCATCCGGCCAAGATCGAACAGTAAGCCGCCATTGGTACTGCTAGCTCCAGCTGTAGAATGGCCACCACCTTTCACTGCCACGTCGATATCATTCTCTGTGGCGTATCTCAGTGCTACCGAAATTTGCTCAGCTGTCGTGGGTATAATGGAAACGCCGGCTGGTTTTTCAGCTGCTCTAGACCAGCGATGCAGAGTAGCCTCATACCCTTGGTCGCCGGTAGTCAAGACCTGGGCTGTTGAGCCTTCGAGAAGCTCCTTTAGCTTGGAAATGTCGGAGTCGTCCACTGTGCGTTTCTTGGTCGCTGGTGCCATGATTCGTACAGCAAGTAGCACCGGTCTACAATGATTGCCTAATCTACCAAGGTTCAGCAATGCACAAAGGTATACTCTTCTTATGCCACAGTGTCCGGACCGTGTCGATCTATCAGCCGTACAGCTCTAGCTCTACTCACGCAGTGCTGACAAGGTACAGCTCCCTGACCAGGCTCAGACCTCAGAGCTGCTTACGTGACCTCGGCAGGATGATCTTGGCCTGCCCGAAGAGGCACGCGATGTGGAGCAGCGCATCTTTCGCTCGCATCTGCCCAGTCAGCATGTGAATCTCGCATGAAAGAGGATCGCAAGTCTGTCCGAGAGATGGAGGTGGTACAGCCATTGAGCTGAAGGGCTGGCAGCCTCATCTTGGCACGCAATATTGAGCTCAGCATTTGAGTATTGCAGGTGGACACTGCTCGAGAAAGCCTCGACGAGAGGGAGCGGCTCAGGGCGTATTCTGAGATATTTGATGGACCAAGGTCTGCACATGGAGTCAAGGCAGAAAACCAAAAGGTTAGATGGAAGTAGTCCCTCAGCTCATTGACCTTGAATGTCTTTCTTGGAAGGCTTCGGGATCAAACAAAACGCCGAGACCGGTATGGTATCTTTTCAATACCACCAACGGTCGTCCTATCTCGGGCTATGTCATCGCCTATCTGTATAGCTCCGCCTGTAATGGTACACAGACACATTCCACAAATAATTCTGGAGTTGTCACAGTGTCTTCACATCCCCCACCTAGATTGCTCACCATGGCCAAGCTCCTCAAGCAACCTCTCAAACTCGCCTTGGTTCAACTTGCCACTACCGCCGACAAAAGCGCCAACCTCTCCCACGCGCGCACTAAAGTCCTCGAAGCTACCAAAGCCGGCGCAAACCTCGTAGTTCTGCCAGAATGCTTCAACTCGCCTTACGGCACAAAGTACTTTCCTAAGTACGCCGAGACACTCTTGCCGAATCCACCAAGCAAAGAAAACGCACCTTCGTATCATGCGCTCAGTGATATCGCGAAAGAGGCAAAGTGCTACATAGTAGGCGGCTCGATTCCAGAGTACAGCACAGAGACAAAAAAGTGGTACAACACAAGCTTGACTTTCGGAAAGGACGGCGAGCTATTGGCGACGCATCGAAAGGTGCATCTGTTTGACATTGACATTCCGGGGAAGATCAAGTTTGTGGAGTCCGAGGTGCTTTCTCCTGGCAACAAGGTCACGATCGTGGATCTGCCAGAGTACGGAAAGGTAGCTGTAGCTATCTGCTACGATGTGCGCTTTCCAGAGCTAGCGATGATAGCAGCAAGGAAAGGCGCTTTCCTGCTGCTGTATCCTGGAGCTTTCAATCTGACCACCGGAGCTCTGCACTGGGAGTTGCAGGCTCGGGCGAGGGCTGTGGACAATCAGGTCTATGTTGGACTGTGCTCACCAGCCAGAGATATGGACGCGGATTACAATGCTTGGGGCCATTCCATGGTCGTCGATCCGAATGCTGAGATTGTGTCCCAGACAGACGAGAAAGAGAGTATTGTATATGCTGAACTGAAGGGCGAAAGGATCGAAGAGGTGAGGAAGGGCATTCCGATCTACACGCAAAGGAGATTTGACGTGTATCCGGATGTCAGTGAGGGTAAGATTAAATTTGAAGAGTGAACTGGATAACGAGGCGTGGAGATGCAGTATTGCTGAAATGGAAGGCACGACTTCGAGCCACCCTGTCAATGCTCAGAAGGATCACATGTCGGCGACCGAGAGGCACCTTTCGCTTTTCGAATGCGAAGGCCGCTGTCGCGCGTTCCAAAGTAGAAGGTGGCAACTATCGTAAGTATACCTTCCTGATAGGAAATTGCGCCTACCCCCTGCTCAGTAGAACGCCTCATTATGCTCTCTGCAACACAACTTCATCTTTGCAGTTCTCTGCATTTCATCCCCTTCTGTCGCCTCTCGCATCCTACGCAGGCACTAGTGCTGGGCGCGGTGCTCTGCTTCCGCTCATTGGACCTTCTTAACCACCGAGTCATTACATCTTCACGGATCGCCAAAACACAAACATAGCAAGGGCATATCACAGTTCTCGCGAATATAGCGATTGCATCGCCAGGCGCGCGGACCTGGTTGGAGTACCTGCGCACGCCTCGAATCCACACGCGCGCGACACAGCCATGCCATCTTCAGCGGTAGCGGAAGAGGGGATGACTGCGATGCTGGACGCAAGACCCAAGTCAGCACCTCATCACGCTCGTGCGAGGATCCGTCGTCCAAGCCTGACAGATTCCGCAACGAAGGCCCGATCTGAGCTTCAGCCACGGCCATCCTTGGCAGATGGGGACAAGCCACTGAGTCAGTATGCGCGCAAGAAGCTACCATGGATAGAAGCGCACGAGAGATTCAAGCAGGGTCAGAGTGCAACGACGTCAAAGATGCAGCTCGCGATCCGCGACCCTGACCCAAACAAGACGGACATGGTAGGGAAGTCGGGCGAGGTTGCAGGCGTGGTCGAGACTTCCGGATCTTCAACCCCCACCCCACCCCCTGCTGCCCTGCTTGCACGGCACTCGGTATCAAGTCTTGGCGGCGACCCAAGTCTTCGCGCGACGGGCTCTACGCCATCCTTACGCAGAAACGAGCGCATAGGTAAAATCAGGACGATGTCTCTGTCGTCCGAGCCACGCAAAGGCATCAGGCACGCCATGACAATGCAGCGCGCCAAAGCCGCCCTTTTGGGCGAAGGTAAAGCAATGCCGCCACGACTGGATGACACCAGCCCGTCGGAATACAGCACCACGTTGTCTACGACAAGCGCTGAGCAGATATTGGCTCCGCCATCACCGCCACCAGAGCCGCTGCTGAGAAAGGGTCCTGCTTCATATGAGCAATTGCTGATGAAGAGTCCTGCAATGAGGAGAGTAAGAACTCAGGACGCTATTCCTGACCGTGCTCAGGAACTGGTGAAGAACCAGCATGGTGCACCACTGGCCAGCATTGTTTCCAGGAGCGAAAAGCGGACGTGTAGAAATGGCGGAGCGGACTCTGACTGTACGTGCTCATCTGTTGTGCCCCTGCCGTCATCGTTTCCAGAGGCAAAGGTAGTGCGTCTACCTCCGAAATCGACAAAAGCAGCTGTTGCATCAACGACACATGCTTCTCGTCCGCCGTACCAGGGCGATGCCTCGCTATCATCGCCGTCTGCCGGAAAATCTGCTACAGGCTTACAGCAGCCCACGAGGATTGGCACCACTGTTCCGAAACCTCCACCGCGTACAGTAGCCAAGATGTCGCTGTTTCCAATGCCGACACACATGATGGAGTCGTCGTCGCATTCGACTGACATTCCATCACACCTCCGCATCACAACGTCGTCTTCGGATCATGCCAAGACTCCGAGTCCGCTTCCTCTACATGTCAAGAAGTCGACGGCAGGACCTCCAGCCCCCGTGCCTGCTGCTGATTTCGTCACTCCTTTAGGCAGATCAGCGACTGTCATGACAAATATGTCGCCCAAAGCGTCGACCAAACCTAAGGCTATGGGTACCCAAGAGGCTGCGAGTCCGAGGCGGGATCTTCGGCGTGAGACCAGGACGCTCAACAAGGCTGTCACTGGTCTAGAGAACTTGATGGAAGAAGCTATCACTGCCGCTGAAGATGCGAGCGAAGGCGGCAAGCCAGGTGACGTCGCATACATTCTCGATAGTGCTGCTGAAGCACTCAGAGCCACAAGCTCTGTGGCCATGCTTCGGGAACGAGCTGAGACCGGGAGAAAGATGAAGCCCTTACGTCTGTCAGAGCATGAATCCGGACCTGAGACAGACTCTGACATCACCGATATGGACTCGACGGGTTCTAGCCTTGGGTACAGTCAGAATCCAAGCTACGAAACACTGCCAACTCTCCACACAAAGAGCGCGCAGTCGAGCAAGCAGCCCTTGGTAGCTGATCCATATCTGACCAAAGAGGGAAGGCGGCCTGTCTCATATCGTGCCAAAGCCAAGCACAGTCGCTCATTGGAAGACTCCTCCGATGGCAGCAATTCCATGACACGCACCCCTCCGCGGCTATATCAGCCACCCTCGGCGGACTCAATTGTCAAAGACTTCGCTTACAATCGTATGACCAGGGCAGCCAAGGCGGCTGCATCAGCACCAAGGTCAAAGTCTGTATCCGCTGCCGCGACTGACTTCGGTGGTCATGGCGCTGCCTCAGACTATTACGGCGATCAAGGTCAAAGTGTCGCCTATCAGCCTGGCGTGCGGCCGAGTGTCGCACAGAACCTCAAGCTTCGCAAGAGCGTTACCGATGCGGGCATGGACATCGGAGAGACAAAGAGAGGGTTCTTGACAATACCTCGCATGCAGCAGCCGCAGCCGGCGCAGCGAGCCAGGCAGGCCGATAGTTCTAAGTTGCAACGAAAGCGTGGTCCGCCGTCCGGTAGCCATCCGCAGCTCAGGAATACAAGTGCGCCTCAGATCGTCTCGACCAGGGGTGTTGTTGATGATGCTGAGGGCGGACATCACTTGCATCGCGATCGACACAGGGAGAGGAGAGCATACCACCCACATATGAGCGATTTCTTCGCGAACGCGTGAGCTTGATGACCACAAACACAGACTCGAGCATGACTGACAACGATAGCTACTACCGTATCCATGAACCAAACGATCCGTCGACGCCAAAAGATCCAGGCACGCTCAATCGGTCTGCCTCTGACGCAGACGAAGGACGCAGAACCTCAGGTGTCACGGACGAAAGGTCCGTCTCCCTTCCCCCAGTGTCCTGCCTCCTGCATCCCGAAACACATATCTTACACATCTTTTAGACCACCTTTCCCCCCCAAGAATCCCTTCGCCGATCCACCAGAAGAGAAACAACGCTCACCAAGGTTAGTGGTCCCTCCCAAGCTGCGATCATCCCCACGGACATGGACTTCGGCTTAAAGCATCCTCGCAGAAATCATGTCTCACTGCGCTCCAACCAGACTTTCTCGTTGGGAAGGTACCATCGGCGGCAGCCGATTGCAAGAGAGTGGCATGATGCGAGAAAAAGGTGGACGGCGATGGTAGTGTGCGGGAACACCGTGTTTGTTGGCTTGATTGCTGGCATTTATGTGAGTCTCGCATAAGCTGCAAGCACATGGTGGCGCTGCGGCTGAGCTGATGGATGCTGACTTCTGACGGCAGGCTGGAGAAGTTCCCAGGATGCAGTACCAGCTCTTCGACAAGGACCACCATGTCATTCTGGGCAACGTGCTGCTGTTTCTTGGCCTTGGTCTCACCACTCTCATCGCATGGCCTCTCCCCCTTCTCCACGGACGCAAGCCATACACGCTGGTGGCATTCGGCATCATGATTCCTCTCCAATTCCCCCAGGCACTGGCAGTCACAGGGTACCGTGATCCAGCCAATGCAGTCTTCCGTTGTGGTCTCCTGATCCCGCGTGTCTTCACTGGCATAGCGCTTGGATTCGCCAATGTCAACATCCTGCCAACTCTCCTCGATCTATTTGGCTGCAGCTTGATGTCCGAGCGCCCGCATCAAGAAATCGTGACAAATGATGATGTGCGACGTCAAGGCGGCGGAATGGGAATCTGGCTTGGACTTTGGTCCTTCTGCTTCGTCGGCTCCCTTTCCATCGGCTTCTGCATTGGCGCATGCATCATCTCCAAACTCGGGCCACAGTGGGGCTTCTACATCGTGGTGATCTTGCTCGCATTCTTCATGGCGATCAATGTCTTGGTGCCGGAGCCAAGACGAGCACCGTATCGACGCAGCATTGCGCATTACTTTAGCCATGAGGAGAAGAAAACCAAGAGGCGGGTGGCAAGAGGGGAGGTCAAGCTGCACATCAGCAATGATGGGCCGAAGTGGTGGCATGAGGAGGTTTGGGCTGGACTGAAGCTGACAACAAGGATGGTCCTGCAGCCTGGATTCTTCGTGCTAATGTGCTACATTGGCTGGGTGTATGCACAGGTGACCATGGTAATTCTTGTAAGTTTCACTGACTGGGACATGGTGGTCGAGATCTCGGTTGACTCGTTTTCAGCTCCAAGGCGCTCTATTATCGCGCGACTACCACTGGCCTTCCTAGAAGGTTGGCCTAGCATGCCTGGCTCTCGCCATTGGTGCCCTACTAGCAACACCAATGGACAAAGCCAGCATCTTGAGCCGAGCGCGCTACAAGCCTGAGCGCACGGACAGCATGACAATACACGCAAAACGACTGACCTGGTCCTCGCACCTCATGCGCCGCTGCATCTTCACTTTCCTCTTGCCCGTCGCAGGAGTGGCCTACACTGTGACTGCTACAGGACCCAGCATGAACTGGAGTGCACCCACCATGTTCTGCGCCTTGGTCGGCTTCCTCTCCAACCTTGCCATTGCCGAGTGCGTTGGCCTCATTATGGAGACATTCGATACTTGTGACCTCCAGCCGGGCGTAAACCAGAAACACCGACTACAGTCCATGGCTGAAGATACGAGAAGAAGACGAACGAATTACTCATCATTTCCGCGCGTCTGTGCCGGGTTCTTCGCCGCCCAATCCCTCGGATTCTTCCTGGCCGCAGCCAGCACTGGCGTTTCCGGCTCCCTCACTCGCGCAGTAGGAGCTCAAATCGCCATTGCGATCGTCGCTGGCGTCCTCCTTGTGATCACTTTCCTTTTCATGCTCATCATGTGGCGCTTCCGACAGGTACAGGTCATTCCCAACGGCATTTGGGACAAGGCGACGAAGCGTGGCAGCATCGCTTGGGGTGTCGCAGCGGAGGATCCAGAGTGGAAGCCTGTGATTGTGGGCAATCCAAGTGGGAAGTTCAGGAGAATAAATCTGTTGGAGATGGGGAGTTGGACGCGATGGAGCGAGATACGCAAGCTGAATCATCTGATGGACAGGCGGCATGGGAAGCCGCCGCCTCTGGGAATGAGGGAGAAGTGGGGCTGATGTATTAATGTAATTTTCATTGTACCTGTGGAGACCTGAGAGACAGTTCAATCTGCTAGCGACTGCGCCCACTACCCTCTGATGTTGGTCCGTGATTTCGATGTCTCATTCTGCAGCGAGTCATGTGGCGGTGGGACCTGGTAACTTAAGAGGCCCGTGAAGTCTTGGGAGATTGGAAAAGAATGGCTTGCATTGAATGCTCTGCGTCTTGTGCAGGGGAAGGAAGCTAGTCGCGTGCGTAGCCTCGCCCTGGTGGCAATCCTTCGGGCCCCACAAGCGTCTTTGAGGCGGCCTCTACGCATTACAACCAGGCTGAGGGTACATGTGAGCTGTGCCCACCTGCACGTACGGCGTCAAACCTTTTTGCACCAAGTATGAACGTCTCAAGCGCAAGCGACTGGCGTGCGCATAGCCGTGGTTGGCGCGAGTACATCGCTAGGCGTCTACGTGATGTGAGCTTATGATGCATGTGCAAGTGAAGAACTGAAGAAGGAGCATCGACGGGGGAGGGTCGGTCCGCTCCGCCCCCAAGCGCGTCGCGTACGTGGGATCGCGCCACCCCGGTCGCCGCTGCAGCCTGGTCCGTTCGACATCACTTTCGCGAACTTCGCCCTGCACTGCCGACCGTAGAACCTTCACATCGAATGCACGACACATGATTCTACGTCACGGCTGGAATATAGATCGCCAACCCCGTCGTAGGACTTCGCAAGTAGTATTGCACGCATTCTAGTCACGTCACGAAATTTCGTGTGTGCAGTCACACAAATCATGAAAGGACGTATTTGAACAACCCACCTGCTCGCCGGTTCCACCACATTTGGACCACGTCACCTGTCACGATGTCTTTACTCGGGCCTTCCGCCTCAGAAGGCGATATTGAAGATGAGCTGGACTTTGTTAACATTCTTATCGAGACGATGGACCCGGAGGCCGACGACTATGCCGAAAAGCACGCAGAGCACATGAACACGAAAAGGCAATTGCAGCAGCGTCTGAATGCGCTGCGGCAGACATCGTCGCCGATGCCGCAGATGGACGGCGTGTCCGATCAGAATGAGTTCTGGCGTACCACTCTTGGCGGCAGGCCTCCATCACGCCACAGCGATTCAAGCTTGCAAGAAGGGCCCTCGAGCGGTATGAAACGGCCGGCTGGAATCGGTGCCCTCGAAGCCGATGACGACCACCGTACGAAACGTCAGACACCAGACCTGTCACGAGTTGGAACGCCATCTTCCAGCAATTCCTACGTGATGGTTGAACGACCGAGAGCATCAGATTCTGAAGCAGCGAGAATGCGGCAGCTGCAAGCTGAGGCGGCGCTTAGGCGGCGACGCGAATCACACATGGCAGATGAGCAGCTGGCAAGGAACCTCAGTCAACAGCAGTCCACGAGCCGGCCGTCTTCGGCTCTTGCACCTTCTTCAGCACGGCCGAACGTGCAGACCACAATTGGTTCAAACGGCTCCTTCCAGCGGCCACCGCCTAAGGTTAAGACTGAATCTCAGATCAAGTCCGAGTCGCGCAGTCCGCAGCATACCGAGCGAGCGAGACCCTCGCGCGCTATTGTCGATCTTACTGGACTTGACGACGAGGACAGCGATAGCGATATCTCCGAGATTGCGCCCGCAAATTTCACCCCAAGTGGACGCCCGTCGCGATCATACAATCAGGCGCCTGCTCCACCCGCGTACAGGACGCCAGGCCCCTCCACGTACGGTGCCCCGGTATTCCCAGCTGGACAGTCCGGGTATAATGGCTCTGCTCCGCCGGGCTATCAGCCGTACTCGATGCCTGGTGCTTGGCCTGGCACCCAGCCTCCACCACCTGGCTATGGTATTGTGCAACAGACACCGTCAAGGAATGTTCAGTCAGCTCTGCATACATTTGCCGGCATCAATCGTGCGACCAGCAGTGCCTCTGGCCAGCTCAGTGAGTTGAACTACTTGGTCAACGGCCAAAACGCGAATCGCAATGCATACTCGATAGGCGATGATGACCTCGTCTACGGCGGCACGCAGCCACGTTCAGATCCGCTGCAGAGTCTCTACGCTGGCCAAGAAGATCTGTACCGCGACCGGTTTGAGGCTTATGCTGGACACGATCCGACGAAGACGAAGGAAGAGATTGAAGCCCTGCTCGCTAATATCCGTCCCGACGAGGAGCTACCTGCTCATCTACGCGTGCAGACACCAGAAGGCATGACGGTCAAGCTCAAGAAGTACCAGGAGCTTGGTCTGACCTGGCTGAAGAAGTGCGAGGAAGGTACGAACAAGGGTGGTATCTTAGCCGACGATATGGGTCTTGGCAAGACCATTCAGATGTTGTCGCTCATGGTCTCTCACCGGTCCGAGGATCCGAGATGCAAGACGACACTGATCATCGCTCCTGTGGCGCTGATGCGACAGTGGAAAGACGAAATCGCAACGAGGATCAAGCCTCGTCCGCATGCTTTGTCTGTCTACGTGCACCACGGACAGGCGAAGAAGAAGACGTTCGCCGATCTCCGCGTATATGATGTGGTGCTCACCACCTACGGAAGTATCGCCGCGGAGCTCAAGAAGTTGGAAGCCTTTCACCTTCGTCGCAGAAATGACCCAGACGCCAGGCCATACGACAAAGAAAGGTGCGCTCTGCTCGGCGAGGATTGCAAGTGGTATCGAGTTGTTTTGGATGAAGCCCAATGCATCAAGAACAGGAACACGAAGACTGCCAAGGCAGCGTACCAACTGAACGCGCAGTACCGGTTCTGCATGAGTGGCACCCCGATGATGAACAATGTCGAGGAGCTGCATTCTCTCATCCACTTCTTGCGCATCAGGCCGTATTGTCGCTGGGAGAAGTTCCGTATGGACATCGTGCAGCCGCTCAAGAGTGAGCGCACCAAAGACAAAGCGATGTCAATGCTGCAGACGTTGTGCAAGGCTGTCATGCTACGCCGCACAAAAACTAGCACCTTCGAGGGCCAGCCAATTCTTGTCCTCCCGGAGCGAGTGACCGAGCTTGACCATCCTGAGTTCAGTGAAGACGAGCAAAACTTCTATTCTACTCTGGAGCAGAAGACTACTCTGCGCTTCAACAAGTACTTTGCCGCAGGCACAGTCGGCAAGAACTACTCGGCTATCTTGGTGCTTCTGCTCCGATTACGCCAGGCATGCTGCCATCCACATCTAGTAAAGGACTTCGGTGTCGCCACTGCCGCCGATCTATCCCAAGATGATTTGATCAAACTTGCTGAGTCGCTGGATCAGAATGTCGTGGCGAGAATCAAGGAGAAGGAGGGCAACTTCGAGTGTCCGGTCTGCTACGACGCTGCCACCAATCCGGCCATCTTCATTCCTTGCGGCCACGATACGTGCCCGGACTGCTTTGCCAGGCTTACAGATCCCGGCAATGCGGTAGCCGACGGAAACGAAAATGCGACTGGTGGGAAAGGCAAGTGCCCGGAGTGCAGAGGAGAGATCGACTCAAAGAAGGTCACCGACTTCGACAGCTTCAAGAAGGTTCATCAGCGCGAGCTTCTCACGAATGAAGAGCGAGAGCAGGAGGCCGCAGATGAGGAAGCTGAAGCCGATGCCGATGACAGTAGCGAGAGCGATGATGAAGACACCGAGGACGATGACGATGTCGACGAGCGTGGTAACTTGAGGAACTTCATTGTCAACGATGAGGCAGAAGACAGCGAGACCGAGGTTGATGAGGAGGATGACAATGCGGGCGAAGGTCCATCCACTGCTTCTCGCCAAAAGCCGAAGACCAAGAAGGCCAAGAAGGCGTCGAAGAAGTCGAAAAAGGCCAAAGGCAAAGAGAAGCAGAAGGAGGCAAAGGCCGTCACTCTCGCCGATCTGAAGAAGCTCTCAACCCGAAACAAGAAATTCAAGAAGGCATATTTGAAGAAGCTGGCCAAGGATTGGATTTCTTCTGCCAAGATTGAGAAGACTCTCGAGATCCTGCAAACTCTTATGCAGGCTCCAGAAGGGGAGAAGATTCTCATTTTCAGCCAGTGGACATCTCTGCTCGACCTTCTGGAGGTGCCAATCTATCGCGCAGGGTACGGGTACGTACGCTATGATGGCAGCATGAATCCACGTGAGCGCGCCGATGCAGTGGACGACTTCCGTGACCACCGCAAAGACATTCGCATCATGCTTGTGTCGCTAAAGGCTGGCAATGCTGGTCTCAACCTCAACATGGCCAGCCAAGTCATCATTCTCGATCCGTTCTGGAATCCTTATATCGAGGAGCAGGCCATCGACCGTGCGCATCGTCTCGGTCAAGAGCGGGCAGTGAAGGTGCATCGGGTTCTTGTCGAGGGCACGGTGGAAGACCGCATCATTGCAATCCAGGAGAGGAAGCGCGAGCTTATCGGACAGGCGCTGGATGAGAATGCAAGCGCGAGCATTGGGCGTTTGGGCGTGCGCGAGCTGGCGTACTTGTTTGGTGTGACTAATAATCCCAACCAAGCTATCCAGTATCGGCCGCAGGAGCCGCAGCGTCGTCGTTGACCGCTTGCGCAATGAAGTGAAGGGGTCCGCGATTGAAGAGGGCGCATGCATGGTGAATGATTCGCTACGAGCACATAACGGCTTACATGTATTATTGGTAGACTTACTGCAAATATGGGATGGCTACATTGGTATTGTCTGCCACCTACTGGCGTTTAAAGGGGGCAGGCGAGTATAATATACCCAAAGCTGTATTTAGCTCATGATAGAGCAAGAGGGTCGCTAATATGCGATGATGAATAGGAGGGTACTTGCTCTCATACGATTTTGCGGCACCCAGCGCATTTCTGCAACGCTTGAGACCGTTTTGCAGCAAACAATGGGTCAAAACTGCCTGCCCCTGCCCTCAAAGCTACAATACTTACAACATCATGTCATAGCACTCCCTCGCCAACGCCCTACCTTCCGCAGACAACTGACTCTCGTCGCCGCTAAGCTGCAACAGAATCTCCTTCCACCTCTCCCAATGCTGACATCTCGTCCCGTCATCACACCTCGACTCAATCTCCGACAGCCCCGAAAACCTCATCTTCATCCACGGCCCAGCAACCTCAAGCCAGGCATGCACCTCACTCAGCAAAACATCAACACCAGCTCGCGCCGGCACAGCAAGATCCATGACGTCGTACCCCCATTCTGCAGGCACGCCGGCAATGTCGTGTGCCCACATCGCAGCCTCTGCTCGGCCGACGGAGCGGAAATGTTCGCGTAGCTCCGTCTTGCGTTGATCGGAAAGCGATTCTGTTTCCCAGGCGTCGGGGCCGTGGAAGTGGAGGCGGTGGAGGTCTGACCACATGTTCAGGAAACCGGGTAAGGTTTTCCAGTCGAGGTCTGGGTTTGAGGATGGGGAGGGAAGGGATTGGATGGCGCTGAGGAGACGGAGGAGTTTGACGAGGTGGGTTGAGGTGTCGAGTTCGACCATTGCTGTGGCTAGGAGAGCCCAGAGTCGGTATGTTTCGGATGGGGGGTTTGCTGAGGAAGTGATGGGGGTTGTGATTTGTTTTGCGGCGTTTGAGACGGCTTCGACGGTGCCGATGGGGATGTTGAGGTAGTTGCTTAGAGCTTTTGCTTCATCGCGATGGCAGCCGTCGCCTGCTGAGAGGGCTGACTCGGTTGGTGCGATTTGTGATTGGCACCATTCTTGGTGGGATGACATGGTTCTGCTTGTTTCGAAATTTCGGTTGGATTTGTGGGGGCAGGAGATGTCGTTTAATCAGATGTATATTTGAAGAGCTTTCTTTTAAGAAAAGATAAAGGTTATGACAAAGTGATGCCTGCTCGAGTCAGGTTCCAGGTAGCGCTCAGCCTCGCTCTGCACTGCCGCAGCGCATTCCTTCTGCGGTGAGATACCACAACACAAATTTAATAAAAGACCAAACCCTCTTCTGGTATCTCTCTAAATGCCACTTGTAGCTCAAGGTCAGTCGTTGCCTTGGGCGCAGGACGACAGAACCCCCCTCGGCCTGCCCCAAATTCGCACACTGGCAGCGCAGTCAGTCATATATGAAGAAAAGCGCAAAGATGCCTCAGACTATCGATCAGCATTAGTGGTTGCAAGTGAGCATCTCTGAAGGCGGTAGTGGGAGGATCTGTAGGTGCTACACTTCTTCCGCTAGAGTGGCATAATCCAACAGCAGGATCACCCAACTCATGATGATTAGTCCTCACCAGTGACAGGCGATCACCAACCTCCAGGTTCTTGTACAATGCCCAAAGGCCAAAGGCGCAAATCCCACTTCCACATTCATCGGCAGCTCATCAACCACCGTCAGCGTCCCGGCCTATAAATGCAGCTTACTACAAGCCAGCCGACCCGCACCTCAGCGCCTGGCAGAAACCCCTCCCACAGCCATGCATAATTGTACAAAATCCTTCATCCCATCCACCACCACCTCCTCTCTACCTCCTCCCCAAATAACTCCTCCCAAACCCCTCCACCCACTCCCTCCGCTCACCCCCCAACGTACTCCTCTCCCCCAACACCCTCGCCTCCCTCTGCGCACTCGCCACCTTCTCCTGCAACTCCGCCGCTCCCGAATCAATACTCTGCAACTGCGTCAAATGCTGGTTTAGCGTCCTCACAATCTCTGCTAGAGGATCGTTATCAGCCTGCTTAGCGCCATTGTTCGAAATTTTAGCGGAAGCAGAGTTGATTTCGGCAATCATGTCGCTGAGGCTGTGGCCCATTTCGGTCAGGCGGGATTGGGATTGTTCGGCGAGTTTGTAGCTGTGGAGGCGGTCAGTATGGGAGTAGTGTGAGGTGGGAGGGAGTGGGGTGATGGGGACGTACGTTCGCTCACGCTCGGCATCGACGCCGCTGACGCCGTTGCCGCCGTCGCCTAGACCGGCGGTTTCCATCATTTTGTCTACCTCGGCTTCGTATCTGTCGAGCATTGACTCGAGCTCGAGCTGCGATTGCTCTACGTTGACCAGCTGTCTCTCGACCTCTGAGCAGTCTCGCTCAGCCTGGAAGCAGCGGCTGTAGAGTGTGCTGATCTTGCTTGAGTTCTCTACCAGCTGTCTGTCCCATGTCGCGACCTTTTGAGCCAGCTGCTGGAAGACCTTTTGGTGTGATGCAAGGGAGGTGGACCACATGGTCAAGATCTCGTCCATAGTCTTGCCAGCTAGTCTGCTTTGCTGAGGTGGTGCAGGGCCGGAAGTGCTCTGTGCTGCGCCTGTTGTGGTTGATGTAGCACCTGCAGTGCCGAAGAGACCGCCTGTTGAGCCAGCGGTGGTAGTCGCGGACTGACCAGATTGACCTGAGGTGCTGCCAGATGTGCCGCCAGCTGCAGCACCACCAAACAGACCGCCGCCACCGCCGCCTCCACCGCCAGAGCCACCGCCGAAAAGACCACCTCCGCCACCTGCCGCTGGAGTAGCGCCTGAAGTCGCGGGTGCGGTAGTAGTCGTGGAAGGCTGACCAGTGCCCGAGCTGGATGTGCCGAAGTTGGCGAAGAGATTCGTCGTGGGAGCAGCTGAGCTTGTAGTGGCGGGTTGGCTAGTGCTAGCGTTTGATCCAGCACCACCGATGCCCGCGAAGAGATTGGACGGCGCTGTGCTTGATGAGGCCGGGGCTGCTGAGCTTCCACCACCAGCGCCACCGAGGTTTCCGAACAAATTCGAGGTCGTAGTTCCGGTCGAGGCTGGTGCTGCTGAGCTGCTTGCAGGCGGTTGACCGAAGAGGTTGGATGAGGTTGTACCTGAGCTTCCAGTCGGCGCTGAACTCGCGGCAGGCTTGGGAGTATTGCCGAAGAGACCACCAGCAGGTGGTTGAGTGGTGGCTGTGCTGCTGCTTTGGCCCTCGGAGGTGCTTTTAGGTGCGAAGAGTGATGGTGCACTGCCAGCATTGCTGGCAGTATTGCCAAAGCTGAAGCCGCCAGCCTTTGGAGCTGAGGAGTCGGCTGAGGATGCGGGTGGCTTGGCGCCGAAGAGTGAAGATGTTGGTGGCGGTCCTGCCGGAGTAAAGCTTATGTTTGAAGGTGGCTTGGATGATTGTGGTGTGGTTGATCCTGCTGGGGGTGAAAAGAGACTACCACCCGACGGCTGGCTCGCACCAGTGTTGCTGAACAGCCCTCCTCCAGCCGGCTTGTTCTCCGTGCTAGCAGCAGGCGTCGCAGGTGTTTTGCCAAAGGAGAACAGACCACCGCCTCCGCCTGCATTTGATGAAGGAGCAGGCGTATTGCCGAACAAGCTGGTGGGTGGCTTTGGGCCTTCACTCGGAGTGGCCGCTGGTGATGCTGTCGCTCCGCCTGAACCTGATGCCGGCGCGCCGCTGCTGAAGGGCTTTGCGAACATGTTGCCAGTCGTGCCTGCCCCTCCAGCACCAAACAGTCCACCACCGCTTGGCTTCGATCCACCTCCAAACAAGTTGGACGACTGCCCGCTGCCCGAGGTCGCACCTCCTCCACCAAAAGGATTGCTCGGTGCTGATGTGCCTGGTGTGCTTGTTCCTGATGACTGTCCGGCATTGCCAAAGAGACCACCACCACCTGTTGACGCGCCTCCGAATAATCCGCCGCCGCCTGACGAACCAGATGCATTATTGCCAAACATGCCTCCCCCTGAAGGTGTGCTCCCACCGCCAAACAGCGGCTTGCTCTTGTCTCCTGCTGGTGCACTGCCAAACAAGCCACCCCCACTGCTACCACTTGACGCCGGCGGCTGGCCAAATATGCTGTTGTTGTTGTTGCTGTTGCTCATCTTGACGTCGTGCCTTCCTGACCTGGTGGAAAGTACACCGCCTGTTCTTCAGTTGCGGCAGATGCTGTATGAAGCTCAGCGCCTCGCTGCTGCTGGGAGCTGGGGTTTGTTGGCAGCGTTGCGCGGTCCAGCAGCTTTTCAATGTTTGCTGCAGGTCTCTCTTCAATCGATGGCTGATGTTTGCGCTCCTTCCTAAGACAGATGCAATGCGCTTGCACCAGCGATCCTTGCGTAGCGTAATCCTCAACGCTCTGGCGATGGACAGCGATGTTTGATGGAATTGATGAACCACAGCTTCTCTCCATCAAACACACGCGAAGCTCGAGTCGCGCGAAGATGAAGCGTCGGAGGCGGCGCAATATTATGCCGGTGATCGATTGCAGGGATGACGGGAGGTGCTGACTGATGAGAGCTCGCTGGGCTGGGCTGGAACTCTGAGGCCAATGGTGGAAGCGTGGGACACCTTGCACAGCCCCATCGTCCCTGCTATATTCACGCAACCGCCTGGTTGTTTGTGTGCGAACTACTCACAGTTCCCTCGTTTCCACCATATCTACAGCACAATCAAACATGTCTGGCCTACAACCTCCGCCACGAATCAATGTCAACACCCAAGATGTAGCCGGCACGCAAGACCTTTCCGAGAGCGACGACCACTTCTCCTCGGCATCAGAAGGCGAAGCTCCTCCGACACCAATCACGCGAGTGGAAAGAGTAGACGACCGACCTGCACATGGCGAAGTTCCAGGCACACACGCATACAGCCTGAGGACACAAGACGCCGTGCCTGACGAGATTGAGATCGTGCCTGAGGGCCAGAGATCAAGAAGCGGTACCCAAAGTCGCAGTCGGGCAGCTAGTAATCTGAGCGCCTCGAGTCGACCTGAAACGCCGCGAAGTCCTGGTGGGACGCCGGTGCCGAGGACGGTGGTAGAACGGGTGGATGACAAGCCGGCGCATGGCGAGGTGGAAGGCACGTATGCGGCAGAGCAAAGACGGGCAGATGCCGAGCCGGATGAAGTGAGGAGAGCACCGCATGAGGCGAGGAGTGGTGTCATTGACGAGGGTGAGCTTGGAATCCACGTGAGTATATATCGGAGACTAACGCTGATACCATAGAGAAGACGATCAAGCGATAGACGACAGTGACACTCGGCAAGCCTGGTTCAGATCCATGTGGGAAGGGAAGGAGCAACCGCCTGAAGCTGATGCCGATGTCGAGAATGACGACGACGAGGACGATTTCGGCGATGATTTTGACGAGTTCAACGAAGGTGGTGGCGAAGACGATGATTTTGGAGACTTTGACGAAGGAGGCGAGGCGACTCCCGTGGCGGAACATCCAAGCACACAACTACCTACGACCCCGTTACCAGATGTGCTTTCAGGATTGGTAAGTAGCCTCACCAACGAAATACCATCTCCCTCCCAACCCAACTAACTCCTCCTCAGCCCCCTCTAAACCTTGCCAACCTCTCCACCCCCGAAACCCTCGAATCCATAACCCCCTACCTCGCCTCCATCTTCCCCACCGCCCACACACCACCAGTCCCCCACGAAAACCTCCCCACCCAAACCTCCCCCTTCCTCTCCGACCGCTCCCTCTCCCTCTGGCAACAACTCATCTCCCCCCCGCCCATGCAACCCCCCAACTGGACCCGCAGCCGCATCCGACGCCTCTTCCTCGTCAGCCTCGGCGTTCCCGTCGACCTCGACGAAATCCTCCCCCCAAGCAAACAAAAACGCCTCGTCCTCCCCAACATTAACCTCACCTCCTCTCCACGCCCCTCCACCGCGCTCGACCGCCTCAAAGACCCTAACAACAACACGAATTCCTCATCTACATCTCTGGATTCAAAGACCGGCTCGAAACGTCCTTCCTCCAAGCGCGTCATGAAGGGTCCTCCGCCACCTCCCGATTTCGACCTCAATGCCGCGGCTTTGTTGTGTGGGACGACGGTTGAGGCGTTAGCGGGGATGGAGGATCAGGAGTTGAGGGCGCATGTGGAGAGGTTGGAGGCGTTGAATGGGGAGGCGAGTAAGGTGTTGGAGTATTGGTTGGTGAGGAGGGATGAGGTGGTGAAGGAGAAGGAGGCGTTTGAGGGGGTCATTGAGAATTTGGTGGGGTTTGTTAAGGGGAGGAGGGGGAGGTGATGGCGGTGGTATGGGGGATTTTGAGAGCGGGATGGGAGAGGATTGTTCTGGGCTTGTAGCCGGTGGATGGCGACTCGACTGTCGCAGTGGACAGGGTTGAGTGCTTAGATACCGTTGATAGAATACTGGAATTGAGCTATGTCTGCTCACAGCCGGACGAGTCGTTGTCCGCCGGTTTCCGCCTCGTCTGCTGTCACCTTTATCTACCTCCCGTCACCAACGATACCTTTGAATATCCTGCAATACGCACAAGCAAAGAGCACACATCCCGTCTCCCCCCCTTCCTCGGCATGGACAACATGGACTACTCGCTCCTTCAAGATGCCGAAAGCCCTGCACCCTGTCGAATTGAAGTTGGGCTCCCGCGAGAACGACTCCAAAAGCACGGGACCCGCGGTCTCTCGGTAACGGTTCGTTCGTTTCCTCGCTCGGTTCGAATAGAGTGGGATGTGGTTATATCAATCCCTTTCAGCAGATGTATCGCGAAGAGAGTTCCACAGACGCATCGGGGTTTCTATTTTGCTTGGTCCAGCTGTGTTTGCGCACGTGGATATGATGAGGAGGGCGGGGGCGGGGGGATAGTGATGTCCTGTCAGCTTACGGCTCATTATGAGGGCGTCATGTGGTTTGGGATGGGTTATGCTGGGTCTGACTAGGAAGAACGGTTTGGCTGGGGTTTGGAGAGCGGCGGGTTTGGAGATTGGCGGGTTTGGAGATTGGCGGGTCTGGAGACTGGCGGTTTGGAATTTGTGAACAAGCATTGTGGTGGCGAGGAGGTCTATTGTTCAGCACGATGAGGTAGTTCTTGCCTCTTGGCGGCTTGGGGCTCAGTGAAAAGCCGGGAAATGGGGGGCTCGAGTGTTTTATGTTGGATCTGGAATCGCGGGCAATGGTTTGGTGGGTTTGGAGATGATATTTTGGAAGCTTGTGGGCGAGGTTCTGGTGGCTGGGAAAAGTGGTCGATCAGGACGAGGTTTTGGTCATTCCTCCTCCGGTCGGCTTAGTGTCTCGGTAGGAAAGGGGGAAAATTTGTGGGCTAGAGTGCTTATGCTGGATCTGGGTCTGGGGTTGCGGACCTTTGCTTTCGTGGTTTGGAGATGGCATGATTGAGACTCTTTTTTTTTTTTCTTTTTTCCTTTTTTTTCTTTCTCGCAAGATGAAGGTCCTAGTGGCGAGGGACGTCTCTCGACCATAACGAGGTGGTGATTTGTCCTCCGTTGGCTTGGTGCTCGCTGTGGAGGGATCATGTGGTTGTGGTGCGGGTCTGCACAGTTACGATGACTTGAGGCCGCTTGGAGATGGCGGTTTAGAGCTTGTGAGCAAGATTTTTGGTGGCTAAAAAAGCTCTCTCTCCATTAGCAAGAGGGAGTGGTCTCTCTGTCAGCTTACGCTCGTTTGCGAAGGGATTTTTGTTTGGGTTGGTGCGAATGTGCTGATTGGGGGGGGCTGCGGACAATTGCTTCAGCGGCTTAGGGATGGCTGGCGGCTTGGAGCTCCTGAGCAAGATGTTGGTGGCGAGGAAGTTTCTCAATTCAGCACGAGGTAGTGGGTCCTTTTGACAGTCTAGGCTCGTTTTGAAGGGCTTATGTGGTCTGGTGCGGGTATGCTGTGTGTGCCTACGAAGAATGCCTCTGGCGGCTTACGGATGGCATCTTAGAGGCGGTTCGGCGCTAGCAATTACGAGCTTGTTGGCAACATGAGCTTTTTTGGTGGCCAAGGAGTCTACCAATTAGGACGAGGTGGTGATTCCTTTTGTCAGTCTGGGCTTGATGGGAAGGGGGTTTAACTTGGGCTGGGACGTTCATGCTGGATGCGGATAATGCTTCGGCATCTTTTGGTGCTCGCGAGCAAGTTTTCGGTGGCGGAGATGTCTCTCAATCACAACGAGGTAATGATCCCTCTGTCGGCTTGCGCTCATTGCTCAAGATTACTCGGTTTGGAACCGTACGTGCTGCTTATGCTGGATCTGCCTGCTTATCATGACTTGGCGGCTTACAAATGGCATCTTAAGGCCCGTAGACAATATGAACTTCCGAGCAGCGACCAGGAAGTCTCGATGGCGCGGAGGTGGCGAGTTCTGGTCAGCTTAGTCTCGTTGTGAATGGGCTGTGTGGTCTAGGACGGTAGTACTGAATTTGACTACGAACAATGCTTTGGCGGCTTGGAGATGGCATCACGAAGCTCGTTCACGACATGAGGCTCCTAAAGGCGAGGAACTCTATCAATCACGACGAGTGTAGTTTCTTCGCTCAGCTTACACTCGTTACACAGGACTCAGCTAATCGGGTGCGGATATGCTGTGTCTGCCCACGAAGAATGCCTCTAGCGGCTTGGAGCTGGCGTCGAGGTACTCGTTGGTAAGATACTGGTGGCAGAACAAGTCTCGAACGTGGGGTTTGCTCCATGACAGAACGGCCCCATCGGCGCCGCTGAAGCGAACGTATTGAGACCGTGGCTCGGCTCTCTGCGACTGTCGAGACTGCATCCGAGTTGATCGATCCGATTTCGCGACTTCCATGCTACGGTGATTGCGAGGCGAACATGTCCAAGGCATATATGTGATGGCGGTGTTGGGAGAGTGTCGGAGGTTCGACATTTGCGCAGGGGCCGCTTTCACAGGCGGCTTGCGGTGCTGACTTCTACACTTGTGAACGGACGAATACCTTCGCTCCGACTCTTCTGAAGCTGCCTCTGCGACATAGATGACATTGATCTCAAGCGAGAAGTTCTGCTTTCTAGACATCAACACAAGAAGCGTGGGCCACGACTGCAATATTGTCAATATTGGCGTCAAACCCTGCCAACAACGTCACCCGCTGGCCTGGCATTGCCACAATGTCTGAAACTGCGAGCAACGCCGCGATGCACGCATCGGCTGATGCGCATTCGCCAAGTTCTCGACCTACCTGCCGAGCTCAGGAACAGGATCTACGAGCTCGTGTTTGCACAACACATCCCACGCCAGATTCCGACCGCGCAAGCAGCACCCACTCGAAGGGAGCGAGGCCCAGCTATGAACTTGAACAAAAGGAGGGTTGAATGGTATGGAGGAAATGTCCGGCCGCCTGCGCCTAAACCAACTTCGTTGACCCCTGCTCCGCACCGCGAGGCTGTCAGGCTATGCGACGTTCCGCCGAAAGCGCTCATGGTGACCTGTCGCCAGATCTACTAGGAGGCTAGGGCGATGTATCGACTGGCATACCGAGAATTCTGGCAACACAGCAATCTAGTCATCGATCAGAGAAACGAGCCAGATGTCACCAAGGCTATGATGCGCCTCGTGAAGGACCAAGACCTTGCGAACATCGCGCATATCGAGATTCTGATGACGTCGGAGACTTCTTTTTCGCGGTACGTGCAACGATCCCGGTCGTCCGTCGTTTTAGAAGCAGACTGGGCGAGTACATCAGCCGTCTCTCGCGGGGCCCTGTGTGTTTGCGGTTGACACGTGGAGAGCTACCGCAGTGGACGTTACAGGCTGTCTGGGAGAACGGTGCAGTAAGCGAATGCTTTACGGCGTACCTCACAGCCGATTTTGTGCCAGCGCATGTTCGGAAGGAGTGGCGTTGGGGAATGAGGTCAGGCAATCGATCCCGCCGGTGGTCTGTGACGAGGGCGGAGTTGAGCGTTTGGACTGGGGCTTGATCCGGCTCGGCGGAAGGAGCGGAATCGCACAGCGCCACTGGGGAGACAAGTTTGGTGCCCAGGAGTCGAGAGGCATGCGACGGCGAAGCAAGAGATGTGGTCCATGGTTGTCGGAGCTCACGTGGATGGAGGAAAATTCAGTCAATTCCGCATCCGAGCCAGGCTGCTCAGTTGGACTGATGGTCACCGTGCTGCCTGCCTGTTGTCTTGCGGCGACGAAGATCATGCGCCCTGGGACGTCCGCTAAATAGAGGCTTGGACATCGCAGAATAGCGAGGTGAACCAACCATTCAATTCAGGTCGAAAGAAATACAGTCTAACGGGCGATCGGAGCATACTCACCTCGCACTCTGCGACCCTTGGCATTGCACTTGAATAGATTGGCGAATCATCGAGTTGGCGTGCTCTGCCCGTAACAGTGAGTCGAAATGGTGCATTTCGTGACCGGTACCAAGAGTTTCTCGGGTTGTTGCTAGCGACACGAATTCGGACGATATTAATCCAGTTCTTAGCCCGAGACGTTTAGTGTTGGCACTTGTTCCACCCATCACGACATTTATACACTTTGCAGCTGTCACCTTGGGAAAAAGAAAAAGCTGCAATTGTCACAACAACGAGCGAGCAGCACGATGAAGCCAGCTACGGTCCTTGCTGCTGCACTGTTCGCCCCGTCTGCTCTCGCATGGGTACGTTTCCCTGCCCTGAAAATGCTGGACTTACGACGTCTAATCGACTTTCCCACGATAGTATCTTTGCGCCCAGACCCCTGGAGGCGACGGCATATGCAATGCAGGACCAGAAGAAGAAGCTGCTGGAAACTTCTCCCAGCTCTGCGCTCCTGTAAGTGAACCTTTTCCCCATTCTTGACAAATTATTGGAAGTCAGCTCCACTAAGTCTCGAGCATGCGCTATAGACAAGTCCCTGTAAGACGCCAAATAACGGATGCATAATCGACTCTCAGTCTGTGTGGAATGAGGATTACGAGGTCTGGGAGTATCGCGCAAACTGCAGCGGTTAGATGGTTTCAGGTGATCGCTGGGACTAGTCGCCGAGCCAGCGTGATCAATTCAGCTCCAGCCTGAGACGTTAGTGTTAGCACTTGTTCTACCAACATTATGTTATAAGTACGCTTTACATCCGTAGCGAAAAGCTGCAATTGTTATCGTCGACAACAAGCAGCCAGAGCAAGATGAAGCCAGCTACGCTCCTAACCATACTGTTTGCTCCATCTACTCTCGCATGGGTACGTTCCCTGCTGCAAAATGCTGAACCTACCTACGACGTCTAACCTTACTCTCCCTACGATAGTATCTTTGCCAACCAACTGCTGGAGGTGACGGCCTATGCATGGCAGGTCCAGAAGAACTAGCCCAAGGAAAAGGCTCCCAGCTCTGCGCTCCTGTAACTTTTACCCCTTTGCAATGAATAGAGGTCAGCTTCGCTAAGTCTCGAGCGTGTGCACCATAGACAAGTCCCTGTAAGACGCCGAACAACGGATGCATACTCAACTCTCAGTCTGTTTATAACGAGCAGTTTGGGGAATGGGAATATCGCGCAAACTGCAGCGGTTAGATAGTAGTGGTTTCGAGTAATCGCTGGCGACACAAGTCTTGCCAAGCGGTCGCCGAAGCAGCGTAATCAATTCAACCCTAGCCTGGGACAGTGTTCGTACTTGTTTCACCTCTATCACGGCATAAATACACTTTATAGCTGCCACCGTAGCGAACCTGCAATTGTTATCCTCGACAACCAGCAAACAGAAAGATGAGGCCAGCTACGCTCCTAACCGTACTATTTACCCCGTCTGCTCTCGCATGGGTACGTTCGGCTCTGAGAATGCTAAACCTTCAACATCTAACCTACTTCCTGCGATAGTGGAACTGCGCCTTCACCCCCGGAGGCGACGGCGAATGTAACCCAGGTCCAGAAGAGCTAGCTGACGGAAAACATTACCAGCTCTGCGCTCCTGTAAGTAAAGTCTTTAGCCCCCCTAACGCTTAATGGAAGGTTCTGAGTCTCGAGCGTCGTTTCTATAGTCAAGTGCCTGTAAGACTGAAGGCAACGGATGCATTCCCAACTCTCAGTCTGTTTGGAATGAGATTTTGGGGGAGTGGGAACTGCGCGCCAACTGCGGCGGTTAGATAGTTTCGGGTGATCGCTGGCGACACTAGTTTTACCAACCAGTTGCCGAAACCAGCGTAATCAATCCAGCTCCAGCCTGGGACGTTAGTGTTAGCACTTGTTCCACCACCATCATCCCATAAATACACCTTATAGCTGCCACCCTAGCGAAGAAAGCTGCAATTGTCCTTGTCGACACCTAGCGAACAGCAAGATGAAGCCAGCTACGCTTCTAACCATACTATTCGCCCCGTCTGCGCTCGCATCTGTACGTATCTGCTCTGAAAATACAGGAACCTTCGACATCTAACCAACATCCCGCGATAGTGGAACTGCGCCCAGACCAATGGGTTCGACGGCATATGCAGAGGTTCAGAAGTGCTATCCGATGGAAACTCTTGGCAGTACTGCGCTCCTGTGAGTAAAAAACCTTTGGGCCCCTCTTAACGCTTAATGGAAGGGTTCTGAGTCTTGAGCGTCGTGTGCTGTAGTCAAATCCCTGTAGGACTGATGGCAACGGATGTATTCCCAACTCTCAGTCCGTTTATAATGAGGATTCGGGGGTGTGGCAACTGCGCGCGAATTGCAGCCCTTAGGTAGAGTTCGCGTCCTACTAGATGTCGGGCAAGGGGGTTAGGAGCAGTAAACGTGCGGCACTGAGACTCTTTGAATCTCGCATAGCTTGTTTGATGGATACTCTCGTGCAGTGATGAGTATGTGACGCCAGACGGAGGATGACTAAAGGGTAGGGAGGTAAAGTGACGGCGACGAGAGATGAAGTAGTGGGCAGGCTCGAAGCTGAGGAGGCTGCCCGGCATGATTGACGCTATTGGTACTATTGCAGTGGAGCTGGACCTGCTCTGTTCGACTTGGTCGTCTTCACTGGCTGTATAAGTTTTCTTATGAAACTGATGCGCACGGCGACGTGAGGCGAGGAAGTATCCTGGGTTCCACTTGGTAAGATGGAGCAGACAGTCGTTCGAGAACGCAAGGTCAGAGTCCCAGCAGGTAGGCTCAAGTCTCTTCGTTGACGCTTGTGACTGCCGACATTGCAGCTGCGCTGATTGGCGCTGGGTGACGGATTCGACGTCGTGGCGAGCGTGGATCTAATGCATGTGACGGTAGGTCGAAGTGATACCTGAGGCCTGAGCATGTACGAGATCATTAGTGCTTTGACGGCCAACATCGTACATGACACACCGCATTGCACACGAACTCGCAGACAACAACCTTCGCACCAAGCTTCCCTACCTACAGTTCCGCGGCATCGACACTTGTTGATTGTTTGCCAACACGAGATTTTGGTACGCAGCTACGAAGGTAAGGCGATTGTAGTTGAATTCAAAGGTTGAGAAGGTATCGCATGTTGATGTTGTTAGGAAGAAGTCTGAGCTACCTAGGTACTGAGAAGAAGTTGAAGTGCACCTCGTGAGAGGCTTACGTAACAATCTATCCAACTATTGTACACAGCGTCTTGAGCTCTCGTATGAACAAACACCGGTATCAAGCTGCCAGATCCATCGGGGCTTGCGCTCCACGCCTCACACTGAAAAGCTATACCGCCCACATTCAAAACATCAAGCAAGTCCACGCACTGACCAGACGCTACGATGCACACCACATCACACACATCTCCACTGCTTCTCGAGCTACCCTAGGATTTGAGAAGCAGGATCTAGAGCTGGTCTTCGACTTTGGGGCTACTGCCATCGCGGAAGTCCTCGCAAAAGACCACGTTCCACTTTCTCTGGCATGCGGCCGTCAAAGTCTAAGACGCTGCTTCTCACCTGCCGTCAAAGAGAGGCGAGAGCAGTATATCGACATGCTTGTTGGGACTTCTGGCGATACGGCAAGTTCCTCATTGATCAGAGGGACTAGCCCGTCACGGAAGCTAACGCAATGAAAGACGAAGATCTTGGAACGATTAGACACCTCACTATCTTGACGACGCTCAGCTTCTTTTGGCACTTCCCTTGATGGCTCGCATGTCAAGGGTCTCACTGTTACGATGCATTTCAGGGACTTTGCGTGCATCACACAATGCCCAATCATGGGCGAACTCATGAGAAGGGCGCTGTGCGACTTCGTGAATAGTCCGTGGAGAGTAAGAGCCCTGAGGTTCCTACGTGGTGGCGCCAGGGTTTGGAAGATGCAGACTGCTTATGCGGAGCGGGCACGCATGTTTTGGGCACCGTGCATATATTTGAGTGCTAATACGGACACGGGGCAATCGGAAATGGGATCAAGGTCCGTGTTTGAGGAGACGGCCCGGGAGCCTCTCACGTGGAAGGAATTGTGGCTGTTGACTGGCTCTGAAGAGGCTTGAGCACGCTGATGAGGAGCGCTCGGTGCTGCCCTAGGGCAATAGGCAGAGGATCATGCGGCTTTGAATGCATTGAGGCAGATCGGCAAGGAGACGGTAAATGGTGCTGAACGAGTCTTTGCAGCGGTTGAATATCCGTGAGGACTAGTATCAATGATATGCTCAATCGGGAGTACCACGACTTCTCTGCGATGCATGATATCTCGCTTGAGAGGATGGGCGAGGATGATTCTTGCGCCTTCACCAGCTTGCGGTCTCGGGCGTCAAAGCCCTGAGCTGCGGCGACATGTGACAGCGGCTCTGCGCATCGGAACTGCCGGACGCTGCGCGCAGAACATTCACAGACAGCCTAAATCATCCACTCGCGAGAAAAAATTTCAGCCAAATTCTCCAAACAAGACCTTGCAAAGCTCGCGCTGCACAAGCGCACGAACACCAAGAAGGCTTCGTGACCTCCCGTTATGGCTCCACCACTACTCGAATTACCTCCAGAACTTAGGAACAGGATCTACGAGCTTCTTATTCAAGGTACAATCAAGCCTGAAGATTCCGCGACAGATCACATTCAACTCTCCTTGGCTAGTCCGCCCTCGAACATGAAGCTGCTCCTCTGCACCTGTCGCCAGGTATACTCAGAAGCTAGACTGATGTACCAACTTGCATACCGCCGTTTTTTGACACACAGCGAGTTTCGATTCAGCACATCGCTCTCTTTTAAACCACTGCCTATGACGATGTACGCAGTCGGGACTGAAGATTTGGCCAACATCAGGCATCTCACGATGACCATAAACATTGGCGATGTTTTCATGATAGCAATTTGGGTATGTGTGGGTAAGTGGCGATGGGAGCTTGAAGACTTCATCCGACCCTTGGTCACAAAATCCTTGCAGCTGGTTCATGGGGGCGGCAGGGTGTGGAAGATTCAGACTCTCGACGTATCTGGGGTGGTTGGGAGGGTCGATGATAAAGGCATGTACATTCGAGCTGACCTGGACATTCGTTGCCTGGATACGGGGTCTGAGCGGATGTTCGAGGAGATGCCGATGGAGCGTATCACCTGGGCTGAGTTGAGTCTGTTCATGCGCCGTAAGGTGACGATTAGGGCGCCTACTACCGAGGAGGAGGCCGCTACGGGAGAGGACGAGCCCGAGCCAATTTGCTGAATGTTTGGACCCGGACGGCGTCACATGCGACGAGGTATCGTTTCTTTGAGCTGCCTGCCGAGATCGAAGCTGATCCTCAACGATCGACTGGCGGGCGATCAACGGGCATCGTTGCTCAGGCTTGTTCTGATCTCTTCTCAATAACGAACTAGAAGTGGCATTCTCTACCTTGCGCCAGGAAAAAGTGCAACACTCGCATGTCTGGTCCATGGCATCTGTCCCCGACTTGACTAAACCACCACGCGGAATAGTACTATAGCAGCAGCACGGTCTGAGCATCTTCTGGACCAATGAGGTGCTTTCAATGACAAGGGCATCGTGTTGTTCTCATGATCAGAAGGTCAGAACCATTGCTGGGTATATTAGAATGGACAAAGACTGTGGTTTGCATCACGGCGCGATCTTTTCGGGACAAAGGTAACTTGTCCGCATCCGGTGGCGTTGCTTTGTTCATTGTTGGTTTCCGAATTTGCAATCCTTTTGGTGTCTAGATCACATAATCTCGGTAATGCTGGGCTGATCTGGTCGAAGAGAAGTCTGAGGCATCCGCGTGGTCGTGCCTATACCTCACTTGGATCCGAGCGGTGCGATTGAGACGGCCAATCGCTCCCCAACAACGCGTGCAAGAACGGATCTTGACATTCGGCTTCAAAGGATGACAGATATCCACGCATGCCGTGCAGATTTGTCCCTAGGCAGTGGATGGGTCGGGGCCTGGGCCGTTGGGGGAGGCGCGAATGGGACGGTGCAAGTCTGGCTAAAGCAGGACAGCGCAGGTGCTATCATCGATGTACGTCATGCTGCGACTTTTCGAGCAATGTCAAAGAAAGATTGGTTGACTGTGAACAGCGGGTGGCGATCAAAAATATCCAGCCCAACGGGAGAAACCATCCGTGGAGGTTTCGCGACCTCTGGTGGCCGCCACTGGAAGCATTCAATGAAGCCTCGTTCAGGAACAGCAAGCGTGAGTTTTTCATCGATGAAGCCTCTATCGAGGGAGATGATCAGCAGCTGACACCAACATTAGCGATCGAAGTGTTAGCGCCTTACAAACTTCGAGGCCGCATTGGAAATGAGGGAAGTGTGGCTTTGCTCAACTGGAGGGTGAATTATGGCAAGGAACATATGAGACTCTATCAAGTTTGTGTTGCTTCTACTATTGCCTGGCACTGCTGATCGAATATTCTAGGAATATTGTCCTTACGGTGACCTTTGGAAGTGCCTTGACTACAAACCCCAATCGGGTCAGCCAAGGACGTATTGGGTGCCTGAAGCCTTTGTGTGGTATGTCATGATACCTTGCCGCCACGCCTGCCACATGTGCCACATTACCGCTGACTCTTGCGCCACAGGCACACGCTTGAAACACTTGGCCGAGTCTGTGTCTTGTTCGAGCGGGGCGAGCTCGATCGGGATCCAATCAGTGGTAGCTTGGATAGTGAGCCATGGCTCAAGATCGTACACCGAGATTGGAAGCTAGACAATGTGTTCTTGGGGCCGCCGCTCGCGGATCGGTATAGAGGTTACCCGACACCTAAGGTAGGAAAATCACACTGCTCAATTGCAGGGACGGAGGGTTGCTGATGCCAGTGGCGTGCAGGTCGGCGACTTTGGTTATGCAACGTTCGTTGCGCATAATGAAAAACGCCAACCCCTAGATTTCATGCACTGCGGGACACCAGGTAAGCTCTTTTATGTTTCACTCGAGAGATCTTCCTCAGTTGACGATGTGTCCAGGATGTCGAGCGCCCGAAACTGCCTTGCCCCTCCGCAAAATGAAGGTCTTTCCTACTGCCAAGACCGACGTATTTGGCGTAGGCCTTGTCGCCAATTCGCTCATGGAACTGCAAGACGGTGATGATGCCCTGCGGTGGGAGATTCCAATCCTCGACAAGCTCGAGTATAAACACCCACCAGAGGAGCAGTGGCACGACGAGCCCGAGATATCGAGAGATGTGATTAATTCTGGGAATTACAGCCGGGAGCTCGTGGACCTAGTGAACTGGTGTACAAGGTTTCGACCCGAAGAAAGGCCAACATGGTCGCAGGTTATGGACCGTATCCAGCTGCATCACCGTGGCGGACAGCACGGGGCGGCGTTGCGTGACGCCCACAAAAGCGATCCGGGATTCACTGACAGATGGTTGCCTGGGAACGAGAAATATGCAATTTTTGGACAGGTCAAAGACCATGTGACCGAGCTGCGGCCTGGAGTTGGTGATCCAAGTCTATCCTTTTCCGACGGCGATGATAACAGGGTTGGAGGTAGTCCGGGAGCAGAATTTGGAGAAAGCGAACGGCAGCAGGATGTGGGTGGCGATCGCGGCAGAAAAGATGGGGACATAGAACAGGGCACACGGGCACCTTTGCCACAGACGGGCAACGCCCAGCGGACGACGGATGATCGTGCTGGGAGACGCGAAGTTGAGGACGACGGACCACTTCCGCAGGCTCCCTTGCCAATTCAGGTTCCGCCGACACAGCAGGATCCGGTGCCTCACGTGGCTCCAACGTCACAACCGCAAGCTGCGCCAAGAGTCGCCAACGATGAGGAGGACGGCATTCCTGCGTCGCCGCAGCAAACTGCACCAGCTGTCGGCAACCGGGACCGCGACGATGTGAGAGTCGAGAAGAGAGATATGGCAGAACAAGCCAGGGGAGAAAATGACGAGGATCAACGGGCGAAGAGACAGAAGCTCAACCATGATGATGGCAGCGAAGGTGCGGGTGCAGAGGATGAGCGAGTGCAAGAGGAGGAACAGGCCGATGTAGCTCCCGAGGTGTTGCTTGCTGGAGATGAAGGAGAGCATGAGGAAGCTGCAGAGGATGAAGAGGATGCGGACGTGGGAACTAAGGCCAAGGGTAAGGGACGAGCCAAAGCCAAATCCAAAGGAAAGCCAAAGACCAATATGAAAGCGACGGTCAGGAGACCCAAGACAAAGGCAGCGACGGCGACAGCGACGGCAATAGCACCAGCGCGGCCAGCAACGGTCAGGACTGGGGCTGTGGCTGCTGTTGGGGCACGAGTGCGAAAACCCATCGAGCGCTACCAAGGAGGGGGAGCACCTGATAAGAAGCTCTAGTTGTATTGGAGACACTCTATTTGGCGTCATTGTTCAACCACGATGATCTCTGCATAAGTCGACAGCCCAAGAAGAATACCTACCTGGTCCAGGCTTGCGAAAGATGGTGGCATCACTCTCTAAGCTCCATTTGGTCGGACCTCACGACGGCTGTGACACTGGCTTTTGCTACTTTGAGCCAAGCAAGTGCGGCAGACTGCATACTCAGACTCTCGTCGGCTCGCATTTCTGTGCTGCGACTCCCGACATTGCAGCCGCGCTGGTCGGCGTTCGGTCGGTGACGGTCTTGATGTTCTGACGAGTGTGAATCTAATGCTCATGCCTGTGATAGTGGGTCAAAGTGGTACCTGAGGCAGGAGCACTTTCGAGATTGGTGCTTTCACAGAAGACTAACGTGCAGACTTCCACACCTTTCTACGGATTAGCACTTCCCGACTCAATCTTGCAGAACGCTCTCCAAGTTTTGACCGCTTGACCGCAGCATGTACCAGCGCAGGAATATCATAACATCGTGGAGGTTGTGGAGGCGTCCTGCCATCGCGGGAGGCCGCACGATGCCCCAATGGCGACCTTCACTACTGCTCGAACTACCTCCGGAACTCAGAAACAGGATCTACGAGTTCGTCTTTGGCGTTGAACATACCGCCAAACCTAAGCATCCGGCGAAAGATTACATATAGCTCTCTGAAGCCCGCCCACTAGCGAAGAGCAAGTCGCTTCTATACATCTGTCATCAGGTGTATCAACAAGCGAGTGCAATGTACCGACTCGCTTACCGCAATTTCTGGACGCATAATGAGTTCCGAATCGACCAGCGACTGTCCGTGTATGCTGAGCGCGTGGCGATGCACGGGATCAAAGAGCAAGACCTGGCGAATGCCATGCACCTCACCATCATGATCCCCGCTGAGAATCCCCTTCAGTCACTCATGTGGACCTCTGGGCTCTATGCGCATTACAACGCCGTAAGAGCCCTCGCCACAGCAAACACGCAGGCATACCGGTTGAGGAGGGGAGGCGGAAAGGTGTGGAAAGTACAGGCGCTTGGGGTTTCCGCTGAGGGCGTTGCGAGTTTTACCGAGGCGTGTATGTTCGTCTGGGCTGACACCGGGATGGGTACAATGAAGGCTACATCGCAATGAATGCATGAGAACTTGGCTTCAGCGCGAGTCTTGTGGAATGAGCTGATGCTGTTGATTGGTACGGCAAATCTCGGTCAAGTCGAACGGTGGCGGGCGTGGTGGACTGGCGGGCCGCATGAGCTGATTGGTGATACATCTGGATGGAAGAGCTGAGTGTTTGCTGACTGTGTATTGCCAGAGTTCTTTCTCGAGGACCAACATTGCCAACAAGACTAGCCTTGTTTCATGATGTATGCATCAACAGCGTTGAGTCACTGTGGCCTGGCTGCGGGAGCACCTGCCTGCAAAGGTGAGCTCTATGTTACAGTATGCTATCCCGGTAGGTCTCAGATCTCCTCTAGTCCAACCCGTTCTCAAGGCTGTGAGTGCTGAGTATGTGATACTGGACAACGAATGAGCTGCGAATTCTCGGAACAAAGGAGGACCATACGCATCCGGTAGTGAACTCTTTGTTCATTGTTGGCAATTCGCTCAGCAAATTTGGTGAGAAGCAAAGGCCAACGGGCGACAGTCGTCAGTAATTCAAGGCATCGCGGAGAAGTGAGCCAACTTTTCATGGTAGCGAAATCGAAGAGCCCATTTGGGACACCGGCGACATGGCAGGACTGAGCTCGGATCAAGCCCGTGAAATATGGATTGCTTGGGAGATGCGGCTGCCGGATGAGGACCGTTCCCTGCCTCCAGATGAATACATTACCAAATTGGAAGGGCATTGGAACAGCGAGCATAACCTTACAGATGAGTTCAAAACACGAATTGCGCCAGCCACAGCGGCACTAGACATAATCAAGACTCGGTTCAGGCAGCAAGCAGACGTTATCAAGAAGAACCTTGACCATCTACAAGGCGAATTTGGGAAGGTCGAGGGCGATGAAACTGGTCCTCTGTACGAGTATCGGCAGAGGCTCAGGACATTTGTAACGACCGCAGACAAGTATGATACAGAAGTCATGACTATGCTTGCGCTTCTTCGCGCGAGCGGAAATCTCGAAGCAACGCAGCGCAGCGAGAAGGTTGTCGAAATGTGGCAGAAAAGACTTCAAAAGGTGCAAGAGATCGCCAATGGGCAACTAGTCAAGCTCGAAGTGGAGAGCGATCTGGTGAAGCGCTTCCGCGAAAGACGTGCAGCGGTCGCGTTGGGAGTCGGATGGATTGGACCCTGGCAAGTGGGCTCAGGCGCTATGGGCGCAGTGCAGGTCTGGGTAAAGCAGAATGACCAAGGTCGTATTGACGACGTATGAGCTGCCCTGTCCGTTGAAGAGGTTCGTGCGATCTGACTGCTTCACAGCGCATCGCTATCAAAGACATCCTTCCTCGGGAGAAAGACGATGGGGAAATGCACGATCCGTGGCTTCCATTGGATATCTGGTGGCCTCCACGCAAGGACCACACCGAGAGCTCATTTAGAGAGAGCAAACGTAGGTCAAGCTCTGCCGCGCGCGTCCTCTGCCAAACGCTGTGGAGGCTGACTCTTGCATCACTTGATAGCTGTCGAAGTGTTGGCACCCTACCGCTTACAAACTCTGATTGGCAGCGACGGAGTGGTGAGGCTCAGGAACTGGCGAATCAACTACAGGAAGCATCATCTTCGATTATATTCAGTCAGTCGTGCTGGCCTTACATGCTCTATAGCATTGCTAATCGTTAATGTTGCAGGAATATTGTCCTTTTGGGGATTTGAACCAAGCTATAAAAGATCGAACAAAATGGGTTCCTGAAGAATTCATATGGTGAGTCGAGCTATGAGACGGGTTTACTCTTAGATGACGGTGTGACATGCTAATTGCTCGTCCTTTTTATGGATGTTCTAGAGTCACTCACTCGAGTCGGTATGATCTGCGAGCAGGGACAGCTCATTGTCGATCCGATTAGCGGTAGCATGGAACCGGAGCGATGGGACTCTATCATCCACCGAGACTTGAAGCTAGGCAATGTATTCCTAGGCATAGCACTACAGGATCGATACAGAGGTTGGCCTGCAATCAAGGTAACAAGGATGCCATGCACGGGTCGAAAGATTTGCTGATATACTATGTGTATAGGTCGGTGACTTCGGTCTCGCCACGATGATCGCGCACGACGACAATCGAACGGGGAAGGACTTTCGGGCCTGTGGGACACCTGGTAAGCATTGATTTGCCCTTCCAGCTCGGGATAGACTGATCAAAGCATTCAGGTTGTCGAGCGCCAGAAACTGCTTATGATCAACCTGCCATAGTACCTACAGCTAAGACAGACGTTTTTGCCGTAGGCATCCTGGTCTGGTCTCTCATGCACCGTGCAGACGGCTATAGCGCTTTCGGGTGGGACCAAGTTTCGGACGGTCCCTGGCCAGGCAACGAATGGAAAGATGACATTGAGATAATGAAGGAGGTCGCCGAATCCGGGGTTTATAGCCAGCAGCTCATGGGATTGATGGAATGGTGTACGGAACGCCGTGTGGACGAGAGGCCAACTTGGTCACAGATCATGCACGATGTCGAGGAGCACAGAGACGAGTTTCTCCGTGACGCTGACTTTGACGATGTAGGCTTTCAAGATGAGTGGTCTGCTGGTGTAAAGAATGAGAGATACGCAGAGGGTGAGCAGCTTAGAGCTGCATTCCAGCATGAGGGCCCACCTAAGGGCGTGACCAGTCTGCCAAGGCCGCCCGCAGTCGAGGATCCCAACGACAACGCCGGGGGTATAGCGGGAACGGAGTTTGGAGAGATCGACCGACCTGATCTTCGCTCCAGAAGGAGCGACTTGGCGAGAAGAGGCAGAACGGGAGAAAACAGCGAGGGAGGAGGAGTAGATGATGATGACGACGAAAATGATGATGATGACGAGGGTGAGTACTCTCCAGCAGAAGTTATCCCGCCCAAGGAAGGGGTCATACTGAAGTTGCACCACCCAGATGCCGCTAGAAGGAGAAAAGAACGAAGGGAGCGTGATGATGGTCGTCAGGCCGAAGCGGGTCATCAAGCTCGCAAGCGAACGCATGATGCAGTACAGCAAGGCGGAGAGAGCCATGTAAATGATGATTTACAACGAGAAGTCAACGGCAGAGACAATGCCAATAATGCTAATGGAGGCGCTCGCAAGCCAGGAGAGCAGCCGCCAGCGAAGCAGGTCAGATACGAGGAGCCGAACGAGGCCCAAGACGATGGCGTGGTATCGGCTCTTTGGGGTGAAGGAGAAGATGGTGGACGGTTGAACGATGCGCCTCGGTCGGTGACGGATGTAATGGCAGAATTGGTTGAGGCGGCAAGGCAACAGAAGGCAGCGGCGAGCGCGGAGGCAGCTCCAAATGCGCAACAAGGGGCAGGACAGTCAGCGGGGGCAGGACAGTCAGTGGGGGCAGGACAAGCGGTACCAGGACCAGCAGCAGCAGGGACAGCGGCGCCAGGACCGCAGCAGCAGGCTCCACCGCAACAGCAAGCTCCGCCGCAACAACAGCAAGCTGCACAGCAGGGCCCTCGATATCCTGGCCGGAACCGAAAGGCTCCAGACCGCTACCAAGGAGGTTTCTAACGGGGCAAGAGGAAACGGCAGTAGCCGCAACATTGTAGAGTATCTCATTGTAGCCTCATCAAGACGGAGACATAAGTGGACAATGGGTGCACAACGTTGAACAAAGACAGACCTCGCTCATACAGCGCAGTCGGTTGACACAAGGCACAACATTCCGCATCCGGCGCGGCCTCCTCTGCGCATTGTTTACAGTCTTTATGGACAAACTTTTCAAAAATCCGCGAGTGGGCACTTTGCGATCAGCTCGTAGACAATTTTGAGGCCGCATCTTCCAGGTTTATTGCTCCACCAGTCGTGCTTGAATCAAGAGAAGAAAGGGCCGTATAGACCTGAAGTACGACTGGAAGTACAGGTCGATGTAGATAATGGAGGCAGCGAAAGAGGCATGGATCGACTTTGAAATATCGCTTGATGACACCTTGGACGATCAGGAACTTGAGGCTTACTGGGACGGAGGGGATCTGCCCGATCGATTTAAGGAGTCAATCGTGCCGGCAATACAGAAGTATAATGCAACGAAAGCCAGCTATGGATCCCGGCAGGCATTGCCGCCCATTGACAGGAAGAGGGCAGAGAAGCTCGACGACTCTGGCAGCGACTATTTGCGGAAGACGCTGCGCCTGCGCAACGTGGTCTTGAACGAACTACGTACATACAGCGATGCGATCGCACGCTTGCGCAACCTGTTACAACATAGTGGATCACTTGAAGCCACAGCGAGCAGCCAGGAGGTTATTGCCGCTCGCCAGAAGGAAGTGCAAGCGGAGTTGGCGGCCCTTGAAAGCGAGGTCAAGGAGCTGGAGAACATCTCGGCACTCCGTGTAACGCGCGAGGAGGTCTCCTTGGGGCGTGGATGGGTTGGCCCTTGGCATGTGGGCGAAGGCGGTATGGGCAAGGTGCAAGTGTGGGTGAAGCAAGATGGCTCAGGCGCCATCGAGAATGTAAGCGTCCTTGTCCTTGTTTCATGATCTGCATGTAGGAGGGCATCGAGTTGACGATGACACAGCGCTTGGCTATCAAGAATGTCATCCAGAAGGAAGGGGAGAGCAAAGCACCTTGGAACGGCTCTGAGTTCTGGTGGCCCTGGACGGGTGGTGGAATGGACGACAAGTTCTTCAAGAAGCACATACGTAAGTCCATCAAATCCCTCTGCGTCTTGAATCAATTTTTAAGTAATACTAATCAAAGCACCCTGGTTGTAGCTGTCGAAGTCGTGGCACCGAAACGTCTACGACGCCTCGTCGGCGGTGAAGGAGTGGTGAGGGTACTGAATTGGAGAATCAATGTTCAAAAGCGACATTTGAGACTCTATCAAGTGCGTACCTGCTGTCCATCGTCCATTGGCGCTGCTGATCAAGTTCTCCGTAGGAATACTGCCCTTACGGTGATCTGAGCGACTTTATCCAAGCCAGTCTGAAGCGAGCGGGGCAGGAACGGCTCTGGGTACCTGAAGCATTCATATGGTACGTCAAGAGTCGTGCTGGGACTCCGTGATGTCCATTCGTCGATCCCTAATGTGTATACGCAGGCACATGCTTGAAACCGTCGTTCGTGTTTTCATCCTATGCGAGGAGGGTGAGCTCGACCACGACCCAATCAGCGACTCCCTTGACCGTCCGCCTTGGGGTCATCCATGGGACTTGATCATCCACCGGGACCTGAAAGCCGGTAACATCTTTCTTGACCTCCCGTTTCAAGATCGGTATCGAGGGTGGCCTGCGCCTAAGGTAAGGGAGGGATGTAATCTGCCGAATGTGGACAACAAAGGCTGACGCACAGTACTACCAGGTCGGGCACTGGGGACTGGCAACGATGATTGCCAAGGACGATAAACGGGACGAGCGCGTATGGTTCAGTTCCTGCGGGACGCCTGGTATGCATTTTCTCGCTCCGAACTGTCTGCTATTACGTGCACGGGTACTGATTTACACAACAGGATGTCGTGCTCCCGAGCTGACCACAGAAGAGCGCATGAAAATTCCTACAAACAAAGTCGATGTCTTCGGCGTAGGTCATTTGGCCTGGTCACTCATGGAAATGAGCTGGGGCGACCAACTCCTCAGATGGGAACAGGAAATGCTGTTAGAGGAGGGCAGGGAGGCCGAAGACGAGAGCAAGTGGAATGAGGAATTGGGAATATCCGATGCTGTGAAAGCCACATATTCTGCGGAGCTCGTTGAACTCACGTCGTGGTGTGTCAACCCCGACCGCGACAAGCGGCCGGAGTGGTGGCAAGTCCTGCAGGCGATTCAGAAGGGCCAGGACCCCGAAGTCCGCGATGCCAACATCGATGATCCTGTATTTGGGAGGGACTGGCCATTGCCCCTGCACGAGAGATATAAAATTTCCGCCAAGCTCAAAACTCCGCTTCACGAAGGACTGCCCGCCGGCATGGATGACGTACCCCAGCCTCCTGAAAGTCCAGGCGACGATGATATTGGTGGCAAGGCTGGGACTGCGTTCGGAGAGGATGGTTCGGCCCAAGGCCAGAGAGATGGCGATGAGAATGGCACGCGAGCGGGCAAGCAAACGAACCAGCCTCCATTGTCGCATCGTGCAGCTGATGGTGGAGCAGTCAACGATAAGGGCGACGACGACGATGATGACGCGCCGGCTCAAGGGACGAGGAGGGGGACGACGAGGAGGGGTACTAGCACCTCACGACCGCCGCGAAACGCAGGTACAGCCGAAGCGAACCAGGAGCCAACAGCAAACGGAGACAGCAGCGCAGAAGCCGCCCGTCAAACTCGCAAGCGGAATCATGATCAGGTAGATCAAGAAAGGGAGGTCGACGCCGAGGACGATTTAGCACGAGGGCGCAACAGCAGGGGCCAAGGCAACGCCGGCGCCGGACCTAGATCTCAGACCAATGAGGGCGCTCGTCCCTCGTCGACGACGCAGCCGCCGACCAAAAGAACGAGACAGATGGGCCCGCAAGACGGCAATGACGGCCAGGAAGAAGTCGCAGGAGATGCAGATGCAGCAGCACGACAGGCGGGTGCAGCGGCGGGGCCAGCAGCAAATGCGGTGCAAGGGCCAGGGCTTGCGGTAGGGGCAGCGGTGGCAGGGACAGCGGCACCAGAACAAGCGGCACCAGGACAAGCGGCACCAGGACAAGCGGCACCAGGACAAGCGGCACCAGGACAAGCAGCACCAGGACAAGCGGCACCAGGGCCACCAGCGGCAGGGCCACCAGCGGCAGGGACAGCGGTGCCAGCAGTACAGGCCGCAGGACCGGCGGTAGCGCCACGCAGGACTGGGCGACCACGGGCCGGTCGCGTGCTTTGGCAAGGAGGAGGAGCACCAGAGAAGCGTTTGTAGCCGCATCATCATGTATCTCTCTCATGATTGTGGAGTATCTCATCATAGCCTCATAACCAATTTCATCTACCGCATCTACACCTCCTGCCTCGCCGTGCTCTCAAACCCCTCGGGTTCCAAATAACTCCACTCCGGCACCTCGCGAATCTTCTTCCACATCTCCTTCTCCAACTTATTGGCCGCCTTCGCATACGGAGTATTCTCCGCATTATACCTCTTACAATTCCTTACCAACAGCAACACGTCCCGCACGAAATCATCTACAGTCTCGTACTGATCTTTATCCAGCTTACTCTCCATCGTGCTCAGGTCCATTGGCTCCTTGATGACGTCGTAGTAATCGTGGACCTCTTCGCCGTTTACGGGTTGCAGGAAGGGCCACGCGGAGGAGGAGGTTTGGAGCGCGGAGAGGAGTTGCAGCAGGAGGGAATGAGAGGGGTTGCGACGGGGTTGGCGCGCGAGGGCGTCCATGTCGGGGGACCAGCCGGTTTCTTTTATGGGGGAGAGGGAGAGGGGGTCGATTTCGGGGAGGGGTTGGCCGGGTTTGAGTTTTTGCCATTGGGCAGGGGGTTGGTGGACTTCGTAGCTTTTGCTGACGGCGCGAATCTTGGCGTGCACGACGGCTTTTTGTTTGAGGAGCAGGCGGCCGGATTCGAGGTAGCGGATTTTGGGCAGCATGGAGCATTGCATGATGGTGCCGCCTTCGTAGTCTTTGATGTAGCCCATCCATTTGGGCTTGTCGAGAGTGATTTCTTTGGTGAAGCCTTGCTTTTTGAAGTAGCCGATGGCGTAGTTGTCGGCGTAGGTGAGGAAATGCATGACGTCTGAGGTGGCTTTGACGTAGTCTTTGAGATGTGACATGAGGTGGGCGCCGTAGCCTTTCACTTGCTGGTCGCTGCTAATGGCGCAGAAGACGATCTCGGCGAATTGGCGGCCTTTGAAGGGACGGTAGGTGATGCCGCCTACGACTTCGCCGGGCATGCCTGAGGCTTCGGCATAGCTGCCAGCTGGCGGACGTTTGACGATGGCTATGCTGAGGTGTGTGCGGTCGTAGACGAGTCGCGCTATGTAATCTTTCGGCATTTTGGGTAGTTGCTTTTGGAAGATGCATTTCAGGCCGGTCAGGATGATCATGGACCGCGGCTTGTTGTCGTTATTGACGACTTGAAACGAGATGTCGCCATTCCGCTCTTCTATCACCGCTGGCTTCTCGGGGAAGGGTACAGCAGGCTTGTATGTGTCTTTCTCGCCGTCGCCGTCGCCGTCGGCTTGCGGGGAGGGAGAGGGTTTGAGTCGCTTCGCATCGTGGACATCGCCGTTCAGATCCGAGTCGGCCTTGCGCTTGGGTGCTGGCATGCGCGAGTCAGTATGAATGATTGAGGCTGGAGGTATGAGTTGAGCTGGCATATTTGACGATGCTTGGTATGTGCGAGAGAGAGGTCTGCCTACCTTCGTCTTTTATGCTATCTTGCGCCATCTCGTGTCAGGCACGTGAACATCGAGTTGCAGTCGCGATCTCGTGAAGCACGTCTCCATGAGGCAAGTGCGGAGGACGTGTGGAGTTGGCGTTCCTTCGCTGCATCCCGTTAGCGTTTATGCACGTGAAGCTTGGCATGCGGCTCTAGGGTGCAGCTGCCGAGCCAGCTGTTCACCTCCGCGAGCCATTGAGCCTCAATCTCTCGACTTCACGCACAGCATCAAGCACATAAAGAGACTCATCAATGTCTGCGACACCGCTTCACGACCTTTGGGAAGCTTCGGCGAACCAGCCTTTCCAGCCTGCCATCGGCAAGAACTCCCAGTTCGCTGTCGGCTTCACTCTCCTACTTGCTGCTCTGGTCTTGACTGGACTGTTCGGACTTAGTATGTACCGATCGCAGATGAGCCATGCAGTATGCTAACAATCGATAGACAACTCCCTCAAAAGCCTCCCAATCTATGCCGTTCCAGCTTCTCTTGCATTCGGGTAAGCTCCTCTCTATCCATTTCTGCCTGAGGCCTCGTAACATCTAATCGCGCCTTCCAGTTTCGGCGCGGTCTATATGATCTGCGCAGTCGGCGTATACGTATGATTTCAACCCGCTATAGACGACACGCACCAGAGATCAACCTCGCGACCGAGTACCGCAAGGCTCGTGAAGCCAATTACGACCCTCCGCCCGGCCTCAAGGTACCCCCGAAAAGCAAGAAAGGAAGGAGCGGCCAAAGAGACGCGTCGTGGACGGCAATACTTGTCATCATTGCCGCAGGCTGTCTTGCCTACTCTACAGTGTATTATATTGCGCTGCAGTTGGCGAGATACATAAAAGCAAGCTAGATACCCACAAGACTTCAGAGACACTATGGCACCTCATCTCTTCACCGCCACCTCATACTCCGCACGCCAACTCCTCATGCTTCTCCGCTGCATCTCCTTCGCAAAAACAGCCCAAGTCCGCATCTCTCCCGAAGGCATCCGCTTCAGCACCGAAGACAGCAGCTTCATGGAAGCTTTCGTCTTCCTCGATAAAACCCTCTTTGCCTCCTACACCTACAACACCCCACCACCTCCATCTTCTCAAGACGATCCACCGGATCCACCAATCTTCGAAATAAACCTGGACTCTCTCCTCGAAACCCTCAACATCTTCTCCCTCTCTGACCCCAACGCCGCGCGAAAACCCGGCGATTACGACGGCTTCGCAGCGCACCGCCTCAACCGCCACGCAGGCATCAACGCCTTCTCCAACCAGACTCTAGGCGTCTCTGGCGTCTGTACCTTTACCTACGAAGGCGAGGGACAACCTCTAAGTATCTATATGTCCGAATCCGGCGTCACCACTACCTGCGACCTCACGACCTACGAAGCCGAAAGCATCGAAGAAATCCCCTTCAACCGCGACGCTGTGGCCATGAAATCCATCATGCGCTCGACCTACCTCCTCGACGCCATCACTGAACTGAGCTCCATGAGTCCAGAAACCCTGACAATCACTGCATCCCCTTCCTCCCGCCCAGGTCCGGATCTCTCACTCTCAGCATCCGGTGCACTTGGATCAGCTACCGTCGAGTTCGTGGCGGAGGGTGGCGGGAGCGAAACACCGGTATTGGAAACGCATCAGTGTGGTGGTAAGACGGGAGCGAGGTTCAAGTTTAGCTTGGTCAAGGCGGCGCAGAGGGCTATGGCGAGTGCGACGAAGGTGAGTGTGAGACTGGATGAGGAGGGTGTGCTGAGTCTGCAGTTCTTGGTCGAGGTCGAGAGTGCGGGTGGTGGGGGAGGTGGGGAGGGCGTCGTGTTTGTGGATTTTCGGGTTGTGCCGTTGGTTGCGGAAGAGGATGGGGAGGGGGGAGAGGGGAGTAGTTCTGGGGAGGAGTAAATCAGCGACGTGATTTCTTGTGGCGTTTGTCAAAGATGTCTACCTTAGCATGCCCTCGCCCTCTACTATCAAACTTCACGAGACATTCTCACAAATCAGGGACTAAGAATTTGTCTTGTCCTACCGACACCATCCAAATGGTCACATCACCATCGACAAGAGAGGCTTGCCTACCCCTGACATGTGGACTCCATAGCCCGACCACCGTTAAATTCGCACCTGTGGCGTCGCATCTTGATGCTCGGCAATGCTAAGGTTTGCGAGAGGGCCTTGTCTATGCTTGTATTACGTCGATTTGCTGCTACAAATTAAAGGATTGCGCCGGTGAGGCCGGTACGCCTGCTCATCTGCCTACTCGTAGCTTTCATGGCTGGTCCAGGCATTATCCTATGTTGAGTCGCAATTTGTGATGATCCTCTGTGTCGCGTTTGCAAACGCTAGATAATTGCGCCTAGAGGAGATAGCCGATTAGTCAAAGACGATTTGACCACTTGTTGAGACGATTGTCATGGAATGCAGACAGGTACGCAGATCTCCTGTGTGGTGAAGTGACCTGACCACTCTTTGCAGCCCCACATCGCTTCTCAGCCTGGACCATAAGTTGTCTCCAGGAATGATCTCTCTGCTGCTGTCGCGACCGAGAGGAAATTTGGACTGCGAAGTTCTGCGCCGAACGATATCGGTTGGTACTACGGATTCCGAAAAGCCGCACCAAGTCGAACCCCGAGTAGATAGTATAGATTGAGGGTCCTAGACCTGATCCGCTCATCCATCGTTAATCAAAGCAAACGCCGTCCGAGGATTCCTAGGCTTGTTCCATAACGGCACAAGCCCAAAATCCTTCGGTCCACTGTCTGTCGCAGGCTAATAGTAGTGTAAAAAAGACAACGGATTCGCAGTACAATCTGGCTGTCTTTTATGATCCGTCGCTCTATCTTCCTCTTTCAAACACCCTTTCCACTTCCAAACTCTTTACGCCATGCACGCTCTCACCGTCCTCACGGGCTTCCTAGCCCTTCTGCCAGTCTTCACCGCGGCAGCAACTTGCAACTACAGGTCCGAATGCAATGGCGACTGCGATGCTGGTAGCAGGCAGCCGTTCTGTGTACTTGTACGTATATGCCCGGGCATCGCTTGCTGGTGCCTCGTTTTGCGGGCTGACCGGATACTGACTGTTTATAGTGTCAACCAAGCAGCGACGATCCAAGCATGGCCAAGGGCCCGTCAGGTGGTAATTTTTGCAAATTCATGGGCAACCCGCCGGGAGTGAAGCAGTATTGCGTGAGTGTTTGACCCCTCTGTCGACTGACGCGGCAGACAAGATGCGGCGCTTTGGGCTAACAGTTCCCCCAGTGCTCGAGGAATGAAGGATAAGAGCATTGGTGCTTGCATTTGAAAACCGCTAGTGCCCAATGGTATTGACGATGCTAACTGCTTGCCTGAGCATCGGGAGCACCGTTCCTGCGAGGAGTGGTTCAAGGAATAGTCCTCTAGGCAGTCAAGCAAGCTCCAGTCATCTTGTTGTGCTGCTCGTCACCAATGAAATTGATATGTCTGTGGTGTCAGCCTCCACATGACATTCACCGGGTCATCATTCAGTTAGTCGAGCCGATTTGGGTTGATTCCTGAGAGTACTGAGGCAACATGGAGGCGTTCTTGCTTCTTCCGTCACGTCAGGCTAGTGAATAAGTACCTCTTCTACCGCTTCTGCAGCGCCTCGAAGAGCGCCGGCGATTTCACAGCCGTCACTTCATCAACGTCCAATTGCGGGTCACTCTTCGCCATCGCCCTCCGATAGGCATCCCTCTCCTTGATCTTTTGCAAGTACGCCGCGATATGCGGATACCCATCATAGTCCCTTCCGACGAACTTCCGCATCGTACTCAGACTGAATCCCATCACGATATCTGCGGTGGTCAATTCGTTGCCAGCGAGCCAGGCTTTGGTCTCGCCAAGGCGTGCCTCAATGAAATCATAGCATTGCGTGACCTTCTTCTCGTAGCGCGCCCGAGTCGGATTCGATGCGTCAACCCCGGAGAAATGCAGTGCCATACAGCGGCCTACAGCAGGCTGGAAGGTGCCATTGGTGAAATGGAGCCAATAGAGGTAATCTGCATAAGCCTTCTTGCCCGCCTGAGATCGTGAAGAGTCAGCGGCTGCTCTAGCAATCATCTTTGCCACGATGATACGCTGCCGCCTCCATTCACACTCACCTGAGGTCCCACAGTCAACTTTCCTTCTCCATAGACGTTGGTGATGTAGTCTACAACTGCCTCTGTTTCCGCTAGGACGACATCGCCATCCGTGACCACAGGCGCAGCGCCAATGGGGTGGAGTGCAACGAACTCTGGCGGCGATAGGAGAGGAGAGCGTTTGTAGAGCTTGAGGTCGTACGGTACGTTGAGCTCCTCGCAGAGCCAAACGATGCGTTCGCTTTGGGAGACTTGGAGGTGGTGGATGGTGAGAGTCATTGTCCTGCCCTTCTCAGGTCTGCCTGTCTGTTGAGTATCGTTGTCTGTCGCTGGAGTTGCTTCCTTTTGATAGGTGGTAGTTATCGATCAGGTCAGTGTTCCTAGGAGCTGAGTGGCAAATGTCCAGCTGTCTTGTATTTGCGAGTTCAACGCCTTCTATTCTACGGGATCATATGATGGGCAGGTATGGGCTGAACGCGGTTTGCTTGGCAAGTTGTATCTTGCTCTGAAGTTGAACATCCGACATCGCAGCAGAGCTACGGAGGTAGCTGAAGCTTGAAGAGTTCACGCAAGACGTCATGGCATGGATCCATAAGTATGTCCTTCGTTGAACGATCAACACGACTATGGCGCTTTGCTAATGGGTACGTTGTAAAGTATGCTCTTCGGGTCCTGCTGGCTAGCTCTTCGATGGGTCAGCATTTATTGCTGAGCCGTTCTGCATCATCACCCGTCTAGACTCCATGGCCTGCCCGCGCATGCAGTCATTGGCGAGTTCTGCGGACAGCACGCTCAAGGATGGCAGCGATGAATCCGTGATGGCATCCATCGGGGTTTCGCGGCCGTATTGCAGACGAAGCAGGCAGGTCACACCTCGAAGAGCTTGTTGACGCGGCCCGTGCGCGCGCGCCAGCTCTGAAGACAGACGCGTCAAGGTTCTCAATCATGTACCTTTCCAGACTTTGACCACAGCAACATAAGGTCTTGGTCATCGATGCTACAGCCTCCCTTGGCAGACGGCGCTGTAGTGCAAGCGTCCTTCGGGTCGCTTGGTAGTCGATGGCATGCGTCAAGGATGCAGCGTTGCAGGACCAAGTCAAGACAACACGATTGTGGCCTGGGATTACCACTTCTCGCAGCTGCTCGAACGATACTTGAGATGGTTTTGCGGTGCGGTGTTCTCGTCGGCCGGACAGACGGTGCGAGGTGTCATCTGGAATGAGGTGAGATTGCCAAGCTCTCAGTGACTGCCACCGGAGACACATTCACTATCTAGCTATGTTGACTCTCTAGTGATTCCGACAATTGAACACAGTCTTCGAAAACAGACCTCCTAATCCAAGGTCTTAGTCTAGTTGCCACTGCACCTCGCCCTCAACACAGTCGCTGTGGACCCAACCTCTCTAATGGCTATAGCATCGAATTTGCAAAGTTGGCTCCTCTCGGGCTGGCATGGAGCGCTCTACGAGCAAAGACGTCGTCAGTTTGGCTTTACATGAATGATGGAAAGCGTAGAAGTTGTAACTCACATCACCGCAAAATTGCCTGCGAGAGCCGTCGGGTTCGTCGCAGACACCGGGACTCAGGCCGTAGTTAAGTGAGCATCTCTGACCGGTATCATGGTTAGCGAGGCTGTTATACAGCTGGGTATTCTTGGATGCGAGTATTCTAGCTGGCCATGACGGGCAGACTTACTCCTGCCAAGGCTTGATGTGCCAAGAAAAGCATGATGATGGTGGGCGACTTCATGATGGTTACTATTTGTGGATGAGGTTGATCGAGGGCTCTTTGAATGTTGAGGGTCGACGGCAGAAGTGGTTGATCTTACATACACGCTCGGACACGCAATAGACAATCCGATACGGATGCTGAGCCCGGCTTTAAGCTGGAGTAATGTCGCTTGTCCCGAGTCTCAAACCACGCAGAAATTGGCCCTCGGACCCGGGGCCAATCAGTGTATATTTCTGATGTGTCTGCTCTGCTAGTCACTGTTGACGATATGTCTTTGAGAGGTAAACTCACCTCGAATTGGGAACAAGGTATGCAAGTCTCTGTTGAGTTGCTTGTTATGCTGCTTCGCATTTCTCAAGCTAAACGACAAATAGTAGTTGCCATGACCATCATCCTTGCAAGTCTTGCTGTTGAACCAAGCTGCGGACTGGCTGCATTTTGCGCCCTCAACGCCCGGCGCTTTATACGGATAGCCAACAGTAAGCTCGTAGGCCACGCGAGGCTTAAACACATCGCCATTTTTGAGGAAGTCCGTGGCTTTGCAGGATTGCGCCCATTTTGCCACCTCCCGCTTGGTCTGTATCTGCTGCCTGGGGACGGCATACGGAAGTGCAAGTGCGGTGCTGGCGAAGATGGTAAGGAGAAATGTCTTAAAATGCATCGCTGGAGCTTTATTTCCGTGAGACCGACCTGCGGACAAGCTAAAGAGTAAGAAAGCTGATGAAGAGAAGAGACCGAAAAATTGTGATCAGCACCTCGATAGCCCAGACTTGCTGCGCTGAGCCACTTCAGATCGAGCTGGGAGTGCTTCGACTTTCTACATGCGCAGTCTGGAGTCCTCAAATCCACACTTCGGGCTATACTTAGTCCTTTGTGCTTGCTAACCCAGTGCATGCTCTTCGTCCTCCGGAGACTGGGCCGGATTCTTTATCCATCATAATTAATAGTCTTGCGTGGACAAGGCTTTGTTTGGTGCCAACACGAACAGATCAACATTAGAGCATGTATCGGCAACATGTCATGCTGCGAAACGGTCAGCCAACAAGCGATGTTCACAGGCTTGGTCATACAAGCAAGCTGTACATGGCACCACATCGGGACCTGTTTCTTGGGCGACCAGCATACGCTGATGCTGTGCTTCTAGGGCTTCAATAAATGTTATGGGCTTCGGAGCTGCGGCCATAATCTGCCTTTGTCCGCCTCCACCAGTCCTCTCAAAAGTCAGCCGACAGTAGCTTGACTGACCGACTGCTGTTTCACGGACGCGTCAGGTCCAGTCATGTTGATCCGACTCTCGTCAACAATCAAGCTTGACTTGTCTACCTAGACGATGAAATGTGCCTGATTGACATGACCGACTTTAACGTTAGGTCTTGATATGAAACTGATCCTGACTTACCCAAGCATCAGTCAGTGAGTCAGCCAAAGACAACTTGACTGAATGCTGAAATGACTGGCCTCGATGGTGTTACTGCTTGAGATTTCCACTCTCTCAGGATGGCCAGCTTGCAATGGGTATCTGCGCCTGCAAGCATTGGCGAATGTTCATAGGCAGTCGCTGGCGACTCCGATGTATCAAACATTTTGCCACCTCCACCGCCGTCAGCATGGGTCAATGCAAGGGGTGCCTTCCTCGTGCAGACCCAAGTGGCCCTTAGGACAGAGGGATGCTATCAACTCAACGGCGACTGGACCAGCTCGAAGGTCGAAGTCGTAATGGTGCAGACACTTGGACCCTTTACGGATTGGATGTATTCATGGATCGAGGCTGATTATACAGACCTCAGCATTATCTTGACCATAGGCGCTATTGTCACAACGGATGTTACTGTTCGAGGTTCCAATATAGTTATGGCAAGCAGCACCAGCAGCCCTGCCCAGCCTCAGACGACTGCCCGGTCCACTATCGTTTCACCAATATCCGGCTCTACGATCACAACGTCTTTGCTCACGGCCACAGTATCTTCTAGCTCAGCACCACACTTACCAACGACAAAGGCCAAGATGATAAGTTACATTCAGCGGTTGCTATTGCATTGCCAATAGTCTGCTTTTTTGCCGCTCTGTCAGCCCTTCTAATTTTTGTCCACCGTCGGCGAACGCGGGGAAATCGATTATGCATCGGTGGAAGCCAGGTCACCACGTTACTAAACGAGTGCTCGGCGAGTAATGATCTGGCCACACTGGCTTCAGGCCGCCTGTCTCCAACCTACAAGCTACTTGGCGCCGCAAGGTCGTGCTCATACGAGCTTCCTGCCGGGTACCAGAAGCCGAACAGACATGAGCTTGCGTCGAGTGGAGGACCTGTATCGTTGCGTGAACAACCTGCTGGATGCACTCCTGTCATTGAGGGTGACGCTGACGATTTTGCAATTGTCTCAACATAGGACAATGAGGTCAACGAGGCAGTAATGATGAAACCAATGGGTGGCGTCGTTTCATAATCCACACACAGCCCAATCCATACACAGCCCATACCATATATAGCCCGCCGTCCTATAACCATTCCCCCTCAACAAAGGCTACCTCAACTCCTCGCTCCAGAACCTCAACCTCCGTGTGTCACAGTTGGCCTCTTCCGATCTACTGGCAGATCAGAGGGTTGCCAGAGCAGTGACCGTACACCTTTTCTCCCTGAGCAACACATTAGCATAGGTCGAGAGGGGGCAAGAGGTGCATCAATTACATATCCGACTTCATATTGGCAGTCTACACCCGGGACGCGACCGAGGCATGCTGTTCGCTCAGACGCGAAGGCGCTCGTTGCGAGCGCGAGGGCTGTTATCATCATAGCGCGGATGTACATGGTGAACCAGGAGATAATTGCTGTGGGCACTTGCTGAGCAGTAATTTTAGCTGTTGCAGTGGTGAGCCATTCGGGAGTTCTCACAGTATTCCGGTTGCGTCCTTGCTACGTTCAATATCTAGAGACCAGGTGGCGATGTTGGAATAGAGCGCAGCGCATTTTGCAGGCAGTAACATGAGCTTTAATGGCCATCAGCGGTCGCTTTCCGGCATTGTCTCACGGCGGTCTTCGGGGCCAAGAGCTCAACTCCTTTACATTCTGGGCGCACTTGGCACTCAGGAGAACGGCTGCCGTACATGAGTCCGCGGGTCTAATTACCATGAGCCATCCGCAGCCGCACCGGACGAAGGTACCTGACCTAGTGCTGTCGTGTCTACGATAATTGGAGCAGAGAAATGAATCTCTCGGGATGTGTGAGGAAGATAGTTTGCGAGTGACATGTGTACTTGCTTGAAGGCTGGAGAGGAGCGAGGTTCATGCGGATTGTTTAATCATGTACCACCTTGCGCCAATACATCCTCAATGCGGATGGCTGGGTTGTACTCGTGCCTCTTTGCCATGTAGCTGATCTACCCGATATTCTACGGCTCCTTGTGCAGAGAGTCCTCGCGGCTCTCATCAGTGGTGAAAGGTGATGGAGCTCTGCCATTGATGGGGCCCGATAATGGGCCATGTTTACAAGAAAGCTCCATTGTGTTGTATGCCTTCGTGGTGATGCCGCAACTCGTTGGGGAAGTCGGCAATGACGCCATCAGGAACGCAAAGATCCTACGACCGCAAATGATTGAATCGTGAATGTATATGGTCTGGATGCTGATTGATATGGTGTCGCGTGCGAGTCAGGCGCTAGCAGAGTGGATCGCCTCTCGAAAGTCTTGGCAGTGCTTCACGTCTCTAGTGGATCGACGCTGCCTTAGCAACGATGTACACACGCAAAGTGACGCAGTCTGGTTGCTTTTTACAGTTTCGATCATGGCTGAGCGCGTTACCACTTTGAGTGCTACGTCGCCACGGCATTATCCATATAGGAGTCCCTTTCGTAAGGAGGCGGGACCGCAGCATTGATCCTCGGTATTTAGTCCAGCATGCAGTCCGTCCTGAAATCCATTGGCCTCGCGGGACTTGCGTAAGTACATTCAGATCACTCAAGCAGACATGGAATTGCTGACGACTAAAACAGTGCTACTTCCTGTGACAATGTCCAGACTGGGTACCAATGCAACACAAGCATCAGCCATAATTGGGGACCGCAGAGTCCATACTTCAGTGTTCCCAGCCAAATCTCTGCTGATATTCCATCCGGATGCACAATCAGCTTCGTGAATCTGCTTTCTCGCCATGGCGCTCGTTATCCTACATCAACCAAGGACGATGACTACATGGATTTGATCGACCAGATTCAGAACCAAACTACATCGTATTCGGAAGAATATGCCTTTCTTCAGAACTACACCTACAGTCTCCGCGCTGATAACTTGACCAGCTTTGGTCAGCAGGAGATGATCAATTCTGGCATCAAATTCTATGATCGCTATCCTGCTTTGGCGCAGACATACACGCCGGTCTTTCGTGCATCGGGCGATCATCGTGTGGTGAAGTCGGCGCAGAACTTCAGTCAGGGTTTCCATCAAGCTCGTGGTGGTGCTGATCCAACGTATCCATACCCGATCGAGAAGATCTCGGAGCGCGCTGGATCCAACAACACCCTATTCGCACAACTGTGTACCAATTACGTGAATGGCACAGATGCTGACCTCAACAAGGATGCCAGAAACAAGTGGCGCAACACGTGGATAAAGAAAACGAGAAAGAGGGTCAACAAGAATCTCAAGGGAGCGAAACTCAGTAAGAAGCAGATCATCTACCTGATGGACCTATGTCCGTAGAGACCCTTGCCACAGCAAACGGTACTATCTCGCAGTTCTGCAGCCTGTTCAAGGAAGACGAGTGGAAGTACTACAACTACTACTATTCGCTGGACAAATGGTATGAGGATCTGCACGGCAATCCTCTTGGTCCCACGCAAGGTGTTGGGTTCGGCAACGAACTGCTTGCGCGCATGACGCAGAATCGTACATACGTGACCAGTGCTGGATCCTACACATCAATCAATCATACACTCGACAATTCACAGATGACCTTCCCCTTGGGCAGCGGATACCCTCTGTTCGCCGACTTCAGCCACGACGACGATCTGAGCTCCATCTTCGCCGCCTTGGGCCTGTACAATGACACTGCAGATCTGTCGAAGAAGAAGCTGGAGACCACCAAGAAGACCAACGGGTACTCGGGCGCCTGGACTGTGCCATTCGGTGCTCGGGCGTACTTCGAGAAGATGGTTTGTCCCAGCGAGAATGAGGAGCTCGTGCGAGCTATCATCAACGACAGAGTGGTGCCACTACAGAACTGTGGCGCGGACAAATTGGGACGTTGCACGCTTAGCAATTTTGTTGCCAGCCAGACCTTTGTTACGAGCGGTGGGCATTGGAGTCAGTGCTTCACTTGAAATGATGACTCTATTTGCTGTGCGTAGAACGATCTACGCACAATGTCTACTCAGCCGTGTTGTCTGATGCTAGGCTGTGCAGCCAGAGTTCGCTACTGGTTTCGAAGCGCCACCCGCTGATTTGACGATCAAGATATGCTAATGACGTGCCACCAGCCCAAGTGCCGTTTTGGAACGCAGAGGATGGTGACTTCGACGACAGCGACAAGGATATCAATTGGAGTCTTGAACGAAGCGCCAACGCTTCAGTCCCAACATTCAATCAACATCCTCATCGCGCCAATCACCTCATATCTGGTTAGGTGCTGGCGCTCTGATGCTGCCTTGACCGGCTGTAGGTAGACCTGGCTGGGTCGACTCAAATGTATGTGCATGACCTCCCATGTTCCTGCGCGTCCAGACCTGACACGGATTCGACCCGGCAATGAGGGAGAAACGCTGTCGCGAAAGTGGACGCCTTGTGCAGCGAAGGCAAAGCTTTCAAAAGCACGCCCAAACATGGAAGCCACCCAGTGTCCGTCGACGAGCTCCAAAGTGTCGCAGTCCGTAAAGTACACATCGCTTTTGACTTCCAGCGTCGTTATATGAGCCAAGGCAGCTTCACTGGGAAGGGTTTCGTCCATCAGGCTCAACGACCCACCGTAAAAGTGCCTGTTTCTGCTCGTCACGGATGCCTCAAAATCCTACGTGATCACGAACTTGTGATTCGCCCTGTGAGGTTGATGAGCCCATACCTTGCTCTAGGGGAACGAACGCCTCGCAGATGTATGGTCTGAGCAAGGTTGCAATAGAGAGTAGTAGGTGTCAACGAAATTTGCATACCAGTAAGCCTCCCAACATGCTTCGAAGAGCATTGCGGACTCGCTGTAGATTTGATAGATTTGATGGCAAGTGGAGAGGATGGCGGCACTGGGCGGGCTCGTGGCGAGCATGTCTGTTTCTTGCGGGTCGTCATCGCTTGTGAACGCCAGCTCGTAAATCTGATTACGGAGCTGTAGAAAGCGAAGCGTTAGTATCATTTTCAAAACGAAGGCGCTGCCGATTTGTCGGCGTAGCTCTGGTGGAAGCTCGAGGAGGTAGCATTTCTCGTCCATGGTGGTAGCTGGCTCGATTGCGTGTGCGCGAGACATATTGTTGCTTGCGCACGAGAGTCGTGATTGGTGGAAGAGTGAAGGATGTGGAAGATGTTAGAGAGACGAGCTGCGTTGCACAAGCATCAAGAGAATGCTTCCGGGACGGCCCGCCAGCCTGATAGGCCGATCCGAAAATGGAAGGAGCACAGGCCGCCGCCACGTGAATGAGTCTGTCACAGCAATCAAGTGGCAAAGCCTTCCTGATTGGAAGTCTTTTTTCTCATGTAGCCTCGCTAGTGACGAGTCTCTCTCCTTTCAACAAGAGCGACTGCCCCTATGGAGGACAAAGGTTTCACCAGCCAATTAACGGTTGACCGGTTGATATGGTTGACAGCTTTTCGACACGGTTGATGGCTTGTCAATACGCTTAAACGCTTGTTGATACGGTCAATGACTTGTTGATACTGTTGACTGCTCGTGGCTGAATGACTGGCCGGTCCAATGGTTGATCTATTAGTTGACTGATAGAAATTACTGATGGAGGAGCCACAAATGCCAACACACGTTGTGAAACTCCAGATTGACCAAGCGACATACAGTGAGCCCAGAATCATCGCCCGTTCGCACATCTCAGGCGGCTTACCAGAGCTAGATTCTCATGGTACCCACCATGAGGGAAAATAGTCGCCAAAAAACGATTTATCAACCGAGCTTTCTCCGCACAGTTTGCCAGCTCAGTCCCAGCACTCGGGAAGCCATCTCAAGGCTCCAATGACCTCGTATTCCGTCAAGTGCTTGCGCAACGATGCCTCCTTTACGATGCGAATCTGCTCCTCATCCAAATCTTCCAGATGGACGTAGTTCCAACGATCGCCCTCGTCAATTCCTCCATCAAGGTCCGTCCCCCCTAAGCCCTCGACCGTGAGGATTTGCTGATCATCATCCCAAAGGCAATGTCCTTCCGCAACGAATGCGAAATGATACTCAGTTGAGGGCGAGTCGTAAGAGGACCAGATCCCATCATTTACCGTGATCTTGTGAAGGAACCCAGGATAAGTCATGGTGTCGCTGCTGATCTCGAGATGCGTCACGCAGGCTAGAACAGAGTCGCTAGGCAGGCTGATGTTGACGTTCAACCTCTTGGGGCGATCGCTGATTTGGGTGATGAAGCGGTCGCAGTCCTTGATCACGAAGTTGCGTGCTGGCCTGTGAAGTGAGATTAGACTCCAACGTGGGAATAGAGAGGGCAACGCCTGACGTATCCGTCTGGAGCAAGACATATCGGCGCCGTGATCGAGAGTCTCTTACCAGTATGCGACCCAGCAGGCCTTGAAGAGCGCGGCAGCTTCGTCGTAGATTTGGCTACAAGTAAGCAGCAGTGGCGCAGTCGGGAGGTGCATAGCAAGCAAATTCGTCTCTTGCGGGTCATCGTCGCTGGTGAAGGCAAGCTCGTAGATCTCGTTTCTGAGCTCTGCTGGCAACTCGAGCAGGTAGCACCTGGCTCCTGTTGCGGCAGCAGGAGCATGGGACATGATTGCGAGTATCGTGTGGAGGTCGGATGCTGAATGTCGGTGCGGGCGTGATCTTGAATTTCTTGAAGGACGCGAAGAAGTTGAGGATGTCGAATAAGTTGAGGATATTGAAGGAGCTGAACTTGTCCAAGCTGTCGAAATCGTCGAAGGAGTTGAGGGAGTCGAAGTTGTCAGAGGTGTTGAGGCTACAGGGAGGCAACTAGGACTTGGGCTGCCGAGATTCCTCGCGCGCCGAGCGTCATGTAAATGGCCATTGCGTCGGCAAGCTTGCGGCCGAGGGTCTTATAAATGGGTCTCAAATTGTCGAATACAGGCGAGGTTCTTGTGAATGTAAATGAGTCTCCGTATTCTTGGATTTTAGGGCTGGCGAGATTTCTCATCCGCTGAGCGTCATGTAAATGGTATTCCGTCGTCGAACTTGTGACCAAGGGTCTTGTAAATGGATCTCGAATTCTCGAATTTTACGGGCGAGGTTCTTGTAGATGTAAATGAGTCCCCGTGTTCTCAGATCCTCGGGCGCGACTCATGTAAATAGGTCTCGCATCTTCGAGCTTCGTGGCCAAGAAGTTTGTAAATGGGCCTCGCCCTTTCGAGCTTAGGAGAATGACATTTGCATCAAATCCGTTTGTTTGCAGGCCTTTGAGCAGGTAGTCAAGCTGTAATTGACTGGCTGAAGCATGCAGAGTCTGACTAACGCTGAGAGCTAACGTCAAACGCCAAGCGTACCGTCATTGATGTCAGCCGGATACTGAGATATTGATGTAGTGTCAATGGATAATTCAGGTAGGCCAAGTGTCAAAGCCATTGACCGAGATCATGGTTGTGTCAGTGAGTCGGTCATGCTCCTGTTGAATGACTGCCGAGAGGACTGTTCGTATGACTTGGGATGTGCAAGTCGAGCTTCATTTTGCTCTCATGGCCCCTCGGAATACAGCGACGATACCAAGTCTATCATCAACTTGCCGAGTTCTCTGCGCTTGTGCCACACCATCCATACTTGCCCACATTGGTCTCAGCCTCATGTCAAGGCACTCACCATACTCCTTCCGAGAGAAAACCCGCAGCGCCTTCTGCAACGAACTTTATGGCGCCGAGCACCTCATATCTCGTTAAATGTCCCTCATAGCAATGGCGTTGCACCAGCTTCAAGGTTGCTTCGTCAAAGTCGCACGTGTGAAAATACTTCCACAACCTCCCTCTGGGCTCGCCAGCCTGACACCAGCGCAAGTTCGGAATCTCATATGGCATCTCTGCCCTCCAATGGCCCAAATGTCTGGCAGCAAAGATGATCTCATACTCTTGCTGAGTATCTTGGACGGCATTCAATACATCTAATACACACTTCCACTTTCCCTGTCGGAAAGAGAAAGATATGTGTCCCACGGGCCGTGGCTGGACAGAGGTGATGTCTAGCCTGGTTATCATGGCGAGATTGGATGCGGAAGGCATGCGGCCACTGATGCCGTCCTGCAGGTATCTGTCACCAAAGTGGAGCGCAGAGGTGGGAACTGAATCCGTGAACCTTTCCAGATGAGGCACAACGAATCTGGTTTGGGACCAGTAAAGTTTCCAGGAGTGATTGAAGATGTTACCGGCTTCCTGCCAGATCTGACGGCATGTGTAGGCGAAGGACGCACACGGCCGTCTCCTCCCGAATAGGTCTGTCTTGAGCGGATCGTCGTTGCTTGTGAAGGCGAGCTCATAGAGATCATTCCTAAGCTGGACAAAGCGATGGTCAGTCACACTGTGCAAGCAGCGAGCTGCCGTCACATTCTTGACTCACCTCCGGCGGAAGCTCAAGGAAGTAACATCTTGGCTGTTCAGCGCCTCCGATGACTTCGGTGGCCATAGGACGCGCATGTACCGTTGTCGTAGAGCAGGGCTCAGAGTCGTGTTGCAGATGTTTCCGGAGAATTGCAAGCGAAAGCCAGATCGTGCCTGCTGACTCGTGTCGGGAGGAATCGCGGGCGATCCGCAGATAATCGCCGAACTGAATCAGGAAGGAGCGCCACAGCACTCGCTAGTGGTTGACATTTGCCACAAATCGCTGGCTTCCGAGCAAGGATTGCGTTACCAATTTTCAGCGGCTAATCAACAGTCTACCACCGCCAGGCCCTAACTTGCCCATCCTCGCCACAACTATACGCCCCTCCTTCCACCAACAACACGTCCCTCACAACCTCGTCCCCATGCGCTCCCGGAAATTGCACTGTCTCTCCAAATGACCACGGCTCCGGCCCATTGAGCTGCGCAAGCGACAACTTCTGGTCGTTGTTATGTCCATACGCGATTACTGGCTGTCCGTTTGGCTGCCTTACCAAATCTATGACATACATGCAATCAAGCTTCTGCCTCACGTCACCAAAGTCTGTCACAGGCTGTGGTTCTACACCCTCAACTGGCTCAGCGAGTGGATATATGAGGAATTGCTCGTCGGTTGTGAAGACATATGCTTGATCTTGCGTGAGAAAGCCAGCACAATGTACTGCTGACCGCGGATTGAGGACCTGTTGCAGTGCATCTTCCTCTTCGGCTTGGTCGACGTCGAAGAGAGAGACCAGGCCGTCTGTGCTGCCTGATAGTAAGACATTGGGCTGTTGAGGATGAAATGCCAGCTGTGTGATGGAGTCGGTGTGCGATTCGGCGTAATTCCTCAATGGCACCTTTGGCTTCCTTGTGTCGTAGATCAACACACTGACGTCTCCAAGTCCTTCTTTCGTGCTTTCTGTCCCTACGGCAAGGATATGCTGATGTGAAGCGATAGCTGAAATAGCTCGCCGTTGCAGTTCCTGGATCTGCGAAATCTGCTTCGCGCGAGCGTCAAACATCCGGACTACACCATCTCGACCGGCGGTGACGAAAGCTGTGTTGGAAAATGCTTTTAAGCATGAGTTGCCAGCTCCCGAAGGTCGTGCAGTGGCAATTGATTTGAGCGACGCGTCGAAGATCCTGACAGAGTCGTCTGAGCCGATAGTCGCAAATGTGTCTCCAATTCGAGCCAGGGAATAAAGGTAGGTATCTGAAGGTGCTCCCAGAGAAGAGGCGCTTACTGCGTGCACCATTTTTCCCCTGCAGAAGCTTTTGGAGTAAACGGGATTGGGGAATGCTCTCGGAATTCTGTACTTGCCGTACCGTCAATACTCGGACCGAATTTCGGCTCTAGCGATCGATTTTTAAACCCTGCAACCTGCACTTAGAGTGTTGGAGTGGCAGTACGTCGTCCGACATGAACTTTTTCTGGTAAATGTTTTTGATGCCCCCAACGCGTATGACTCGCTAGCGTGTTTTCCAGATCGCCGTACCTTCTTGATTTGGAGCTCGCTGTATGCACTTGGAGATTATTCTTCGAGAATTATATGTTTTGCCTTCTCACATAGCCAGATATGAATTGATGCTGGCTGTTGAGAATGGCACCGACACAGGCGACCACCGCAATGCCTATTCGGATCCGCCTGCAGATTCAACGGAACGACCTTCCCACAGTCCAGACTCTCTGGCCGATACCCTCGACTACTCTTAAGCGTACGATTGCACAGCTGCTGGAGGAGATTAATGGTACATTTCCCCTTGAGTCGGATACATGGGGCTTGGAGCATTACACTATCACGATCGGTGGGTACGAGTGTCTCCACTATCACATACTGGGCGATGTCTTGAAGGATGAGGATGAGGTTGTGGTCAGGCCGTTGTTGACGAGCGAGGTGAGAGCGAGGAAAGTGCTCGGCAGAGATCAGATTGCAGGAGATGGAAGGCACATGCTGGACGGGTTGCCGTGGGGCAGGACCAAGGTCAAGGGCATATATACGCCGAAAGTCAGGATTCCCCCAAGGAAGAGAAGGAGAATGGATGATGTGGGCACTGCAGCTGCGGTAGACGAGGACGATGAGCTGGAGATGAACGATGAGGTAATCAGTCGGCTCAGCCAGCCTGATGTGCTGCCCCAGCTTCTCCAAGCAATGATCGGCGATATGGCTGAGCAGGCTGAGCAGGATGCGCGGGCTGCCCATAACGCACGCGACGTTGAGGACGCTGAGGACGTTGAGGACGTTGAGGACGTTGAGGACGTTGAGGATGTTGAGGAGATTGAGGACGATGAGGACGACGAGGATGATGCTTCATTCTCAAGCCAGTCGTCGGCAGGGTCAAGTGAGAGTGAGGCAAGTGACAGCGAGGATGAGGATCAGGACGATACTAGCGACACGAGCAGCGAGTCGGAAAGCAGCGAGTCGGACAGCAGCTCAGGCGATGATAGTGAACGGGAGTCTTGGCATGGCATCGAAGATGCACCCGAGACAGGACCAAGCAAGGCTGCAGCACGTGAGACAGAGCTCGGATCACGTATCACGCGTTCAGAGGCAGCTTCATCGAAAGATGGCATCAACTCTCCAAAGATGAAGGCCGCTGAATCGACACCTTTGGGAACGCCTAATGCAAAGGTGCGCAAGGCCACAAAGTTTGTGGGCATCCCAAATACAGGCTCTGAAAACACCAAAAGCCGTAACGTGAGGAGGCGCGATCAGAAGGAGCTCAAGCATCTTAAGAAAGTGGGCGTGCTACCTGCCGATGCGTCATTGGCTGATATGCGAGCTTGGAAGGTGCGCAATGGTAGTCGTTCCACGAGTGCAGAAACGTCACCCATACCGGCGCAAACGAATAAGAGCCTTACCACAGAGCTGTTGGACGACCCAAACGCAGAAACTGAGAAAGACACTTCGACTGAGACCTTTGGCCGTTCGCCACCAGAGGATGAGACAATGATCGACCACATCAGTACGGCACAGGCAGCAGTCACAGACACGGCATCAGATGGGGACTTTGAGGCACAACGCACGAAACTTCTGGAAGCTATAAACTCTGGTGGTGTACAGGTTGATGCTCCCAAGTCGAGGCCAAAGAAGCGCGGGATTTCACAAGTCGACGGCGACGATGAGGATGATGCGCCAGAAGAAATGAGCACGAAAGCACCTGTACCTGCTCCCGTGCCAGCACCAGAGCCGAATGGAAAGGCAAAGGACAATCCTGAAAAAGCGGCTTCGGCAAAAGCGACGAAGGCTACAGACATGGTACCAGCTTCGGTCAGCAACCGATCCAGGCTCAATCTTGACAGCTCGAGACGCTTACTCTTCGGCTCACTCGGTGTGCGAGTGCCCAAGACACCGCAGGAGGAAGCTGCACTCCAAAAGCGGCTTGCAGATCGTAATAAGCAACGTGTGGCGCCGCCGACGGAGGCAGGCGCAAGCAAGCCACCTTCTAAAGTGAAGGATACGCCAGCTCCTGCTGGCATTGCTACTGACGGACCCAACGACGAGTCGTGGCGCGACAAGATTGAGCTTTCAGCCGTTGAATGCTGTGAGGAGGGCGTCGTGCTAAGTACACCTCCATTCCCGTTTCACCAGCGCTGGGATCCGCAACAGAGGCGGAAGAAAGCAAAGGCGCGTACTAGCGCCGCCTACTCGTCATCCAGAAAGATGCGCAAGAGGCGCGCACATGATACTGTGGCTGAAGGCGAGTACGTGGAGACTTATGACAAGTACAACATGGACGGCACCGGTGATGCACTCGACTACGATGACGTCGAGGACGAAGACGACGAATACTGGGAGGAGGGCGCTTTGCTCAATGACGACTACGACGACGAAGATGGCCCTGGCTCACAACTCCAGAATGAAGCGGCCAAGCATCAAAGCGTTGCTGAAGACGACGGCTTCCCACCGCTGCCCCCAGACACGTCGACCTTACCAATTCTTACTGAAGCAGATGCCAAAACAGACGACTTCGTGGTCTATCAGGAGCTCGTGTGCTCTCCAGCTACGAATTGGCAGCCTTCGACACTTATTCGCACTGTCCAGCTCAAGTCGAAAGATGATGATGGCTGGAACGTGCTGATGGCATTGAGGGACCTCAGACCCAAGCAGTATGATGCGGATGGGCAACGGGTCTACTCGAAGTTCGAGATGGAAGGACTCTCGGATGCTGAAGATGAGGACGAGGAAAGGGAGAAGGTGGTGCGGTGGGCAGAGTTGGGAGAGGCGAGGTTGCTTGCACGTAGGGAAGGTCCGAACGAGGCCGGCGGCGACGAGGCTATCGCTGCTTCTGCTATCGATGGCGGTGCTTGAGCATACTATTGCGTGAGCCTGGTATGGTTGGCCACTACAATGTAGCGATGACACGACAGTCCACTTGTCACAGCTGTGAGGCGGCCTTTGTACGTAGAATAGCTCCTGCGAATGTGACAACCTCCTGGCCAGCCGGCAGACTGGTTTCTGCCTCCTGGAAAGGGTAAGCTTATGCACGCATGTCGACGAATGCTTGTCAGAGTACTCTTCCGAATGTCGCTTAGATACCTAATCTGATGAGGAGAGGAGCTTTTAGGAAAATGCTGGCTTCGATCCTATTGTTACAGGTCATATACAGCGATCCTTGATCGGCATATCGTCACTATCCCGTGCCTCGAGCTTTCCAGCTTTCATCGCGCCCCAGTGTCATTCCTGCTCCCTTATCCCAGCATGTATCGTGCCCTCCAATCTTTTATATTCGTACAACTTGGCTATCCTGATACCATACAAGGCCCATGCGCAGAATCAAGATGTCGCAAATGCACGCCAGGCACCGTATACCCATGCGGGTTCCTTGTCATATGGCCGTCCGCAGCAGGAAACCGTGATCATCGTATCTTGCCTGAGCCCTTCCTTCTCTTCATTCATGCTACCCATCAAGAGATGCGAAATGGCTACATAATACAACAAAATAGCCGCCTGTACAAATCCGAAAGCCGTCGTTGTCGTGCTGTAGCCAAGTCATGACTGTTACCATATCCGAAAGCATTTGCGCCGTGTAAATACTCCATCAAGAAGCAAAAGGAAAGACAAACGCTGTGATCGCGGAACGCTACAGTTGCGAAAACAAGGAGAACGCTGAGCCAGTGTCTCAGTAATGTCCATTGAGGTTCTGCACGCTCATGCGTTGGGCCGTCGATGCCCTCTGCTGCTGCTGATCGAAGCTCGACTGCCGCCTCAGCGCTTCAACACTTGCATGCTGTCGCGGTTGTGGCTGCCTCAGTGAAGCATTGTAGGTGGCGGTACTGCCTGATGAGGCTGCACTGTGCGACGGGCTACTGCTGTTGCGATCACTATCAGCAGTCGATGGACGCTCGACGCCGCCGTCGTCTGTGCTGAAGCTGTACAGACTGGCTTGTGGCGTCTCATTGGTGCGAGATATGGCTGTGGCTGGGCGGTGGTAAGCATCGTCCAAAACAGCCACGGACGGCAGACCAGATGGAAGACCAGTCAGGCTGGAGTTCGCGCTCGCGTTGCTGTAGCGGTAAGTGCCAGATGGTGGAGGCATAGCAGTGGTAGAGGAGGTGCTCGGCGCTATGCTGGAGTACAATTCCAGGGGTGGAGCGGTGGCTGGCGAGATCTCAGGAGAGCCTGATGTCGATATTCCTGGAAATTGGTAGCCGAAGGCTGGCTCAGACACCGAGGCGTGATGTTGTGAGTTGGGTAGTGGTAGGCCCATGCCCTGAGGCGTAGGGAGCGTGCTGGCCGAAGGCGCCCGGACATTGCTGGAGCCAGTGTCTCGAGACCACGGCATGGCGCTGCTACTGTGGACGCCAGTGATGTGTGCCTTGGCGTCGCTAAGGGTACCAGGTGTGATACGAGGCAGCTGCGGACCGCTTGAGTCGGATTGTGAGCCGTAGTGAATTGTGTAAGGCACGGGCAGGCGCCGCTCTGTATGGCTTGGCAGAGATGAATGCATGGAAGCCATGTTCAATGGTGAGAAGTTTTCCGATGTGACGCTCGGCAAGCGAGAGCTCGGAGGGTGTTGGTATGCCGGTGCTTGCGGTGCTTGGAGGCTGCCGAAGCTGTACGCAGCCGATGGCTGGTCATAGACATTCGATGTGACAGGAGCAGACACCTGTCCACCGCTGCTGCCCCACGATCTGTAATTCTCGAGCGAGCCAATTGAGCTGGCGATGGAGTCGTTTCGCGGAATAGTAGAGGATGCGTAAGTGTAGTCGATTGGTGATTCTTGGTACTGGTCATATCCATCCGCGAAAGAGGAGCGGGTGTGGAGGAGAGGAAGCGATGGCCGATGATGCGGCTGGTGATGATGATTCGACTGCGCCCAGTCGTTTGCTGCCGCTGCATTGCTATGCAAGCTACTGTGGGAGGTAGCGCTGCTTGCCTGTGGGTAGGCCTCGACTCCGGACGGCATGGACAACACCGTGCTGCCAACCTGAGACTGCTGTCAGCTTTCGAAACCCTAAACAATGGTTTGGCAGCAATACTCTGTTAAAAGCGCATTGGTTGACATCGGCTCCAGATGCCCTGCAGGCTTGACAGCCGGTGCCGTCGCCTGGATCGCCCGAGCATTTGATCTTGCGCCTACGGCATCGCGAGCACTGCATAGTCGTTAGATAGGCTTCGTATGAGAGTCATCGAACGTTAGTACTTACGGCCACCGCAATGCGACGTCTCGCATTCCCACTTGGTCCCTCGAGCTCGGGCTCATGAATGAGTGCCTGACGAGTGAGTGGCCGTCCTACGAATTCTGATCGCAAGTCTTGGCGTGGTTGGTCGTAATATGCATATGGCGCCGGCCGTTCATAGTAGCCCACGTTGGACATCGTCCGGTGTGTCGATCCACGGTGAAACGTCTCGAAGTCGCCTCCATAGTATGACTGCGTCATCATCATGCTGCGAGTCAGACGGGATCTGAATGCTGCAGATGCATAGGAAGCAAGGAACCACCGGATAGTCGAAGCAAAAGGTCCACGAGCGGAGCCCAGATGGAAGTGTAGTAAGCAAGGATGGTGGGATAGTCAGCCAGATGATCCGCAGGGTGGCGAAGTGCTCCAGCTAGTGATGGACTAGGAACACAACAAATGGAGATCAGCGCAGGTATCAGGCTGAGCGGTCAAACGGGACGAGACAAGGCACGAGCGGTCTAGATGGTCTAAGTGGCAGAGCACTGTCACCAGCAAACATCTCACTCAGGAGAGCTCAGGATAGTTGTTTGCCTGTGCGACACAGCTTGATTAGCCCTAAGGAGAGAAAGGTGAAGCAGTCGATCGAGCCAGATGGTATTTGTCCTTTCACCAATCAAGCGGCGGGACCTGGACTCAGAATGGTTGGTCACCGTCAAACATTGAGCGTGCTCAGGCTCCTTCACATTAGTCTTGTGTCCAGAATCCTGCAGGTAACCCGAGGCATGTGTCTAACCGCGCATGATCATCGTCAAAACCAGGCTCCGGCAAACACGACATAAGTCATCCTTCGCGTTCTGTGCAGTGTACTTGTTGATGTGGTCGCTGATGTGGTCGCACCTTAGGCCTGTCTTTATGCTGTACACTTTGCTGACGAGCTGAACGTTGTCATAAGACGGGTGCGTGCAGTGGAGGAGCTTTTGTAAAAACGACAATCAAAGATGTCTCAAGCAGCTGCAGATCGAGATGCAAGATTAAAAACAAAAAGGTCAGGATGCTGGGTAACAATGATACGTTGAGCTCACTTGAATGCCTATTGCGGCTGACTCGGGGACCTCACGCAGGTGTCGAAACAGATCTGAGCTTGCGCAATTTCGAGCCGATGAGATCCTAGGAAAACGAAAGAGGCTTCTCTGCTTCCCTGTTGATTGAAATACTCCACTCAGTTGCCGAATAGGTCCCAAGTCATGAATGCAGCACTGGGCTACCAGCCCCGTGGTAGCTCTTGAATGTTGAAGAAAAGGTGGAGAGATGGGGGCGTGCATGCAGATATAGTCGCCAGTACCTGTTGCCTGGCGAGATCGCCGTGTTTCTGGTCGCCGGTGACTTTCTGCCTGTATGGTATCAGCATCTGACGCGTCGCCACCATCTTGATGAAGGTCTTGCTACTCTCTTGTCGACTGGCTCTCGCGCCTGCTCGGTTCGTGCCTGCCACTCCCGGTCAGACCCCTGGTGCTGGCGTAACCGTCTACAGGCTGTGACGCAGGACAGCGGCGCAGAAGAGCAGCTATCCGCCACTTGCGGCTCGAGCAGTACCGCTCATGTACGCTGCCATCGGGACGGCAAGCTGCTGCCGATGTTGTGCAGAAACGAAGGTCTGCAGCAGAACATACAATGTTGATGGTATTTTTCAGATACCGAGAGCGACGTTTGAAAGAAATGGCAAGTGGGCGCTCGGTTAGTATTCCATGACGATTTGTCGTCGATACCGGGCTAGCGGGTACATGGGGCCTGCACGAACAGGGCCCTGGCAATGGACTAGATGCAATGCAGCTGTCGGCTCTGCTCGCATACGGACAAGGTGCGTCGTTCTGTCCAGGTGCAGAAATGGGGGCTGCCAAGCACATGCCATAATGCATGCGCTGTCTCCAGCGCCGGAACCCCGACAGTCACCCGTACCAGCCGTCGTCTTGCAGGCCATAGCAGTGGCTGCAACGCCGCTTAGTAGGCAGGAGCAACGCAGCGCAGCTGAGCTCATTCGGGTCGCTGAGGCGGCTAAAGCCCCGTCAAGCCTCGTCCGCAGGATGACAGGCTCGAAGGTTGTATGATCAATTGAATCAAAGCGATAGAATGATACAAATGAGCGCCGTGGCGGTCGTGATCCGATCAAGCCTCCTCGAAGCTCGCCTGGTAGTTAAGACGCTGCCGCTTGTAGCAGTAGCATTGGCACGCTTCATCGGCTGGAAGCCCGAGGCCCAGGCATCGGGATTTATGTGCTTGAGATGATGAGTCGCAAACTCGAGCGGGCATCGAGCTTCTCCAAGTACCTCGCTTAGCTGAACGGGTTCGTCTTGCAGCGAGCCGCAGCAGAGTCGATGAAACTGGTTCATTGCAGCATCTGCACGTGTTGTACGTTGACAGGTGACCGTGAGCGCTGTGTGGCGTCAATGGTGAGACCAGTGGAGCGTTGTGCTACAGCAGAATTCTGGCATGTCAATTGAGGTCGCTCTCTCGATCGAGGCTAGCGGCGGCTGTTCCCGGGTACTGCGGAATTAGTCCGCTCAGCCTGCATCTCAAAGTCCTACATGTTAATGGATCAGGTACCTTGCATAAAGAAGCCTCGCTACAACAAGAGATCAGTCGCGAAATGTCGGTCCTCCTGGAAACTTCTGCCGGAGACGTCACTATAGATTTGTTTGTCAATGATGCGCCAAAGTGTTGCGAAAAGTGAGTCCTAAATCACCCGCACTCCCACTGCTATTAAGGCTGATCAGTATGCTAAGTCTCGGACGTGTGTCCACAGCTTCTTGAAGCTCTGTAAGATCAAGTATTACAACTTCTCTCCCATATACAACGTCCAACCGAACTTTTCCTTCCAGACCGGCGATCCAATTGGTCCAGAATCCAAAGACAGCGATGGAGGCTCCGCGATATGGGCTATGCCTGACGGTACGACTAAGCGCGCACGGCGACCCGAAGCGCGAGCCTTCAAGCCGGAGTTTTCGAAGAAGAGGAAGCACTCGGAAAGGGGCACCGTGAGCATGGCGACTACCACCTCGAAGTCAAATCCAGACGAGCGCTTGGCCAGTAGCCAGTTCATCATCACGCTTGGAGACAACATTGAGCAATTGGACGGCAAAGCAGCTATCTTTGGCGAGGTCGTTGAGGGATTTGATGCGCTTGAGAAGATCAATGGGGCTTTCGTCGACCAAAGTGGTCGGCCACTCCAGGACATTCGAGTATTACATACTGTAGTCCTCGACGACCCATATGACGATCCGCCGGGCTTGGGAGAGCCACCGTCCAGCCCTGTACCTTCAGCCGAGCAGCGAGCTACGGTGCGAATAGCATACGACGAAGTTCTGGAGGAGCAGAATGACCCCGAACAACTGGAGAAGGTGCGGCGCGAACGGGAGGCGCGCGCGCAGGCGCTCACGCTTGAGCTCATTGGCGATTTACCATCAGCCGATGTCACGCCGCCTGAGCAGATACTTTTTGTCTGCAAGCTCAATCCAGTGACTCGTGATGAAGATCTAGAGCTCATCTTTTCGCGCTTCGGCAAGATCCTGTCTTGCGAGGTCATCAGGGACAAGAAGACTGGCGACAGCTTACAATATGCTTTCATCGAGTTTGCCACCAAAGAAGACTGTGAGCGTGCGTATTTCAAGATGCAAGGAGTGCTGATCGATGATCACCGGATTCATGTCGATTTCTCTCAGAGTGTCTCGAAGCTATCGAACGAGTGGCGGACTACCACCAACTCAAAGACAGCTAGGTCACGAGGTGGCTTCGGTGGAATCGAGAGCCTGGAGAAGCGGCGGCAGTATCGCGACGCGGATGGTGGACGCACGAGAGGAGACGACTATGGCTACGTCTTTGATAAGAAGGAGCGACGTGGTGATGCGCGTCGTGATGACCGAGACCGCGATCGTGTATTGGACTCACGCAGGTATCGTTCGCGAAGCCGGAGTCCCAAGCATCCTAGCAGGTCTGATCGCGACGAGTATGGGAGAGACAGACAACGTGGTGAGGGCAGGCGGCATTGCAGCAGAGACCGGGATCGGTACAGAGACGACCGTGAGCACCGTCCACGCAGGTAGTCTCGCAGCTGCAAGGGCAACTGTAAGAACGAGAGCACGTCCCGGGTAGTATTACAATCAAACGGATGGCCCAAGACATGCACTCACTGGCGCATTGCGCTCTCAAATGACTCCTTCCTAGATCCAAGGATTTTGGAGATGCTCCAATTGTGTGGTGCAATGAGCGTCCATCAACGACAGTGTCGATGAGCTTGTAGCGCGTGTACGCAGCTCGAAGTCGACCGAGTGCAGTGATGCGGGCTCGTCGTTCACATGCAGGTTCTTTGTTGCATTCACAGAGCGCACAACATGACTCGACATATTGTGTCCCTGACCAGCTTTCAGCAAAACCTCACACCTTTGTCCAGGGATTCTCCTTCCGGTCGAGAAATTCCTATCACAGAACTCGAAGTTGACGACGTCTTTATTCTCAATATTATCCGACTATTCCCAAACCAAGCAACAACATACTCGCGTCGAGCGATATCAATTATACAAGGCACCTTCACTATGTCCTGCACCAACAAAGTCCTCGTCTACCACTATCGGGCGAATGGCTGGCCAGTCGTCAAGGACGGCTTGGACGTCATCACCACGAAAGACTTAAAAGACATCTTGAAAGACCGTGAGCACATACTTCGTTCCTGTACATATAGACATGCGGCTAACATTTGTCCAATCGCAGATCCAGACCTTCAACAAGGCAGCAAGGCCATCCCGCGTGGTGCCACTACTATCGAGATTCACCAACGCGACCTTTTGCCCCCGTCGCAAGCTTCTGCGAACGAGAAGTACCCAAACATCGATGCGAATGTGGCGGGTGTGAAGCTGCCGTTGAAGGTGACGTTGTCGAGTGCGTTTGGTGGGTATGAGGAGATGATTATTCTGTCGAAGAAGGTCTAGAAGGCGTGTAGGCATAGCGGTGCTCTGTGAATGTAAGAGAGGTGATGTGCAGGAATGATGGCGTTTGCTACGATGGTCATATTTACTGACCCAGAATTGCAGGCGGCGGCCGTCACATTCGAAGATCGGTTGAGCGTAACAGACGACCGTGTGCTTAAAAATCAGTATCCAGGAATCAGCTGATATCCATCAATTGCTGTTCTGCATCATCATTCAGACTGTTGACTGCGACTGGTCTCCAATACCCTGTAAATTTATATCGCTTGGCCATATCCCGTTCTGTCCACCGCATATTACTGTCGTTGTAGTCCAGTCCCTGCTACTCGCGATGGGTCATGATATGTAAAAATCTTGTCTTGTGATACGCCAGGAGCCCGCCAATTACTGACACCACTTTCCGCATCGTACGTCTCAAAGCTGTTCGCCAGTCTCTTCCCACCGCCACCCGGCAAATCAACCACGAATTGCGGTGTCATGAAACCAGCAATGGTACCTCGTATGTGTTTCTCCAGGTTCAATATCGTGGAAAGTGGCGTGCGGAGGTCCTCAACTCCCCGTACCATATCGGACTGATAGACGTAGTATGGTCGAATATTGAGGTCAGCCAGCTTGCGAATGAGCGTTGACATAGTAGTCAGGTCGTCGTTGACGCCCCGCAGCAGCACACTTTGATTCCGAACTGTGACACCGCGCTTGAACAAGTATCTGGCGGCTTCTTCAGTGACCCACGTAATCTCGGATGGGTGATTGAAATGCGTGTGCATCGCAACCTGCTTGCCAATCGAGCGACCACGTTCACTAAGCTCAATGAATGCGTCGGTCCATCCGTCCGATGAGTCTAGGATGCGGCTTGGGCATACAGCCAGGCCCTTGGTAGCAAAGCGAAAACGCTTGACATTGGGGATCGAGAGCAGTCGCTCGCCAATCATGCGAAGGTTGTCAGGTGTCAGGTAATAGCTGTCGCCTCCTGATACAACAACATCCTGCACTGCAGGTGTACGTTCAATGTACTCGAACATTGCATTCCACCTCTTTGGCATTGGTTTCAGGGATGCTTTGGTGACCATTTCTGTGCTACTTCCCACAGCATATGAGCGTGTGCAAAAGCGGCAATACACTGGACACACTGAGGTAGCTGCTATGCGTCAGTAACGTCCGGACGCGCAATAGACTCGAGTCTCACCGAGGAAAAGCACTTTCTCCGGGTATCGATGGACCAGCCCAGGCACAGGAGAATGCTCTATCTCATGCAGTGAGTCCAGTGCTAGTCCAACATGGTCCGGTACGAATGTCGATCTGAGAGGGATGAACTGGCGCCGGATACCACACGCCAACGGATTGGTCCAATCAATTACCGACAGTATATGTGGCGTTAGTCGGACAGCCATAGGTGCGATACCCATGCCTTCTTCAACGTCTGCCAGAAACTCTTTGCGAGTGATGGTCGACGCTTTCGTGAGGTTGGTCGGAATTTCATCTGGCACCATGCTGGCCAAGATTCCAGAGAGCTTCTCTTTGCGATCGACAGTATTGGCAACCTATGCTGTGTCAGATTGGGGCCTAACTCCAATGCTTGGACGAGGATTTCGCACCTGCCATCGATAGTTCAAGAAATCGGCATGAGATATATGTCTCCATCGTTCTATCTTCTGCCAATACGCTGGCTGGCCACACTCTGATGCGTGCTTGATAGTGTGGTAACGTGATGCAACTGGCCGGTTCCAGGGACTGAAAGCAGATTGAGTCCAGATTCTCTTGCTCATCGTGATGTCGTCCCGTGAACTGAGCTGACCGACGGAATCTAGCGTTGATCTTGAGTTCTTATATGCCTCTGTAGCCATTGCAGATTAGATCCGCAGACTGCACATAACACCGGCAAAGCATTTGCTCTATAGAGATTAGTTTCATCCTCTTCCGCCGATGAGTGAGCCGAAAGCCTGAGGCGTCTTTGCTATATACGAGCACACCAATAGTTTTTGATGCCCAGGATTTCTGTGAAGGCCGTAGTGGTCGATCATGGTTTGGTAAAAGCAAGGATCTTTGCACTGTGGGCTGCAATATACTAGCGCCTCAAGCCCTCGCCTTCACACATAAGACAGAAACGTAGACATGTTCAGGGGCACCTTTATCCACATCGTTCGAAGCCGCACTGATACGCTGACGGTCATCTTCAACTGCGGCATAGGCGAACTCGCCATCAGATCCAAAGGCCACGGGATCGATCGAAAATACTGTGACCATCGTTAGATCTAATAGACTCCCGTGCAGCACTGCATGCATATGCGCTGCCGAGTTTGAGATCTGATCTGCCTGTGCGGCTGAGTAGCCACTATGCGTGCACTAATGTGGCTGCCAGGCTCGTCTCTGCTGTTGCTGTGTCCGAAATTCGCACCCAACCGTGCAGAGGTGTCCGCTTGAGATTGGTACCCGTCCTGCGCTAGTCCACCGGATGCGGCAGCCTAAAGGCAGCTCTGTGGGGAAGGACCATTGGTTGTCATCTGCGAAAGAGTGAGCACTCCATGTGTGGCACGGAGAGCATTGATTGGCGAAGACTAGCTGTCCTTGCAAAAGCTTTGTGCCACTGGCCTCACCGGGCCATATTGCCGAAGACCCGAAAAGCGTGCACAATGAGAGTAAGCAATTCTTACCATGGTTGTCGTCTCAGTGGCGTCCGGTCAAAGCAAGCACCGGCAGAAATGCTCCACATCCGAGGTGGGCTCGACAATTCACGCCACGTACCAGCATCGGCCCATGAACTAGTCGTTAAGCTGCCGTCCTGTTTCTCCTCCTTCGGCCGGCGAAGCCTCGAGTGGCCATACGACCTGGTCCACCAAAATTTCTGAGCCCAGGCGTCGAACAGCTGGCGGAGCTAGGCAACGCTCGAGACGGCCATGCTGCTCGCCAACAACATCAAAATGGACAATTTCTTGCCTCCAAGAATCGCATACCACTGTGCATGTGACGCTCGGTGACCATCAGGCTTGTCATATGCTCGTGAGGAGAGAGATGTGATCTTGGCATTGAATCCGCTTGCCAGTCGAAGCTGCGCTTTGAAGATGCTATTGTGACATATGTCGCGAATCATAAGGTAGCTTCGAGCAGTATAGGCAGAGCTCATGCGACAAGGCGCAGGTGAACGATTTCATTGCGTGTCAAAGGGCAATATAGGACAACTCAAGGACGACTTGAGGTCAAGAGAAGGCTCGCGCGTGGCAAGCGCGAGGTGGGCTATAAGCTTTCGGTACATTGTTTGCCGGCAGCAGTCATTATCGTGTTGACTTTCACTATTCAGCATCATGCTGTAATGCTGCCTTACCACGGCGACATTCGACGCGACCAACAAGCTCGTCACTACAACTGAATCTGCACATACGAACGGAGTCCTGAACCATGCCAAGAATCAAGATGTATGTTCGACGTCGGAACATGCCTGCTTGGCGCGTGTAAAAATGTTGCCGGTCCAGATCGGGGACGGCTGCAGGTCCGACTCAGGACACTGGGGCGAATGCCTCTCGTACGAGCATCTGGCAGGGAATGCAGAGATCGCGCTAAATGGACCTGATCGTTACGGCGGCAGTTTCGCCGCTCCGGATGTGGCTTATGACTACAAGATCGCGTTGCAGGACATGGCAGACAGTGAAAGTGATTGCTAAGGCGTCGCAGGAGCGCGACGGCATGGCTCAGCCAATGCTCAGCCAGATGCGCCGCAGCTGCTTTGTTGTGTGACCATGGGCAGCCAATTTGCTCAACAGGCCGCCAAGCCGAGAACGCCATTATTCGCTCCGTGATACACACTGCGTTAGACGATTATAGCCAACAATGAGGTTTGTATAGAAAGCCCATTCGCTGGACGAGTATTTACACAAAGTTGCAAGCCGCTGAGCCTTTGCTCGCTAATCAAAAGCCTCCCTTGGGAGCACCATACCAACACACAACGCCATGTACCGAGCTGTCGTGTTCTCATATCGCATCAACAAGCGAGACTGTTTGAGCCGTCCCACGAAACCTAATCGAAACCTCCAGGCATTTTAGAGCTATCGGCGCTTTGGCGCTTCCTGGTCTTCTCAGCTTGTGCCCAGCCATCCGACATGGGAACTTCATCCTCTTCGTCGTCCAATTCGACATCATCCAGCTTCTGTTTCATGTGCTCGATCTCCTCATTCTTCTCACGCGCCACCGAGGTGGCATCCTCCTCTGCTGTTCCAGCAGGGTGGCTTGATTCGTCCACAGAAGTTGAACTTGGCGAGCCACCGACCACCAGGGGTCCACTGCGATTTGGATTTCGAGGCGGCAGTTTGGGCGGCAATCGCTTCGGAACCGTGACTATGCGTGCCTTGGAAATGGCGATCGGGGAGGCTGGCTGTGCCTTTTTTGCCGTCTGGAACGTCTGCACAGAGTGGACCACTGGCTCCTCGAAGTGTGCCTCATCTTCGGCATCCTCATCCTCCTGGTCGTCTGAGGCCGGATCTTCGTGGGTAACCTCGGCAGGAGGTGTTCGGGGCGGCGTAAGGTGCCCATTCGCGTTGCTCACACTCTTCGGTTCCTTGCGGTCCACTTCTGTCTCGCTTGTTGGCGTCTCCAAAACCTCGTTCTCCGGCACGTCTTGCATACGAATGCCCTTCGGATGGCTGTCTCGGCTGCTGGTTCTGCTCACCAGGCTAGTCCTGTCAGGACTGCCGGGCATATCTGACACCCCATCAGTCTGAGTGCTGGAATCGACCATGGTGGACTTTGACGATCTCTTCTGATCAACGCTATGATCCATGCTATTGCGCAGACTGCTTGGAGTCTTTGGCTCGTGCCCTGCACTTCCAATAGCACTTGTTCGCCAACTACTTCGTCTGCTTGTGACGGACCGTCTATCTCGCTCCCGCTCTTGACTGCTTCTCTTGTACACTGCGTGCACTGGACTGGTCGGACTGGGGTTGAATGAGAACTCTTCCCAACTGGCTCTCTTGTCTGTCCCTGCCTCTTTCAAGCTCAAGCCCTCCTTTTCAAGGGCGAGGACACCATAAGGATCCGGATCCTCCTTGTCTGGAACTCCGAACATGTGGCCATCGTCCAACACGTAATCACCTGGAGGTGGCTCATCGGGTAAGATGCTTTCATCAACATTAGAGTCGCCTTGGGCAGCTCTGATGGTTTCCATTAACTGCTTAAGCTCGTATGGCGGATGCCTCACCTTTCCTGCAATAATGTCGGCCACTGGTATTCGCTCTCCGTAGAAACGCTCGTTCTCGTCCGTTCGTTCAATGACGATGGTGCCGTCGATCTGCACTCCGGCATAGAACCCTCGACTTTTCATGTAGGTGAATATTGGTGCCTGGCGCTTGTGCAGTTCAGTCTCCAGCACACCACCAGCACCTACGGGGCCGGCAGCTACGCTTATCTCGCCGCCGAGGGTGCAGCGAATCTTGGTGAATGCCTCTAGCGCCTTTTCGGAGTTTATCACAACCACGCAGTCGTATATGTCCACTCCGACCATGAAACCCAGACCCGCAGTATGCAGCAGAATACCCGACGGAGGTGACCAAGAGCCATCCGGCAACCGGCCGACGAGTATACCAGAACCCCCTGCGCCTGACATCCATAACCCTGTTCGCATCGTCGTGAAAATCGCAAGTCCCTTTGCATTTTTGATCACCTTCTCCGGAATCTTCTTGATGATCTTCTGCTTTTGCTTGGGGCCGTCGACCGGCTGCCGTTCTTCTTCTGCGTAGAAGCCATCCTCTGCCCCAGTGTCAGCCACTGCTACACAACATGAGAGCACACCAACATTTGACTTACTGCAGAAGCTTTTCAATATCCGCGCTGCCTTGTCGCTGTCATGGAAGTAGGCAAAGGTCAGTGAGTGCCTCAAACAAGATGTATACTCCTGTCCATCAGTCTTACCTTTCTTTATCCAGAGTTGTCGGCCAGAACGCTTCGCTACCCAGCTTATTGCTCAGCTTGTTGACTGGAGCGCCAAGCTTGTCCAAAGCTTTCCATGTCTGATCGAAGCCCTTCTTACTGCCACCTCTGACCCTCTCCCACCACGACGCTTGAGACATGCTGCCCGGACCCTCCACAATCCCAAACTTATGAAGCAGGCTCAGCGTCCCTCCTCAACGACTATCTCTCTGCTTGCTTCATGCAGACGCGGCCCTGGGCGGATCAGCAGAATCTGCAAAGAGCAACACGGCCAGGCATGATAGCAAACAGCTGCTTGCGATTTGATTTCTTGCGGAGGCACCGGCAACCAAACAATCTAGTAGCAATTGCTTCGGCGTTGTAAGTAAGCCCTACGTCACTGCCGGAGGTTTCGCAGTAGAACCTACCCGGGGGACGCTGCTTATTCGGCCAGCCCTCGGGTGCGGCACGTGTGTCTGGAACGTCGCCTTTGGCCCGACTCTCCGTCCTCGACAATCAACGCGAAACAATCCACGACCCCGAAAAGGAGAGGGTGGTCATGCAGCTTTGCGCTTTAAGCTTGATGATTGTTTTATGCATTACAATAGCTCATCCGGCAAGCGATCGTCCGGTTCGTGCCGGTGAGAAAGCTTCCGCTGCGAACTCGAGCATGTGCCTCCTCAACATGGCTGTCGCAACCTTTTGCGATTCGTTGGGCGGCTCGATGTATGCGGGTCGCATGCAAGGCCTTGACATATTCGCAAAGTAGAAAGCGATTGCGGCTACCTCGGTACGGATTGCGCCAGGTCGGGCAATGCTCTAGACTACTTATGGAGAAATGAGTCAAATGTGGAATTTCTTTGAAAGAATGCTGCATTTTATGCTTCGCGAGACATGAGTCTACCCCAACCCCATGAAAGTCAATACAGACTCCAATATCGGTGCACCTTCAAGCGGGTAACGGCATAACAGTATCATCGCACTGTACGATATGAAGACAACCACTGCCCTGGTGGCTCCTTTGCACCGATGCTTTTGAGGATTTGGGTGACGCCTGGGCCGCAAGCGAAATCACAGGCGTTCTTGGCGCTTCACTGCTGTCTGGAAAGTGCTCACATCTGCAAATTTCACAGCAAGGGCATCCTGCAATCCAATTTCCACAGATCCAGTGTGAAGCGGAGCCGGCTGGCGATGGAGTCTGCTGCAGGTCGCTGAACGGATTTGGGACCGCACGGTCATGCCGCTTGGCAGGCAGGCAATCGCTTCAGTCAATTTTATGGTCTGTTCTTCTGAAGCAATAATTACATTTTCATGGCCCATGCTTATACCTCCTTGACCATCGATTCTGCAATAGCTTTACCCTCTTCGCTTCCAGTCCTCGACGCAACTCCTTCCACAGGTGCGCTTGGAGCGACGCCGAGCCTCTGCGCTTCTTCCAATGTGAAGGTCCCATAGTGGTCTACGTCGTCTTGCGCGCCAAGACCAGCAGGCGGGAATGCCTTGTTGATGGCGAGGTGCGCCAGGAAGCTCACAGTAAACCCCAGTGGGAATGCCAGATAGTACAGGTGCACACAGGCAACCGGCACTCTGATATTGGGCGTAACGGCATGGGCAAAGCCAGGAAGCAGATATGCCCATCCAACAACCCAGGAGACGAAACTTCGCCAATTGATGCCGTGCCAGTAGTGATACAGTCCTTCCGCTTGAGGATGATACAAGTCGCTAAGCTTGACCCGTCGGCGTCGCAGGACCCAATACTCGCATACCTGGATTCCGATCATCGGCCCTAAGAACACGGAGTAGCCGTCCAGTACACTGATGAAGGTTGCGGCCGATGACAGCAGCTGCCAAGGGCAAAGTGCAATACTCAAGACAAGGCCGATGTATGCCCCTCGTCTAATATTGACATAGGACGGCAGAAGACCAGCCATGTCCATGCCAGTGGAGAACGCATTGTCAATGCTGTTGATTGCAAGTTGGCATACGACAAGACCGCAGCCTGCGAAGAATGCGGCTGCGCGAGATCTGGGATTGTAGTCCGTATCGAGCCATTTCTGTACGAGATCTGGAGGATTCCTGAGATATCATAGTCAATACCATGCAGTAGGTATCGCAATGAACCAGACTGAGCACGTACCAAAAAGCCTCTCCGTAAATCTGCTGCGTCGCTGAGCTCGCCAGGCAGCCGAAGACTGGCATGATGGCTCCGAAACCTATGATCGAAACCCACTGTCCCATAACTTGGTCTCCAGGCCGTCTTGCAAAGCGCGAGTAATCCATCTGATTGCTAAGACCGACCGCAATGCCTCCAATGACGGTGGTGACACCGGACACGATTCCCCAGCCAAGTGTAGAACCTGAGGCCGTGGCTGGGGCCGAGACGAGTGGGCCAGCGCCATGAGCTTCCGACAGACACCAAATCATCATACAAATGAGCGTGGTGGCGCTGATGACATTGAAGTAGAGGACCAAGTAATTTATCTTCTCGGGCCGCACGTACAGGATTGGGATCATCAGGACATTGAAGAGAACCCAACCAACGAACTGTTTCGTGTTCATGTTTGCCGACGCCGGAAAGTGATTAGTCATGTGCTGGTAGGTCGGGAAGATGCTGGAGAGGATATTCTGTATGCACAGTCCACCTGTCCAGCTCTGCACTGAGAACCAGACCAGAGACAGGACGATCCTCTGGAACAAGGCAAGATACTGGCCATAGACACCCCAAACCAGTCGGCTGACTATTGGGAAGCCAATATGCCATTCTGCTCCCACGTAGCCATTGGCGATCGCTACAGCCGAGATAATGAGCTTCCCGATAATGATGGCAATCACGGCTTGCCAGACTGAAAGGCCAACTGAGATCAGAGAAGACCCGATCTGCCAGTTCGAAATGCATATTTGATCTGAAAGGATTCACAGATGATCAGTCCGTGTGTGTCTTACAGCACGTCTCCACCTATTGCGTTGCTTACTGATGGCCCAGAATGATATGAAAGCCCAGCGCGTCCATGTTCGTCGATGAGGAGGAAGTGGAACGATGTCCTCGTTCAACCAGCGGCTAGAGACTGTGCGTGAGGAGCTGGGGACGCGAAGATAATCTTGCAGACCCATGATGGTGGTCAAACGATGGGTTTGGGAAGGCAACAGATCGAGAGATGGGAATGCACCTACATCTATGTCGCCATCATTCTTACGCGGTAGGAGCAATCGCATAGAGACAGGGTTAGGTGACCACCATGTGGCAATGATCCATGCAGGTGAGATAGGCGGGGCCAGGTATGCCAAAGTGTAACAGACCTGTTGCCCATCATGCGAGTCTGCGGATCGCAGCGGCCAGCGTTGCCCGGATAAAGGGTGACAAGAACTGAAGGAGGAGTCAAGCCTGGGAAGATAAGGGCGGCGGGATTTCCCGAAAGTGGGTCGAGCTTCCACTGAACCTTTCAAACGCACACTTCGTGTGGTATGTTTATCCTAATTGCCGGTGCGGAATTGCTCTCAATGCAAATGGAGCATGGCAAGCTCGCGGGCCGGTCGCTCAATGCGAGTCTTGGCTTTTAGATGCTCGTTCGGCGGCCTGATACATGCTCGTGTTGGCCGAAAGCTCCCATATCTCCTGTGTTGCAGCCACCGCCGCATGCAGAAGATAATGCTCGAGGCATCGTCGCGAGCTCGCACTGAGCCTCACTGCCTCTCTGTCATTCAGTGTAGAGGGTTCTGACCTCATCTTCGGCTCTGAGAAGCAGTATGACCGAATCCAAGCCTTTCGCCCGCGTGGGCGTTGACGTTGGCGGGTAAGTCTTCTTGAGAACGATGTCTCGTTGTGGCTGGAACGTCGACTTACCTCCCAAGTACGAACACTGATGCCGTTGTACTCAACCCGTCTCTTCAACAATCCGAGAATCGTGGACTGCTTGCCCACTTCAAAACACCTACCACTCCGGACGTCACCGCAGGCATCGAGACGGCTGTGCGCACTGTACTGGAGAAGAGCTCTTTACCCGCAGACAGCATCGCCAGCGTTACGGTCGGCACGACACACTTTATTAATGCTGTCGTTGAGCAGGACGCGAGAAGGCTGCGCAGAGTGGCGATCTTGCGACTAAGCAAGAGTTTCTTGCGAGAAGTGCCCCCCTTCTCAGAGTTTCCCGCCGGCCTGACAAGTATCATCCAAGGGTACGTGGGTTATGTCGATGGTGGCTTGCATATTGATGGCTCGGAGGAGGCGCCCATAGTTGAGTCTCAGGTGGTGGAGCGCTGTGCGGAGATCAAGAAGCTAGGTTTGACAGCTGTAGTTGTTGTCGGCTGCTTCTCTCCCATCGACGAGGTCTTCAAGCAGGAGGATCGCGTGCGCGATATCGTCCTGCGAGAATTGCCGGACGCAGACGTGATCGTATCTCATGAGGTTGCTAACATTGGACTGCTTGAGAGAGAGAATGCGAGCATCCTCAACGCAGCTATTCTTCGATATGCGAAGAGGACGGTGAAAGGATTCAGGAGGGCAATGAAGGCTTTAAACCTAACATGTCCACTATTCCTCACACAGGTCAGTCCAATCGCCGGAAGGCTGTTCTATATTTGAGGCAACTACTGACAATGCTCCCACCAAAGAATGACGGGACACTACTGGATTCTGAATCAGCAGCCAAAATTCCCATTCGCACTTTTAGCTCAGGAGCAACGAATTCGATGCGAGGAGCGGCATATCTTGCAGGACTGGAGACTAGCACTTCCGGCAAGACTTCAGCCATTGTGGTTGATATTGGAGGCACGACATCTGATGTCGGCGTGCTTTTACCTTCTGGTCTGCCTAGACAGGCCTCAGCGTACGTCACAGTTGCCGGCGTTCGTGTGAATTACTCCATGCCACACCTCCATTCCATCGGTCTTGGCGGTGGCTCGATTGTTCGTCAAGAAGCTGGCAGAGTAAGTGTGGGCCCAGACTCAGTAGGTCATTACCTGACTCGAGACGCTTTGGTCTTCGGTGGTAAGGTCACCACAGCTTCGGACATTGCCGTGGCCGCTGGCAGGGTCGAGATAGGCGATAAGGCTGCGACCTCGAGCCTTGCAGATGATCTCGTGACACAAGCTCAAGACAGAATAAAGAAATTGCTAGAAGGAGCAATCGATGTCATCAAGACCTCGCCCGAGCCTTTGCCTGTCCTGCTGGTGGGCGGAGGTGCCGTGCTCGCTCCAGACTCTTTGGAAGGTGCTTCAGAGCTTCAGCGACCTGCTTTCCACGATGTAGCTAATGCCGTTGGCGCTGCGATTTCGAAGGTTGGAGGCGTCGTGGACATCATTCAAAGCGTGGCAGACCAGTCTGTGCTTCACGCTGTGGAGCATGCAAAGCAGCTTGCTATTCAGCGGGCAATCGACGCTGGTGCGATGAAGGATAGTATCCTTATCGCGGAGCTCGAATCGATTCCCGTCACATACGTGGCCAACCAGCTTCGCACGATCGTTAAGGCTGTGGGAGAGCTGGACATCAACACCGCTCCCAGCCTTCTTAACGAGGATCTGTCTCATGATCCAGATGATCCGGAAGACGAAGCTACCAAGTCGTTCGCGGCAACGAAGGTGTTCGATGAGCCGCCTGCAGATCCTGCCACCTACAAGCCCACCATCATCACAAACGCAGATACTGGTATCAAAGAATGGGTTCTCACAGAAACGGATCTAGAGTACCTTGCAGACGGGTGCTACGTCCTTGGATGTGCCGGAGGCGGCTCTCCAAATGCCAGTAGGATTCAACTCAGAGACATGGTACGACAGGGTTACAAAATGAGATGTATTGATGCATCTGCACTGAAAGACGACGCAGTAGTATACTGGGGTGGTCACATGGGCTCTCCAGCAACCAGCAACGAGAGACTCCAGAGCTTGGAAACTGTTGCCGCATTCGGTGCATTAATGGAGTATCTCAAGCACGACACTTTCGACGCTGTCATGGGTCTTGAGATCGGCGGAGCCAACGGGTTAGAGCCATTCCTCGTTGGCTCAAGCCGGTTCTACGACCGCCCGATAGTCGACGGCGATTTCATGGGTCGAGCGTATCCCACTTACTGGCAGACGACTCTAGCAGTCCATGCGCCTGGGTCTTTAGTCCCCTGTGCGATCGACTCAGGCGATGGTAAGACGATCATCATGACTAAAGCTTCTAACGATGAGATCGTAGATCGTGCTCTACGAGCATCGTGCGCAGAAATGGGGAGTCGTGTAGGTAAAGCCGCGAACCCTACAACTGGTGACAGGGTCCGCAAATTCGGTGTACTCAACACTGTGTCTCTCGCCTGGAGGATCGGCCGCTGCATAGCGCTCGCTGGAGCCAACAACACTCTGGCGACCGTTGCGGAAAGCATCGTGTACGAAGTTGGCGGCACGAAATCTGCAAGAATCCTCTTCAGAGGCAAGATAGTCAATGTTGAGCGTCGTTTGTTCAAAGGACACTCCTACGGCTCAATTACTGTGGCTGGTCTCTCAGCTTCGGAAGAAGAATCCGCAGGCCTATCTGCAGAAGGTCGAATGCCAGCAGTAAAGGAAGACGGAACCCTGACCATTCCGTTCAAGAACGAGAATATCTACGCTGAGCACACAGCAGAAAACGGCACAAAGACTGTCATCGCGTCAGTCCCTGACCTCATCTGTGTGCTTGATACAAGCTCTGGCAAGAATTTGGGCGTGCCGGAATTCAAGGTAAGCTGCAGGTAGTGCACTTTTTGAGCGATTACTGACTTCCTACCAGTACGGCTTCAGGGTTACCGTTCTCGGCATCGCGTGCTCGCCGCGATGGACAGAGACGAATGCTGGAATCCAAATTGGCGGCCCGAGGGCATTTGGATACGATATCGAGTACAAGCCGCTTGGGGAGTATGTCGAGCCGAAGTCTGTCATCGAAGAGTATGGCTCGTGAATGAATGAAGCACTAGATCTGCCAGGAGACTCTGAAGAAACATGCCAGTCTGTTAGCAAGAGAGTGCCACTTTGGGATTGCAGAGGCCTTCTGGCAATCGCCCTTGTTTATCTCTAGCTCCTCGCTCTGTACTGTACTGTCGTTCTCGGTCTCCCTTCTCCTCACCCAGTGCCTCTCATGTCCCTACATGACTCCCAAGCAACAATAATGGCATGTCATATGATAGACCAGAAAGCGGTGCTGCATCGCGCGCTCACACGCACGCACAACCCATAGCAGAACGACATGCTACTCGACCTCGATCCTTACATAAAATCGCCTGGATGGCTCGCGCACAAATCTTGGTGACCTGCTTGTTCTGTCCTTCGAAACAGTCACCACCGTCGGCGACCTTGGCACAGATCAATAGACTTTGCTTGATACTTTGGCGCAAGATGATGGAGGCATTATCATTCTGCCACGCTCTTCTGTCCGGCTGCCGCGGCAGGATATAAACATCATATACACATTATCAGAACATTAAGGCTCAGAAGCCCTTGCAGCCTGGTTCACTCCGAGCGACCTGCTTAGTCCAGCTCAATTATCACCGGCGCGTTCTTCGGCGGCGCATTTACCACAGCCTCGCCCGGTCCGTGACTCTTCCTTCCAGCCGCACTCGCCGCTCGCTCCTCCCTCTCCATACTCGGGCTCCTGACCCCGGACCTCTCCTCCTCTTTCGGCTTCCAGCTTCCATCCGCGTCAACGACAATGGCACGCGTATCCAACAAATCCCTCTTTTCCAGCTCCTCCCGCACCTGTACCAACCACCCATCGATCATGAGGTGCTGCGGACTGGCATCCTGCCGACATATCGGACATTTCCACACATCGACATCCGTTGGCCAGTCTTGCTGCTTCCGTCTTCTCGTCTGCAGGAACAGTTCGAGGTCGAAGGGATCCTGATGCTTGCAGTACTGGCTGCGGACTGGGGTGGTGAAGATGGCAGCGCAGGAAATGGGGTCGAAGAGTTGGATCGTTACCGGGCTGGGCGCCATCACTATATCGTCATCGTCGGTGGTAGGGTTCAATGTCTGCTTGATGCCACGGAGCGAATCTTGTGCACTGATAGTTCGGTGCTCTCGAATGTCATTCACCAAAGTGTCATGGCTGATGGTCCTTACCAGCTCAACGGCAAGAGCGTAGTTGAATGCAGACGTGTCTTTGCTCGTGCGATTGATCATGACCCTCAATTCATTGCTCCCAGCATTTACCAGCGCAGTTAGATCAATCGGCAGATATCGCCCATGATGTAACTTTCTCCTTGTCTCGAGACTGACTCCGTTGACCTCGAAGTACACACCATCCGGCCACACATTATCCGCGCCAATCCAGCTGCCGACGTCTGGAAAGCCACGTTCCGGATGGAAGACAGCACAGCGTAGTCTGTACTCATGCGAGCCTTCCACCAGGTCTCGTTTGTAGCGCCCAGCGCTGAGCTTGACAGTTTGGGGCACCTTGCCCATGTCGTTACTGTCGAACTTGAAAGTCTGTATCGGCGGGCCTTTGTTGAGCTGCTCAGGCGCAATTGCAAACATACACACATGTCTATACATCTGCTGTCTCTCTGAATGTTGCGGCCTCGCTGGCGCCAGTACAGGACTCCGCAAATGCGCCTGATGCAGAGCGTGTCGAGTAGTATCTGGTTGTGTTGGTTGCGGTCGCGGACACTCCTTCTCGTGTGGAAATACGGGTCGCAACAGTGTCGGTAATTTTTGTGTCTCGAGAGGCGGCTGCACGCTTTGATTTGCATGTGCATGTTGAGCAGCGAGCTGGCGCTGAAGCTCCAAGATCCTGTCCCGATGATGGGGCCCGAGCATTGCGCCACGCGCGTTGAGCGCACCGTGCAAAGACTGTTGCTGCAGATCACGTTGCTGCAGCTCGATTGCAGCTTGATGTTGCTGTTGCTGTTGCTGGACCGTCCAAGGGACGCCATTGGGTCCGTTGGTAACAGGCGAAGACGCAAGTGGTGGCGGCGTTTGTAGAGGCAAGCCAAAAGATTGAAGGACATCGCCGGGAATCACAAATGGCAAGAGCGGTCTCTTGGGAACTACCGTACGAGTGTTGATCTCGAGCCTGCGTTTCTCGTATGAATGCCATGCTGCATATGCTCGTTGCAATGCATGATACATTCGCTGCTTCTCCACGGGCGTCCTCATACGTAAGCTTGCTCTTTGCTGCTCTTGATCTGCGTAATGCAGCCTAAGCAGCATATCGATGCCGTTCTCTGCTCGTATCCCAGGCTCATCAGTCCAGATTCTGCGAGCAATTGCACGAAAGATGGTCGCCTGTAACACCTGACTGGGTAGTGCCAGCTGCTCCATCATGTCTTGCACCAGCGGCGGGGTCCGGGCTGCTAGACAACCATTCTCTAGTCTGTCGTAGTTGCCCGGCAAGCGCTGCATGAAGATTGCCACTTGTTGAGTTAGCATGTTGTAGATCTGATTTTGTCCATGTCCACCCGAGTAAATCCGCATGAGTGGTGCTGGAAACTCAGAGAAGAATCTGACCAGATCGGCGTCGAGCGCATCATTCGGGCACAGTAGAACCGCTAGCTTCTCGTAGGCTTCCGCCGGCACCATATCGAGCATCAGCTGCGGTAGCTGATTGCCACTCGTGTACTGCACACAACACAGTTGGTTCGACACGATATAGAACCAGTCGTGCTTGCGCACGGCTTCGTTGAGGAGGTGTAACCGACCACTATTCCTGTCACGTTGCTTGCTGGGAGGGTGACTTTCGTATCTGCCAAATTGCTGACTTATCCGACCAAGCATTTCATCGGTCGAAAAGAAATTGCTCAAGCTCAGCTGGAGCGGTCCTGTGATGACGGGGGCATTAGACGCATTCAAAGGATGCGGTCTCTGCTGAGGAGGCTGCATTGTTAACTGTGGTTGGCTTGGCACCGCCCGGTGCTGGACCGCCGATGAAGACCGTCGTTGGTGCTGTGCTGGCAAAGACGTCATTCTCCCATTCTGTAAGGTGTTATGGGTGCCTGACCAAGGTCCGAAGCTATGAATACTGTTGACTGGTGAGCTGCGCGCAGCTGGGCTTGCAGGTCCCGATGGTCTTCGCTGAACAATAGTGGTGGGATAAGGTCCAGGTGGGCTCGGAAGCATGGGTGAGGTATTCATGACGGGAGAGCATGCCGCCGTGCTCGCAGCCGTGCTCGCCGCCTGGACATGGGCAGCACGGCTTTTCGGACGCTGTATCGGAGCGACGTCTCGCGCAGTATTTCGCTGTGGAACAGGATTTGGCGCGTTCACAATCAGCGGTGAGTTCGCATCCTCACTGGGTGCTGGAGATGGCAGGCCTTGACTGCCAGTCGTTCTTGCCTGCGCATCTTGACTCTTTCTCTGATTCATGAGCGCAAGCACATCCGCCGTTGAGGCCATGGTTGGTGAAGCTGCGAGTGCTGGCGATTCATAATCTACCAACTCGATCGCTGCTTCCGCCGTCAGACCGGAACTCGAAGTTGCTGTGCTCGGGGCTGCTGAGGTGGTGGGAGCGCCAGGAAACGGGCGCCTTTCTGGTCCGCCGCCAAACAATTCCGCGCTTGGCGAAGGAGCAGATTCCCCAGCGTCTGGTATCGCGTGTGAAATCGAGACAGGCCGTGAATTCATATTGTCCGCGCTCGCTCCTTCCGTTCGCTGAGCCCCACTTGATCTGCGCGGTGTAACGTCGCTATCCCTCGAGGGTCCGTTGCGATGGGTTGTCGCATTCTGCATCCACCTATTATGTCTCTGCCCCATGAAGATTGCAAGAGTCGCATTGCTCTCTCTGACCTGATCGTCGGACACATGGCCATTCTCCGTTCTTCTGCGCTTGGGCGAGGGCCCAGTCACTACCACCATTTCGACTCCTATGCGCGTTTGACAGCCGGCAGCTCAAGGTTACGTGCATGTTCACATGCGCAGGTCGTTTGAGTCTACAGTATATATCGGACCGCGGACGATGGTCGATGGCGTGTCTTACGCGGGCGATAGCATGCTCGTGCTTGGCATGTGATTGTAGACAGGGCGGTCGGAATGAAGCTCTGAAACCTCACTCGTCGGCGCAACACTCGTGTTGCATGTGAAGATAGTATTGTGCCCTTTCATGAAAGCCTGAAGTGAAACGGCCTCGCGCCCAGCCACCAAGTAGCGAGGAATGCTGGTGTATACCGTGTAGGATACCTCAAGGTAGGCGCGACTGCAGTTCGTCCAGCCGTTTAGGAAAGTTTGGGCTTGCGATGCCAGAGCGTGGGGAAGTGTCTCTAAACAGCATCCCGTCCCACTTATTGATCGAGCATGGAAACCTCTTGTTCATTCGGACCGTCATGAGACGCCTTCCCAAGATCTATAAATCCTTTGCGATCTCTGCGAGTCTCACAATATCGCACGCAAGCAATTCAGTCCATCTTGGCTGTTCTTCGCCGCTTCTTCGGGACGGCGTCAATACCTATAGTGAAGAAGCCTAGTAGTTTAGGAGAGCAATCCCAGCTGGCCGGTTGCCGATCGCGCATTCGACAATGAGTCGCATCTCCTCTGCAGAACTATGCGACGTGTCGCATATATGCCTGCTGTTCGGGCGAACGCTCGCTGCTACTGCCGCTGTGGATCGCATGTAGCACTGAACAAAAAAGTTCTATATAATCTAAAAATTGTCTGCCATCAAGATGCCTTGCGTCTCTACTATATCAGCCTTGCGGCAGATCGTCCGCCTCGGCTCGCGCAGACAGGCGAATGGACGGCCAAAGCAAATCTCGCCTGCACAGCACTACCGACGAACTACCTCCCTCCGGTCCTACGACCTCGTGGTAATGCGTCACCGATGATCTTTGATAGCACTGCTTGTGTCTTTTGCTCGTGTCTTTTTGTATCGCTCTATAAGGTTCTTGCCTGATGGTGAGCCAAGCCAGTTTTGCGACAGTCAAGTGCTGGGCAGTAGCACCGACCAATTGGAGACCCACTCGTAGTGCTACACGTCAGTCAACCTACAGCTGACCGTCGGAGGTCGTCACACGTGCAATTATATCACCACCAGCCAGCCAACCTCCAAGGACACGATCGCAATAGTAATGCAGTCATTGGTTCCCGTGCTATAGCTTCAACCTGAGTGTTTGGACACCGCGCGCATCCAGTGCCGCCAGCCAGCAACGTACATGCGTTGGGAAAGAGCAGTGCAGGCGGGACGGACAAGATGGCGAGCAGGAACGGTGTAAAGGACGAGGCGCAACCTGGCAGTATCTTGCTAGTGATACACGACTTTTTGGCGAGGAGCGCGGATGAACTGAGCTTGGCCAAGGGCGATCGCATTGAGCTGATTGAGCGGGATGACGACTTTGGAGATGGCTGGTTTTTGGGGAGACACATGGGCAATGGAAGTACGGGTCTGTTTCCTGAAGGTTGGTAAACACAAACAAAACAATCACAAGGCTTGGCTGACCGGACAGTGTACACAACGCCTGCTCCGAAGGGCACATTGACCGGTGGTCCTCACCAGCGGCGAGTCAGCGAAGGCGTCTCTAAAAGTGCTGCCAACGATGCCGCGACCGCTGCCTCCACGCAAATGCGACATTCCGCTGGCTCCTCGCGACCTCCCAATGGCTCACAAGGCGCCATGGTGGCGGCAAGTGCTGCCTTGCGGACGTCGCTTCCCTCGCCCACCACCGCAAGCAGCGCGGCCCGATCAAACACATTCACCAATGACTCGCCTGTAATGAATGAGGCATTGGCGGTGATTGATGAACACATCACCGACATGCACACGCCGCGGTCCTCGTACATGAATGGCAACAATAAGAGAGATACCATGAGCAGCATATACTCGCAGCAGCAGCAGCAGCAGCAGCAGCTGAACAGACTGTCATATATACCAGGACACGAAACTGATGAGGACGAGCATGCGCTACACACAGAAGCGGAGGTGACCGCTTGGAGTCCGGAGCAAGTTGCAGAGTATCTCGAAGACCATGGCGTGGAAAGGTCGCACTGCGATGTGTTCCGGGACCAGGAGATCACTGGTGAGGTGCTCCTGGCCATGGATCAGAGCAGTCTCTTCATCAAAGAATTCGAGCTTGGGCCCGTGGGCAGGAGACTCAAGACATGGCACAAGATCAAAGCGTTGCAGGACGAGGTGAGGACGAGTTCGATTCCGGCCATCGCAAAGAGTGCGTCGGAGTATTCTGTTGCAGGCGCCACGGAAGACGACGCAACAAGCATCGTGGACGTGTCGAGAAATCGCAGCTCCACCGTTGGTGCCGTGTTTCCGCGCGGTCTGGAGCCCCAGCGACACAGTCTTGTGGGTGGTGATGGTCAGAGCTACCCTTTGCAGTCCCCGTTGGGCTTCCCATATGCGCCACAACAGGCAGAGGCAGGTGCACCCGCGAACATCTCTCGCGCACCTTCCGATGCCATATCGCCTCTGCAAAACGTGACGCGGACCGACAAGGCATCGCGACCATCAGCGCAAAACATCCGTGCTATGCAGCACGCACGGCGACACTCTAGCATCGACTCGACCAACTCGATCACCAGCAGTCGGCCTTCGCACCGGAAGGTCCCAAGTTTTGACCGGGCGTGGAAGGCTGGCGCGTCGATGAAGGGTGCCTTTGGGTCAGGTCTTAGTGCGTTGAACACAGCCGCTTTCGCTGGCGGCTCTCAGCCAACTTCTCCCACGTCGCCTTCCGTTTCTACGGCGCACGCCCGTACTAAGAGTTCAGGCAGCGCTTCGAGGGCAAACAATGGCGCGCTCGTTGTACCCGGCAGTCCTGGTGATCTCGACCGAGGATACTTTTCTAGCAACGAATTGGACAATCGAGCTACCATTGGTGGCAAAAGAAACAGTGTTCTCACGAAGAAAAATGCGGGTGTGACCAGCCCAGGCGGATCAAGGACTAATAGCACCCTTTTCAGTACCAACCGTCAAAGCACCACAAGCTCTCAAGATGCTGTCAGTCCAGTCGTAGGTCCAGAGCGCGGTAGCGTGTTCCGCTCGATGACCGGTGCATTCGGCAGCAAATGGAGCAGCAAGCGCTCGGCTACAAGCCCAGCGATTGAGAGCAAGCCGATGGCCAACGCGCAAGGGTCTGTCAGTCCGATCGTAACAAAGCTGGACTACAATGACAAGCCCACATCTATGAATGCTGCCCTTGCATCTAGCGAGACATCAAGCAAAAATGCCTCGCCGAGCCCGTCTACATCAAACCTGGGCTTCTTCGGTAGTCAACGATCGAAGATCACCGGTCTACGAGCCATCAGCGATGCCGTGACGAATAGGGAGAAGCATCAAGCTGACTCACCGACGGCTGAGAAGATACCGCCAACACTCGATGAGAAGGGCGAGCCTATCACTTCACCAAGTCGCACCGGCTCAACGACGCCGAGTACGGAAGCGAGGAGTTTTGATCTCCAGAAGTCGGTTGACGGCAGATCACGGGAATCAACCGGATCGGGCAACAAACTCATGCCGCCGCAGCCCACGCAGACACAGCGACGAACACGCCCGAAATCGAAGAAGGCGACCTCCGCATACACCCGCGGCTTGCAAAAGAAGACACCTGTCGAATCGATGGAAGACTGTGATTACAGTGGTTGGATGAAGAAGAAGTCGGGATCCCTCATGACGACTTGGAAGACGAGGCTGTTCATCCTCAAAGGACGAAGATTGAGCTATTATTACAGCAACGATGATACCGAAGAGAAAGGCCTGATCGACATTAGCTTTCATCGCGTCCTTCCGGCTACAGACGAGACGCTCACCAGCATGCACGCCGCAGTGACAGGCGCAGCCAGCAGCAATAATACCGCTTCACCCACCCTGACGACTCCACAAACGGCCGCCGAACGCGACATTGCAGCCCTTCCGCCAAAGGAAGGCGGTGGCGAAGACAGCGGTCTGTTCATTTTCAAGCTTGTCCCACCCAAGTCGGGTCTGAGCAAAGGCGTCAACTTTACGAAACCGACAGTCCACTACTTTGCGGTGAACTCCAGGCAAGAAGGCCGGCTGTGGATGGCTGCACTCATGAAGGCGACTATCGATCGAGATGGAGAGGGTGTGGTCACTACGACATACAACCAGAAGACCATCTCACTAGCGAAAGCGCGAGCGAGAAAGGAGAGGCCGCCTGCGCTGCAGGAAGAGGAGGCAGAAAGCAGGATTGAACTCGACGGCAGTGATGCTGGGAGTACGATGTTGCCTCCAGGCGTTGGTCTAGGGCTCGGCCCTTTCATTACGGATACGAGTGATAATCTTCGCGCTACTGTTGGCGGTGCGGAGCAGGATACAACCGTATCGCTTGCTGAGGATAATAGTTCTATAGCACCGAGCGCTTTCACTATAGGCAGCACAGCGCCTACGGCTGGTGGGGCTGAGGATGCGGAGAAGGAGGTTGCGTTGGATGGCAAGGTGAAGGAGGCTGCTGCGTTGCATGCACCGGCTTAGGAAGCTGATGATGTTTTCGTGGGAAGACCTTCTCCGTTGCGGATGCGGAGAGCGGCGTCATCTCCGACGTAAGCTGGGACGGAAGAAAAGGATGAGAACGAGGTATCGATATTGGGATCTCCAATACCAGGAGCGCCCTTTTCTCGAAACAGGTACGCTTGGATGACTTTACGGTGATAAGATGGAAATGCAAGGAGTGGGATCTGGAGAAGAGTATTATTCGATTGGCCAAAGGAGTACAAGATGTAATGTGTGGAGAAATATTATCAGAGCACGATACGGTGCTGGAAAGAAAGAATGACTGGCAACGTTATTTGCTGTGCTTACCTTAGTGATGTCGACAGTCGCTGCATGCTGCACGGGTAGAGATGGCACCAGGGAGGACTTTCTGATCAGATACCCACGACACGCGAGCAATTCTCATTCCTATTGGGAATCAACACCACGACATCCATTCGTCCCTCCTCTCAATATCAGCCGGCCCTCATTTGCCCTCCTCCCCAAGTCGTTTTGTCTGACTCGTCACAGCCCTTGCTTCACCCCTTCGTCTCCCGAGCTCCTATGCACACCATGCACATTGCTCATGTTCGTAAGCCCGCTGCAATTCGTGCAGCCGCTGCAATTAAGGCAGTCCTGCATTGTTTCAGATCACATCAGCACTCACCTGTAGGTTAAATGCTTTCATGAGTAAGGGAAGGAATCACAGTGTTTACCTCACAATTGACCATGCCGGAGCAGTTGGTGAGGCGCGTGGAGCGCACGCAATTGCTGCTGTTGAGGCAGTCTTTGCAATCGATCATGTTGCTGCCTGTCTTTACTTTAGCTAATCTTGTGTATGGCAGGGTGCGAGAAGTGAGCATACAGTTAGTGTTGCCGTCTTTGTCGGTCGGCATTTCGAGATCTTTGGTGATCGTGAGCTTGGGGTAGGTCGCTGAGGTGTAGACTGGAGTCTTAGCAGTTCCGAAGGTTGTTCGAAGATATGTGAGACTCTTATCTGTTGTTTGTACCTACATTCGAATGTGAGCTACGCATGACGCAGCTGGCGTCGTAGGCGAGTTTGCTTGCTATTTGCTGGTCATGCGGTTGCCTGGATGTAGCGATGCAGACTTCGTACCTAGGTAGGTACGTTCAAGCTTGCTATTGGACCGCGCGAATCAGCAGCAGTGGTTATGTCGTTCATGCGCAAGCGGCAGGATACAGCTGGCTCGCTTGTTGTGAGATTGACTATTCGTAACATATTGGTTCGTTTCGAGTCGACTATTGCCGTCTCTTGCAGGACTACAACCGTTCGAATAATGCATAATGCCTTATCGGTACCTCTAGGCACCTCTTCATGGTCGCCTCTAGAGCTCCTACGGCATTGCTGTCCACCACCATCCTGACCCAGGGTGCCTCTAGGTACAATCCGCCCGGTAGCCACCAGGAGCTTGGGCGTCCTTGGCTCTGTTTGGGGTACACCCGCCGCCTGGAGTCACGCATGGATGGGCCTATGCCTTGTTAGTTCGCTCTACTGGCCATGCATTGAAAATGAGCTCCAAGGCGTTGTCGTCTTCCACGGTGCTGCTGGGGCCACTTTCAGGCGTACAGATTCCAGACATCGCCTCTTTGACATGGGGAGGGAGTGAGAATACGACTTACAGAGGTACACCATTGCTGACTGGCGCCTTTCTCGGACTCTTTGTCGCTGGGGATGCATACGCCGGTGCCGCCTGCTGTGTCGGTGCCGCAGATCTGAATTTGAGCTGTTAACAATCTCTGCCCCATGGACCCTCTTCCTCTGAAGTTCTCGTCGAAGGAGCATGCGATTCTGCGCACTACGTACCCAAGCCCAAGTGAATGGGGCGAAGAGGGTGAACAGAACCACTGTGGAGGCTGATGCTTTCATGCTTTGACTCTTGACCTGCTGCAATGGTTGAGAGATGGTGTTCGAATGTCTTGAAGGACGCACTTCGTGAGAATCTGCTTGCTGTGAGACATCTGCGGACAGCAGTGTGCACGGCGGAACATAGGCATAGTCTGAAAGGATGTCTGTTATGCTAGCTAGCCTTGTTCATCTGTCTGAATCTGAAACAGCATAAGCAATAGGGCAATCAATTCATACTTTACTAGGTTGTACGTAAGATGCTGCTTTTAGACATTTGCTAAGGTCAATCGCTGTGAGCAGGCGTGTGCCTCAAACAACCTGAGGCTCATGGTCGCTGAGGTGTTGGTGACAGTCTGATGAGTCTAGGCTGTCCTGCAGAGATCGCGCGTGTGCTGAGATGTCTTCGCACGTCGGTATGTGGCTACGGTATCCTGGTACACCTTTGCGATTGGGTTCCGGCCAATAGCTTCTGCCTGCGAATAGCGGCTTATGCTTCAAATGGCAATCAGGACAAGGTCCAGGAAGGCCTTGTAATGGACAGACGTGCGAAGACACTGTACATCCATCCGCCATGGCTTCGACAATACAAGCTTCCGACAAGAATCTTTGTGTGATCCATAATTTCATATGGTGCATGCCAAGTCCGTGAAGCAAGGAAGGTAGGATTCAGCGGAGCGGAGTGGCAGAGACTTTGACGGAAGATTGGACCAAGAGACGGGCGGCGGTTGCGAACGACACCGTTTCTCCTCCCCTCTCCTGCCATCTTCATTATTGTCCCTCTATCCGCAAATCTATATCAGTCCGCAAATCTATACCCGGAAGATCCAGATGCAGATGCGATACGAGAGAATTCCGGTACATTGGGCTCTTAAACTCCCGAAGATGCAAGATTCAGCTCCTTTGACTGGCCGGCAGCGGACGGGCTGCGAATTTGCGTACGCCCAGGCCTCGCAAGTCTAGCTTCCCATGCCAGAGCACCGCCAGATTCATCAGATGCCGCCATGGAAGTGATAGCTGTGACACGATTCAGGCCAACTTGATCACTGGCTGTCTCGTACAGAATCCTTGACCAAGGCAGGCCTCAGCAATGTCCCTTCTTTTGCCTCACATCAGGTATACGGCACGCATTCTGTTGCAAATGAGGGACACCACTACCATGCGCACGCAGTGATCTGGCCTATGATAGGCGTGCCGAGGTGCACTGCTCTGCTATATTGTCAGGGCCGAATCAAGGACAATTAGACTGACGTAGCGTCCAGCATTTCATGCAAGAGGATGGCACGGTGCCAATTACGCCTACGAAGATGACCCATGCGCTTGTACGAGCACAAGTCTTGTGGCAGGCTTTTATATATTACGCACAGCGTTCGCCCCACGTGTGGTGTCGGCTTGGCCTCAGGATTCATGTAGCGAAATATGCTCTTTACGTGGAAATGGTTGGCCATTCTCCTCGCCCTCATCACAAGACAGACGATAGCAATATCTAGACACCTGGGCAATTCCTTTGGCGTACCCGGCCAGAATGCTACATACGACTACGTGGTCGTCGGCGGCGGCACAGCGGGAAACACCATCGCGGCGCGTCTTGCAAAGGCAGGACATGCCGTGGCAGTGGTTGAGGCGGGCAGCTTCTATCAGATCAGCAATGGCAATGGGAGTGTGATACCAGGCCTTGCGACTGTTCAATTCACTGGATCAGATCCAAACGACACGCAGCCATTGATCGACTGGGGCTTCGTCACGACTCCACAAGCTGGAGCAGGTGGCAGAGAGATGCATTACGCGCAAGGCCGTACACTGGGTGGCAGCTCTGGGCGGCATTACCTCGCATTCCATCTTGGGACTGTAGGCTCGTTCCAGCAGTGGGCTGACGAGGTGGGAGATCAAAGTTACACATTCCAGAATCTGTTGCCGTATTCCCAGCGGAGTGTTTCGCTGACACCACCAAACACTGCTGTCCGCCCAGCAAACGCTACTGTGAGGTACAAACCTGGGCTCTGGTCGACAGAGCCAGCCAACTCAACAGATAGGCCCCTCAATGTCGGCTGGGGTAACTGGGCACCCGCATTGGGCACATGGACCCAGTTGGCTATGGAGAGGGTCGGCATACCCATCGCACAAGATGTCCTCAGCGGCACACTGAATGGCTCAGCATGGGCGCCAGCGACAATCCGTCCACTGACACAGTTTCGGGAGTCCTCCCAAACCAGTTTCCTCGAATACGCCAATAACGAGACGAGCATCCAGACCTACATCCAGACAATGGCGTGGCGAATTTTGTTCTCTCCCGACAAGACAGCCACGGCTGTGCTCGTCGAGACACTGGGTCTGACGTACGAGCTCAAAGCTAGGAAGGAAATCATTCTCTCGGCGGGAGTGTTCAAGAGCCCTCAGCTGCTTATGGTCTCGGGTGTCGGTCCACGCCAGACTCTCGAAGCACACAACATTCCCGTCATCTCCGACCGCCAAGGCGTGGGTCAGAACCTACAAGACCAACCGTATGCCTTCGGACCCGCGTATCGTGTCAACTTCATCACGAGCTCGCAATACATGATCAGTGCTGCTTTCGCCGAAGAGGCGGACATGTCTTTTGCATCCAACGGCACGGGACCATTAGCGAGTCCAGCGTCGTTCCTAGCCTTTGAGAAGCTCAGAGATACGTGTCCGCAGCTGTTAAAGCAATCAACGATCCATGACATCAACAGCAACTATTCGCACGACTGGCCAGATATCGAAATCATCGCTGCCGACGGATACCTAGGCAACAACAGGAATTACTTTCGCGACGCCGTGGTTGACGGCCACAATTATGCCTCTATCACACCTGTCTTGATCGCTGCATTGTCCCGAGGGAACGTTAGCATCAGCTCCGCCAGCGCGCTGGACCCTCCACTCATCAATCCGAATTGGCTCACGCATCCCGCCGACATCGACATGGCGATTGCAAGCTTCAAACGCACGCGCCAGATCTGGCAGCAGATGCAGGCACTCGGTGTCACGATCGGGGAGGAGTATTTTCCCGGATCGCACGTTAAGACGGATGAGCAGATTCTGGAGCACATTCAGCAAAGCGTGATTGGGATCTATCACGCGAGTAGTACGTGTCAAATGGGGAAGGTGGACGACGAGAACGCGGTGGTGGATAGCAAGGCGCGAGTGATAGGGGTCAAGGGGCTGAGGGTCGTGGACGCGAGTATCTTCCGGGTATTACCGCCGGGGCATCCGCAGAGTACGGTGTATATGCTTGCGGAGAAGATTGCGGAGGATGTGCTGAAGGGAGATGCATAGGAGGGCGTTATTTGGTGGTGCTACATTGACGACCAGCCTTTGGGTGTGGGTTGTGCATGATGTACAGCATGATGATGTGTATGGGAAACGCTCCTCGTGAGAAATGCTGCTACTCCAAAAACTTCAAGCACTCGAGATACTTCAGCAGGTTCGGTCATGCGTACGGTTGGAGAAGCCGGGCTTTACTGCTGACAGGATGCAGCTTGACTGACTACTTAACATTTGAAGCTTCTTACATCCTCATTGTGGCGTGTGTTGAGCTGACAAGCTGCGTTGGCGCTTCAATGGGCAGATTGGGACTAATTGGGAGCACAGGCACAGGATGACAAGCACAGCTCGACAATAACAGGCACAGCATAACGAGCACGGGCAGACGAGCCCACCATAACAAGCACAGAAATAGCAAGCACAGCTCGACAAAAGTTTAATGTGATAGGCACGGAACAAGAAGCATGAGGCAGACTACAAGCACAGGACTACAAGCACAGGACTACAAGCCCAGGATGACATAAGACGGCATGGTAGAGACGGTATGGTAAGCAAGCACAGGAGAAAATCTATGGATTGATTGATTGATGAATGACTCTATCACAGGCAGACAATTCGATCCTGCTTCGAATGGCAGTGACGGACGGAAACCTACCACGTCCAGCTCATAGAGCAAGTCACCACTCCGCCGAACCACACCACAGGAAATAATGCGTGAAAGCATGACATGACTGAAAACTTACGAGCATACACGACTTCCTACCAAATCAAAGATAAAAGTTTTGCTACAACTGCGAATGCTCGAGACTGTATTTTCAATTCTCTATGACTGACGCACCTTCGACCATAAACCCACACACTACACAACACCCTCTCCTAAGCCTCCCGAACCCCCATCGTTCTCATCCATCCACTTCAACCTAATCTCCACCGCCCTCCGATGCGCCTCCAGCTCCTCCACCCCCGCCAACCGCATCACCGCACCCCCTACATTCCTCAGCCCCTGCGCCGTCAACTTGGAACTAGTAATATGCTTCACGTAACTCCCCAAATTGACGCCAGAATACTGTTTCGCGTATCCGTACGTCGGGAGGGAGTGGTTGACACCAGCAGAGTAATCGCCCACGGATTCAGGTGTCCATTGACCGCAGAAGACGGAACCGGCATTAATCACCATTTCGCGCGCGGCGACGGGGTCGCGGAGTTGTAGGATTAGGTGCTCCGGGGCGTAGGCGTTGGAGAGGTCCATGGCTTCTTGCAGGGTGGAGGTTAGGAGCGTAACGCTGTGATCGATGGCGCCGCGGACCATGTCGACGCGGGGGAGGGCCATGGCTTGCGCGTGGAGTTCGTCTTCGATGGCTTGAAGTTGGGTGGTGTTGAGACCAACGGTGATGAGGACGACTTGGGAGTCGACGCCGTGTTCGGCTTGGGAGAGGAGGTCGCTGGCTACGAAGGCGGGGTTGGCGGTTTCGTCGGCGACGACGAGGACTTCGGAGGGGCCGGCGGGCATGTCGATTGCGACGTTGGCGGTGGTGTCGTTGGAGACGATCATTTTGGCGGCTGTGACGAATTGGTTGCCTGGGCCGAGGATCTTGTCGACTTTGCTGACGCCTTCGGTGCCGTAGGCCATGGCTGCGACGGCTTGGGCGCCACCTGCGAGCACGATGCTTTCGGCGCCGACCTTGTGGGCGACGTAGACGATTTCGGGGGTGATGCTGCCGTCTGCGCGTGGAGGGGAGGCGAGGATGATCTTCTTGCAGCCTGCGACCATGGCGGGGACGCCGAGCATGAGAGCTGTGGAGGGCAAGACGGCAGTGCCGCCTGGTACGTAGCAGCCGACACGTTCGATGGGGCGAGCGAAACGCGAGCAGACGACGCCAGGCATGGTCTCGACTTCGAGTGGCTTCTCTTCTTTCTGCGCGGCATGGAACTTGCGGATGTTCTCGAAAGAAACATCAATTGCTTCGACCGTTTCGGGTGGCAGTTGCATCAGACTTTCAGGGAAGGGAGCCTTCAGAACGGGTGAAGTGAGGGATGTGGCTTTTTCGAATTTGTGCGTGTAGGAGAGCAGGGCTTTGTCGCCGCCTTCTCGAACGTCCTTGATGATAGGGTGGACGATCGACATGATCTTGTCTGTGGATCGTTGTGAGGGTCGCTTTAGTGCTTCTTGGATCGTTTCTGGAGACTCCTTCCTGGTGTCAAAGCGTCGCATCTGTATCCGTCCATCCGCATTCTTGCCTGCCGGGTCCTCAGGTGCCTTGGGCTTGGACTCAGCTTCTTGAACCTCCTTCTTGGTAGGCAGCTCGCCATTCGTAGTTGTCCCATTGACGCCAAATTTCTCGGCATATGGACCCTTAGCATCTCCCTTTCTCCTCTTGACCTTGACGCTCTTGCCATCCAGATTTCGCTCAATATCTTCTAGTGTGACACCCGCAGCCGTAGCCTTTGTGAGGGCGAAGTACAGCACGTCTGCGGCCTCGGCTGCGATATCCTGCTTGCTCGTCGCCTCGCACAGCTCCGACGCCTCCTCCATAATCTTCGCATTCAGCATTTTTGAATCGTTGAAAAGCCTCGCGGTATATGAGCCCTCCGGTGCCGACCTCTTCCGACTCTCCAGCGTCTTGGACAACTTCGACAACCCCCGGTACTGCCCAAAACACGTTGCCGTTTGCAGGTGACAGAATCCTGAACCCATCTGCCTGACGACGAACAACAGCGTATCATTATCGCAGTCCGTCTCGATCCGCACCAGCTGCTGCCAGTCTCCACTCGTGTCTCCCTTCCTCCACAGTCCTCGCTTCCGACTCCAGTACACGCCCCTCCCACACCTCAGACTCTCCGCCACGCTCTCCTCATTGCTGTACACCAGCCCCAACGCCACACCCCTCTCGTCCGTCACCAGCGTCGTCAACAATCCATCCGGTCGATCGCTCTTGACCTGCGCCAACAACACCTCCGCAACCCTGACCCTATGATCGCCCTTCTCCTTCTCCACACTCAGATACCCCGCCGGCAGAATCGGCACCGCACCCTCCTGCCTCAATGCCACCGCCTCCTCTTCCTTCATCCCGCTCTTCGACACATACACGGCCGGTCTCTTGGCGCCCAGCTGCTGCAACAATCCACCCACCGCCTTTGCATCGGGCACATCCCTCAGGTACAAACCATACCCCGTGCCCTCCAGCTGTCCCTCTGCCTCACCCGCCGACACAGTGGGCACATACACCACTCGCCCCGCATCCACCGTCTTGACTTGCTGCAGTTCTGGCACCTGCCCTGAGCTCACAAACACTTTCGCCGCTCCTGCATCCAACAGGTCCACGACATCTTGGACAGATGACTGCAGTGTGGACACATCAAGGTACACCGCATATCGCCCGACTGTGTCTTTTAAGAACTGCAGTGTTGCATCAATCGAGTCGTTTGTTACGTGCACGAAAAGTCCGCCAGCAAACGCAATCGTCTTCGTCTGGTCAATGGACGCGAGACCAGCGTATTGCTGCAGGTCGATCGCCGCCAGATAGGGCGGCATGTGCTCTGTTGCTGACGCCATTGTCACAATCTCGCAATGCAATGGCAGGAGCAAGAGCAATAATTGCAGGCAGGTACGACTCACTCACATCCGACCTCGGGAAGTTTCAAGTGGGATGTTTTTTTGGCCCCCACGCTCCCGAACTATGTCATTGCCGTCTGTGCTTCTGATAAGCTGATATTGCTTACTCAGCTGTAAAGTGTACACCTCACTCGTGGACAAACATCAGGAAGACACTTCGACTGTAGTAGTCTGATCTGCGTTCTACACGGTGACGAGCCAGCGTAACTCCACTTGCAGTCGTCTGCGGATGCGAACGCCAGACTTCTCTCAAAAACAGTATGAACAGCTCCATCCATCAAAGGTAGTCAGTCTGTCTTATAGTTGCCCGCCATCGGCGCGTTCGGCCAACAAGGTGAACTTATTGCTTCTTGAGCATTACATCTTTACTGTCTGTACCATAACGATCACACATAATCTAGACCATATCATTTTCCGGGCAACAAAATGGCACCCACACTCGACGTCCAAGCCATCCGCAAACAATTCCCAGCCCTGGACAAAAAACAAATCTACTTCGACAACGCCGGCGGCTCTCAAGTCCTGCAATCCGTCGTCGACAGCATCTCAACCTACCTCCTGTCAACCAACGTCCAACTCGGCGCCTCCTATCCAACATCTCAAGCCAGCACCCAACTCTTCACCAACGGCTGCAAAGCAGTAGCCACCTACATCAACGCCTCCCCCTCCGAAGTCGTCCTCGGCCCCTCCACCACCCAACTCTTCCGCAACCTCTCCCTCAGCCTCTACGACTACATCCAACCCGGCGACGACCTCATCATCAGCAAACTCGACCACGAAGCCAACATCGCCTCCTGGCTCACCCTCGCCAAACACAAATCCGCCAAAATCATCTGGTGGGACTCGTCTTCCCAAACCAACCCAACCCTCGATCCCTCCCACCTCAAAACCCTCATGACTCCCAAAACCAAACTCGTAACCTGCACCCACACCTCCAACATCCTCGGCACCATCAACCCCATCCGCGAAATCGCAGACATCGTCCACTCCTTTCCCTCCGCACTCCTCTGCGTCGACGCCGTCGCCCACGCCCCTCACGCTCCCATCGACGTAAAAGCCCTCGGCGTAGACTTCTACTGCTTCTCCTGGTACAAAATTTTCGGCCCCCACATCGCAAGTATGTACGCCTCCACAACCGCACAACAGCACCTCACAACACTCGGCCACTACTTCAAACCAACAAATTCACTAGAAAACCTCCTGGGTCTCGCAGCCGCGAATTACGAACTCGTTTCTTCAATTCCCGCAGTTATTTCCTACCTCGAATCCGTATCCTGGGAAGCTATCGAGGCGCAGGAGGAGAGGCTGCAGGGGGTTTTGATTGGGTACCTGCTGTCGAAACCGAAGGTGTATCAGATTTACGGCGTCCCCGGTGCGGATCGGAAGTTGAGGCATCCGACGGTGAGTTTTTTGGTCAAGGGGTGGAGGAGTCGGGAGGTGGTGGTGAGGGTGGAGGGGAGGAGTGAGTTTGGGGTGAGGTGGGGGAGTTTTTATAGTAATCGGTTGGTGAGGGAGGTGATGGGGGTTGATGATGGGGATGGCGTGGTGAGGGTGAGTTTGTTGCATTATAATACTGGTGAGTCTTGTCGTTTTTATGGTTGTTGTTTTGGGAGAGGTGTGCTGACATGACTGTGTTAGAGGAGGAGGTGAGGGGTTTTGTCAAGGTGTTGGATGAGGTTGTGTTGGGAGGGAAATCATAGGTGAGGTGAGGTGGCTGGTTTGGGATAGTGGCGGGAGGTCATGATGAGTGTTGAAGACTCATTGTTAAGAGCCAATTGACTGCCTACCGACAGTTCTTACATATCTCGATCTCAGTATCGACCGCCCTGCACGCCACCCTGCGCTCAACCTCCTTTTTCTGACATTTGGGCGCAATCTGGGAATGATCAGACCATCAGCCCGTCCAAGCATGGAAGCAGCGCTACTCGCATCCCCTGCTCCTCGCCTGGACTTTTTTCCACAGTGAATGGAGGAAACGTTTTTCATGCTAGACAGCAGGACCGCTTCGAGCGAGCCCGAGTCCACTCTGAGGCCATGGAAACGACGCATTGCACCAGCCTTTCTGCTTGTCTGACAACGGAGTGCCATCTTGTCACTTGCAGCAGCCATGGTAGTCAGCCATCTGTTCATTTCGCTTACAGAGGTTTCATCAGTCAATCAACCGGTTGACTAGTCGACATAGTTGACAGCTTGTTGATATAGCTGACGGCTTGTCAACGTAATTAATCGCTTGTTACCACGCTGACACCTAATAGACACGGTCAATAGTTTATTGACACTGTTTACTGCTGGTGAATGAGTGACTGGACGGTCAAATGGTTGATCTGTTGGTTGACTGGTGAAATCACTGTTCGCTTACACGTCGTTCTGTTCGCTCACTACGAACAGCACTTCGCATCTAGTCATATCCCATCTCATTACAGCATGGCAAAAGGCTCCGACTTTCCCAACAGCAGCTCCAAGCACGCCCAGGCCTCCTACTTCTCATCAAATTTGTAGGAGCACGCAGGTACGCACCAGCATTCCAGCTCTGCCCTACCATTCCCCAGAGCTTTACAGCTTCCACAGCGATAGTCCCTGTACTATCCTCAAAATTCGCGACATTACGCAGTACTCCTAGCTTTCCGCTTACGACCGGGAGATCCTGGGGTTGGTTTCCATCTCTCTCGACTGGGGTGGACTGCCTGGCTACCACGTGGTTGTTGAATGGAAATTACTAGCAGGATTCTGTGATTGTAGCCTCGCGATCTGGAGGGCGGCTTGATGGGTCGCGAAGAGAGCGTGTGTTCTGAGGCTGAGGTGTAACGGGTTCAAGCTGGTCATGTGTTCTATGAACGGACGTCGAGAGAAGCTTTCAAAGCTTCTGGATTGCTGCGGTAGCTACGCCAACTCAACCTCAAAGGCCTCCTAGTTCGTATTACCGAAACCTGAGGACTTCTAGAAACTACTGCTAGAGTTCTTGGCTCGCGCTTCGTGCCTGAACGCTGATGAGCTGTGGCGCACAGTTTATCACAGTGCCTACATGCTTGCATTGGAAGCAAGCTTGCATGTGCCATTGCATAAGTGCCGAGCGAGTATAGAATGGTCAACAAACGAGTGTGTCCTCAAATTGTCGCTGGCCAGACTGAGCTCATACCTACTTGTTTTGATGCTCGCGCTTTCCTAGATCAAGATGTTCTGAACTCATAGCCATACTACTCACACAGGACTATCAGAACCGACTGCTCCACAATTCGTGCGAGGCTTTGCTCTCGAAATGCAATAGCAGGTAGCCTGGCCAACCAACAGCATCGGTAACATGAGCTCTTTCTCGTTGAGCTTCTGGATCCGCCCAATACGTAGATGCCGTCCGATCTTCCTTCAGCTGCAGCATTGCCCATTTGCTCACAGTATGTCGCCATCGCGGCCCGCCGAAGCTTGGCCGCCGGAGGACCCTTCTGATAAAGATAAGTCCAACGTATGTTGGCGTTGATAGATCTGCTGCTTGTGTCTTGCACTGTTACTTGCTATCATCATGGGACTGCCAGACGAAAATGAGGTCATCACGAAGAATTTCGGCGCTCAAGACGAAACCTCAGAGCATGGGCAGCTCTCGGCCGAGCTACCGCCTCCTCGAAGCAGTATTGCCCGATTCTATCGCAGCACGTGGTTCAATGTAGTGATTGTCGGTCTGGTCTCGTTCACCCAGCCGGGCATCTGGACTGCGTTGAATAGTGTGTGCCCTGTCCCTTATTTTGCCTCGAGCCTTACATTCCTGACAGTCTCGACCAGATACTGGGGCCGGTGGCGAAGAGAAGCCATATCTTGTTAATGCTGCGAATGCATTGACGTACGGGCTGATGGCCGTGTGTTCTCCAGTGTTCGGCGCGGTGGCGAACAAGATCGGTCTCAAGTGGACCTTGATTATCGGTGTTATAGGATACACGCCCTACTCCGCCTCGCTGTACTGCAATAATCGATTCGGTAACGAGTGGTTTGTTTACCTTGGCGCGGCGCTTTGCGGGATCGGAGCCTCTGCCCTTTGGTGTTCGGACGCAGCAATTGCTGTTGGGTATCCACTGGCCCATGAGAGAGTGAGCTTGTTGCGCTCGAAGCGGACGCTGCACTCGAAAATGGCACTGACGACGTACGATCCAGGGTCTTGCTACTGGTATTTGGTTGGCTCTTCGTGGCTTGGGCTCGATCATCGGCGGTGCCATCGAGCTTGGTCTGAACCACACTCAGAACACAACTGGCAAAGTCGGGTACTCGACATATCTGGCGCTCATTGCTATAGAATGCATGGGCCTACCGTTGGCGCTTATGGTTTCTAGCCCTCAAAAGGCTTTACGATCCGACGGTACAAGAGTCAGATGTGCGTGTTCCGGATCCTTACCGCTTTGAAGGGAGATGGGCTGATATTGTCTACCATGATCCAGCTCGCCATGTCCAACCACTGAGTGTGACACAAGGCCTCAAGTCGCTCTGGCCGCTCTTCAAGCAACCCCGTGTGTACCTGCTTCTGCCAATACTTTCAACAATCTGGCGGAATCCGACGTACCTTTCGATCTACCTAACGAACAACTTCTCGGTCCGGTCTCGCGCCCTGGCGTCCCTAGTCTCGTCCTTGGCTGGCTCATTTGCTGACGTCGCAGTTGGTCGGATGCTGGATATCAAATGTGTCAGGAGATCGTTGCTGGCTAAAGTGACCTGGTCTGTGTTTGTGCTGATCATGCTTGCACTGTTCTCGTGGCAAGTCTCAAACGAGTATCAGTATTCACATACCAAGCCCACGCTGGATTGGGCCAACCCAGGATTTGGCAGAGGCTTTGCGGTCAATGTGCTTTTCAAGTGAATCCATCTCGACCACGCCCATGACTCACTGATGCGTGCGCTGATACATTTCTAGCGCGATGAACGAGGCCAATTCGACCTTTACATTTTGGATCATTGGTACCTTCAGCGAAGACCTTCAGTGGATCACCCAAGTCTTCGGCCTGATGAGATCTGCTGAGACGATTGGAGCAGCAGTTGCTTGCGCTCTTGGAGGATCGAGCAATATCAGTGCTATGACCAATCTGATCGTGGCGTTTGCCGTATACGTCGCCGCTTTCCCATGCGCCATGGTTGCTGTGTGGCAGGTCCCAGATTGCGCAACGGAAGCTGAATTGATAGAGGCAAGGGACAGGCAAAGCGAGGGCGAGAGGGGAATCTTTGTTGCAGCGAAGGCAGGCTCAGCGTGATTACCGGCTCAAGACCGCTAGATCGTCATTTCCAATCGCATCTCATCTGTGCCATTGGAACATGTTTGAATGCTGCAACACGCATTCGTGTCACATCGTGTCACATTAGCCGCCTCAGAAGCTGCGACCATCATTTGCTATGCTGGTTCAGATGCGATGCTCTTTGGGCGTCTTGTTATTGCATCGCGGTAAAAGCGAAAGGTATCCAGGTATGTGGAACCGGCTAAAGTGTGCTAGGCCATCGATATCGGTGATCCTGGATCGTTGTCGGCCAATTTGAGGTCTGACTCCACGTGTACCAGCGATCAATTCGCTCCTAATGCAATATGACCTAAGATGTCTAATCGGTCGCTGAGCAAGACGCTGAATTGAGGCTGAGCCTTACCTGGCCAGCGAAATGCGCTCACCGCTTGCCTGGCAGAATCTCCGCAACCTACTCTGAACTGCGTGACGCTAATCATCTTTCCTTGCGCACAACTCCATCATCGTCTTTCCATCAAAGCCGAGGCGCCTGTCGTTTGGGCACAGCAGTCGGATTAAATGGACCGTCAGATGCGCCCGATCGCTCGGTCTTATGCCCTTTTTGACCCTGTGAAGTACCTCGATCAATTCTTCCGTCCCTACACCACATTTGTTGCTTCTCCGCATCGGTTATGCCTCGCTTCCCACGTCTCTGGCAATACTGTGCTGCTCAGCCAGCTATTTAGAGACGAGACTGCGAGTGCACCTGCGGAAAATTAGCATGCCTTGTGAATGACGGATGATTCGACATAAGTAAGACCAGTCGGGTCTGCTGCACAGTCCATACGTACTCGAAATCCTGATTTGAGGGCCATCATGGTCTTGCTTCGCGCCCTTTTCTTCTTAATGCTAACAGCGCTTGCCGTGCACGCTACTAATGACAGTCTCACAACAGCTGTGGAGTGGGATCAGTATAGCTTGCTTGTCAACGGCGAACGCGTCTTCATCTTTTCTGGAGAGTTCCACTACGAACGGCTTCCCGTCCCCGAGCTCTGGCGCGATGTTCTACAGAAGTACAAGTCGAACGGCTTGAATGCGGTCTCCATCTATTTCTTCTGGTCTTTCCACTCACCAAGCAAAGGCGTGTATGACTTCGCTACGCCGGCTAGAGATGTCCAGTATCTGCTGGATATTGCGAAGGAGGTCGGACTGTACGTGATTGCTCGACCTGGCCCTTACTGCAATGCTGAGACCAATGGCGGTGGACTTGCCCTATGGGGATCAGACGGCAGCATGGGAAAGTTGAGAACTTCCGATGAGACATATCATCAAGCGTGGCTGCCCTGGATCACTGCTATTGGCGAGATACTGGCCAAGAATCAGGTTTCGCAAAGCGGCAATGTCATCCTGGACCAAATTGAGAACGAACTTCAAGAGACGACCCACTCAGCCACAAAACCTTGGTCGAGTATATGGAACAGATCGAGAATGCTACCAGAAGTGCTGGCATAATCGTGCCCTTTAGCCATAATGAAAAAGGAGAGCGGAGCATGAGCTGGTCTACTGACTACGAGGATGTAGGAGGAGCTGTGAATGTCTATGGCCTTGACTCATATCCAGGCGGCTTGTCATGCACAAACATCAATAGTGGATTCACTGTTGTTCGCAACTGTGTGTTGATCGAATGGCACTGTGCGGGCGATCGCTGATCACCTTTCAGACTTTCAGTGGTTCCATAATTACTCCTACTCTCAGTGAGTCAGCTGTGTAATATTGATGGCTCAGCGCTCCGCTGAACTTGGCATAGACCAGAATACCTTCCTGAATTCGAAGCTGGATATTTGCTTGGCTGGGGCACGTATTTCTATGATTACTGCCTTGAAGAGCATGACCCAGCCTTTGCCGATGTGTTCTACAAGAATAACATTGGCCAGAGGATTACGCTGCAGAGTCTATACATGGCCTTTGGTGGGACCAATTGGGGCAATCTTGGCGCACCAGTCGTCTATACGTCTTACGGCACGTACTTCCGTGGCCGCTGGCGTTGTCTTCGAGCTGGCTGACGGTCGACAGATTACTCAGCGCCGCTGCGAGAGACGAGGGGTGAGATGCCGAGTCCCCTTATCCGCGAGCAATATTGACTCATATTACGTAGAGGTTGAAGCCAAGTTCAAGCAGATCAAATTGATAGGCCTTTTCACACGAGTGTCGTTCGACCTGTTGAAAACTGCGATGGAGAGCAATGGCACCGGCAATGCTGTTAGTTCAGCAAGCATATACTCCTGGGTCAGTCATCGTTCCTGCGTCTCGCGCTACTCTGCTGACTTACTTGAAGGTCATCCGCAATGTCGACAATGGGGCAGGTTTCTATACGTTACAGCAGTCCACCACGAGCTCACGAGATCCTGTCACATTCGAGGCCTACTTGAACACAAGCATTGGCTCCGTAGGCATTGATCCGAGACGGTACACAGTGCGCACAGGCTGATACGACTTAGGTCACCATATCCAATATACAGCTTAATGGTCGCCAGAGTAAAATTGTCACCACTGATTATCACTTCGGCAACAAAACAATGCTGTACTCGTCCGCTGATATACTGACTTACGCCACGCTCGACGTCCCGCTTCTCGTGCTGTACCTTGACATTGGTCAGGTGGGAGAATTTGCATTCAAGGACGAACCGACCAATTTCACATACACGACCTATGGTGCAACAAATGTGACGTCCTCGACTGGTACCGTCAATAAGAGCTCAGAGAATGATACCACGACGTTCACAAAGTACACATACACGCAAGCAGCTGGCTCTACTGTGCTTCGGTTCTCTGATGGCCTGCTGGTCTATCTTCTCGACCTGGGTACGGCCTGGAATTCTTACGCGCTCCCGACTACAAGCAACCCAAGCGTTGCTCCAAGCGACCATATTTTCGCCCTTGGTCCTTACAACATTCGCAATGCTTCGTTGGATGGGACTACTGTTACGCTGATTGGTGACAATGCTAACACCACTACCCTTGAAGTCTACGCTGGAGCACAGATGTCCTCGGTCATCTGGAATGGGCAGAGGCTTTCTGTCCAACGAACAGCGTACGGATCTCTTGTCGCCACAACCACTGGACCAGTCGAGAGAACAATTGATCTCCCAAGCCTGACCTGGGTTGTTGCGGATTCCCTGCCCGAGGCCAGAAGAGACTACGATGATTCGCGTTGGGTGATAGCCAACAAGACAAGCACATTGTCCCCCACGGCCCCTCTGACATATCCAGTACTTTTCAGCTCCGATTATGGCTTCTACTCTGGGGTCAAGCTGTATCGCGGGTATTTCGATGGCACCACGATCACTTCGGCAGATATCACTGTCCAGGGAGGTGCTGCTGCTGGTTGGAGTGCATACTTGAATGGTCAATACGTCGGCAGCAATACCGGAAATGCATCTTTGTGGGCAACATCAGCTTTGCTGGATCTGAGCAGTGCTACGAAGTACAATAAGACTAATGTGCTGACTGTAGTGACTGACTATACTGGTCACGATGAGAGTTCAACTTCAAATGGCGTTGAGAATCCTCGTGGTATCCTGGGTGCTTCACTCTATGCTGCCAACGAGGCCGCGAACTTCACCCAGTGGAAGATTCAGGGCAATGCAGGTGGCGCTTCGAATATCGATCCGATTCGTGGCTCCTTGAACGAGGATGGTCTGCACGGCACAAGACTCGGCTGGCATCTGCCTGGATTTGAACCCAATGGGACAGATTGGTCTGCTGGATCCCCATTGCAAGGCCTCAATCAAAGTGGTATTGCATGGTACATTTCGAGATTCAATCTATCGATCGATGCTGACCTTGATGTGCCACTTGGAATTGAATTTGACGCTGGAGCTGGTACCCAGGCTAGCGTACAGCTTTATGTTAATGGCTATCAGTGTGAGTCTGATGCGCAATGCAGCTTGGCATTGACACGCGACATAGCTGACGGTAGTAGATGGCAAATACATCCCGCAGATTGGGCCGCAGACCAAATTTTCATTCCCGCCCGGCATTGTCAACAATCGAGGACAGAACACTATTGCATTGAGTCTCTGGGCGCAGACAAATGCAGGTGCCAAGCTGACAAACGCCACGCTGTTCGCATATAACAAGTATCAGACTGGTGTCAACTTCGCTGATATCGGCAACGGCCTCCGGCCTGGTTGGACTACTGATCGGCTGCAATACATGTGAAATTCTTCTGTGAAGACAATACAGCAAGTGATGAGCATCGGTCTCAGATGGCCAACGGATCAATCACTTAATCTATGGGTTGGAGTAGGGACAAGACGATGTATCGACAGGATAGCATGAAGAAGCAGTCGCAGCGGCTACCGCATGAACATCTACTCACAGGTTGGCACCGTCTCGACTGTAGTTGCGACGAGCTCGAGCAGCTTTTTCATGCCGCGAGGCTTAGAGCCTGGTTCAGCCTGGTTGATTTGATACGTCCTCTTGTGTGTAAGGCCAAAGTCTTGAACTCATTGGTTGCTGTTGCATGGTGACTTGCATACATAGCCCCAGACCGGAAAGCGTCCTGGCGAATTGGGCCAGAGAGAAACGTGGTGAGGAAACCAATGCCAAAGCAGAGGTCTTGGCTTCGCCGCTTTGATTCGCCTCCGCGGAGGCCGCGGCACCGACAAGGTTGCATCCTTCCTGACAAAGCTTAGCACATGACTTCATGAGTCCTACTCGATGCTGTTGCGCGGCATGTATTCTGCATACCAGCATCAGCTCGTGATGGAATGAACAACCGGCTGCTCAGCAATTACTTTCGCTTGCTCTATTGTAGACACTAGGTAGACCATCCACAGCTCCAGGCTCAAGAAGGCATGCCATACGGCATCGTAGAGGACACCGCAACACCTCAAGAGGTCCGCAAATACCTAGAGCATGGCTTGGTCTCATTGGCAGCCTTCCATCACGAGGACGCCGTATGCATCGCATCGAGATGGACAAGCGGTACGGGGCGAGATTTGAAGACTGCTGTACCAGCAGCTTACCGCCAAGTCTTTGGCTCTGACGAAGGAGATGTCGTCTACCAACTAGTGAAGACGCCTATTGTGGATGAAATTCACTCCGGACTGCCCTCGAGAACGATCACTGGTGTGTCTCCAGCGCAACGAGACTGGAGCTATCGACTGACCATGATACCAGGCGCCTGCTGCCTAGTGCTTCTTGCCTTCGAGGTCGCTATGCTGTACATCATCGTTGGCAACGCGAAAGCAAGTTACAAGCTTTTTGCTCTAGTGGCCGCAGGTGTTGCCGCGATAGCACTGTTTCTAGCTGGCCTTCTGACCGCACGGGTGGATACAACAACATTGATCGACGCGAAGCTACAGAGAGACTCGGCTGCATTGGAGGACCCCACACAGAGGGACATCATAGGCTGGCGCTTTTTAGATGAGTGCTTTTCTGCGTGAGAGGGGAAGGCCAATGGTAAAAGTCTTCTTGAATCCTGGAGAGGCCGAGTGTTGGGTGCGAATACTGATAACCCAGTCATCAACGCGTACGTCGGTGAGCGAGTCGGCTGCCAGCGGGACGTTACGCCACGTTCCTCGGAGAGATCGTCATGCTCAATGCTCAATGAGGCAGTAGCAGCATCAGTCGACACGCCTGAAACGGTCCTGGTCAATTGTCGAAGGCATTCTGACCCTTGGAACGAAAAATTGCCTGGAAAGTGCCAAGCCCATTTTCACCAGCTCCGACGTTTGAGCACCCAATGTCCGCATCTGCTACCGCCTTGGACGGGTTGCAATTCTCTCTGAAGAAGAAAGCGACTGGCTTACTGCGCCATCCTGAGCTTGGACGTCACGGCCTCGACACGCCCGTCTAAGGAGCTGGTGGAGCGGCAGTGTACTCTTCGAGGCTAAGGGTCTCGTATGCCACTTCTCCTTCAGTGCAGCGAGGATTGTTGCAGGAATTGAGCTCGAATGCGTGAAGCGCCGGCAAGAGCGCTGCAACCGTAGTGATGTAGATGGCGGTAAGCAGGGCGTAAGCCGTAGCAGTTACGCTACGTCTCCAAGGGTGCTGATAGTTGCACATCGAAGGAGATAACGAGAGCTTGGAGGAATTAAAGATCACGATGACAGACGGATGGTGCTCATCCCATAACTCAGACAGCCTAGGCAAACCGTCGGCCTCCAAACAATGCGCCCTTCACTCGCGCGACCCAAATTCGACGCGCATCAGGGACCTTGACGCGCATCCTCGTAATGGAGGAAAGAGCGCACACTGCTGCCACGATCTACATTATGACCTTCGCTTTGTCCTTCAAAGACAGCTTGCGCTCCGGCAGGTTGAACTTCACGACATCGTCCAACCGATCGAGGACTCCGACAGTCCGGTCGCAAGTGCCAAGGAGCGTGAGAAGGAGATGAAAATGATGCGTGACTGTGACCGTGAGCGGGCTGGAGATTGACGATTTCAGTGGTTCCTGCGCTTCCACTCTCACTCCAAACGTGTCCTCGTCTTCAATGATCGCAACAGTCAATCACGCTGTCGCGTGCTCGGCTTGGTGGCCATCAAACATTCCGCGCCTGTCACGCTGTCAACTCTGGTGCATGAGAGGGGCTGATCGAGCAGTCGAACGTGTCCCCAACAGTTCAACCTGCCTTCAGAAGTCTTCCTCATCAACACACCAAGCAGTCGGTTGTATTTTTCGCGAGCGGAGACGGGCATCTAGACATGCAATCGCCGCCCAGAGACAAAGACGTTCCGTTTCACAGTCAGCCTGGAGGTTCACTTGTCACTTTGTTGGACACGAGTCGTTTCTCGTATCCCCATTGTTGTAGTGTTCGGACGGACTTGCGTCTAGAGAGCTGTGTACGACGTAACTTCTCGCGGCATGACTTCCGTGATCGCGGTCATCGGCTCTACGGTCCTGGAGGGCGATTTTGGCTTGGCATCGCCTCAACCGCTGCGACTGCGCTTCCCGGTGGGCTCATCTGAATACCAGTGTACCACTTTACTCTGCGGAACGCGGGACGATCCCATGGCACTGCGGATTGTTGCAAGACTCGTTGATCCTTCTTCCCTTGGCTATCGTGTCGTGTCGTGTCGGCTCGGATCCCTTTCCTTCCGACACAGTGGAAGAAACTCCATGTCTCAGTGTTAGTGGATGGGAGCTTGCAGGGCGCTTCGTCCAATTCGCATGTAGTGTGCACTTGTACAGCGGAAAACATTGCGACTGGCTTGACCATAGATGGTATGACGTGCACGGACGCTGCTCGCGATCGCGATCGAGTGTTCAAGGAAACCCCTGGAGAAGACCTCAGACATACATGTATCCGAGCATCACTAGCCTCCCCGATGTGATGATCGACAAAGCCCTGGCCAGCACCACTCACCGGGTTTGTATTCCTACCACCCGTCGTTCACCGTTTGTGATATATTGTCATTTCATGCCGAAGCCGAGCAAACGGGACAAAACTCGGGCTTCGAAAGGCGGGACACTACTTGCACTATGCAATTACGATCGGGCTCCGAGGCTTTTTGATATTGAATATGTCTACAGATTGACAGCTACCCAACGCCGATGAGAGAAGTGATAGGTATGCAGCTCCGTCATTGCATGGTCGAGGAATCTGCCGTGGAATTCAGTAGCGCCCACTTGAAACGCACAGGGATCGCCCAGATACCAATATCAATACCGACTCTCAACCACATTTACACACTCACGTTGGCGCTACATTAACCAGCCTTCGAAGGCAGGTAGCACTAGGAAGGGAGCATAGACCCGCGGTGGCGACCAAACGGGATTGGCTAGCTCGAACGTGCCATCCTTCTGGTAGACTGAGGCTCAAAGGCGTCCAAGGCAGTGCAGACGAGATAGCATACAGCGCTTTTTTTGTCATCTGGAATAGTCAATTAGACTGTTCGACCGTCACGCTCCCACTTCGAAAGACACCCCACTCCGGGCACCCTATCATTATATTGGATACCTCTGTATTCGGCCCTGCAAGACGCTGTCTCTGCGTATATATGAAAACGCCGACTACGCTAGACTGTCATGCGACACAACGAATTGTGTGTTCAGTCCTGAGCCGCCAGGCGAGCGGAGATTCGTATCGCAACGCAGTGCGGGCAAATGCTCGGTGTACTCTCAATTGACGTGACTCGATGCGCAGTGTATCGATCGCATCGATCGCAAAGGGACCATAGAGGCGAGGTCTCACACGCACGGGCTGGCGCGGGCTAATCCGGCACTGATTAGAACTAATGACTAATATGACTAATCCCGCGTGCTCCGCTTCTGACCTCGCATCTGATCCTCGACCCTTGATTCTCCAACTTGATCCTATTGGCGACAGAGATCAGTATTGCCTAGGCACTTCAGTTCAGCCGCGCAGGTCTACATTTGGAGGCACTCCGCCAATGAAGGTGATATCTGGATAAATCATGGATCACCGGATATATCTATGATCGAAAGTGAGTGCTCAGGTCTCTGTGATGCCTGTCTGGTCACAAAACGATCATAAGAGGCAGAACCAACTGACTAGCTAGGTCGCGCTTTTGCGACCCCAGACGACAGTGCATGGGAAATAAACTCCCTCTCTTGGCTTCAGGGTCGCAAACAACTCTTCTTGAAGCTCTTTCCTCTTCGCGTCATTCTCCTCCCCTGGCAGTAAGCGATGAAGTGGTGCAACCCAGGTCGTTGGGAAGAGCTCTCGCGCAAACTCAGACCAGAGCTGAGCCTGAGGTCGCTCGGACGGGCTCAGCTTATACAGCTTACCATCAACATCCTCAAGACCTGCGTTGTGCAACAGAGACTGGAAGAAGTTTAGACCCGTCGGGTCGTTCGGCGGCCAATACATGCTGGGATGCATGAGTTGGAGCCACTTCCAATCGCGCGATATCTCTTGGTCGTTTTCATCTCGCCAGTTCGCGCGAATGCCTTCATGCAACTCGAGATAGCCGCCGGGAGCCAGCAATGTTGAGATACTCTTGACATGCTCCGCCCAGTCTTCGACCCCAGCAGCCATGAAACGACTGTAAATGTAATTGGCTGAGCCTCGCGCTAATCGCGGGTCTTCGTCGATGAGCTTGTGTATGTTGCCCTTGATGAAGGAGACATTGCTAGGCTTGTCGTTGATGTCGATGTCGGAAAGATCGACGCCGTAAATGGTTGCATTTGGAAACTTCTTAGCAAGCAGGAGCGTCATAGAGGCGTTGACACCACAGCCTAAATCGAGGACTTTTGCTGGCCCTGGAGTAGCAGGCACTGGGGCGTGAATGGGCTCATTGTCCATGAAAGCGACGATTGCTTCATGTTGCTTTTGGAGCCGATAGCGCTCGGCAGCGCTGGACTGTCTTAGTAGAGATCGTAAGAAGCGAAGAGGTGACCATACTCATTTGGAAGGAAATATCGCGACGAAGAGTCGGTGTGAAAAGTAGGATCAGATTGCCTATCCGATTTGATGGACGCCATCTTGAGGTGAACGAAGTAGAAGTCGACCGCGAGTGTTTGAAGTTCTGGTCGAAGGTAGGAGCTGATATCAATGAGAAGATTAGTATTGACAAGGATTCTCTGAGTTGATTTGTTGACAAGGAATACGTGGCAAGAACAATGGGCATTGCCAAGGCCAAGCATCACCATGAATATATGGCTATGCTGCAAGCTTACGTATCGGACAGAGCATCTGTTGGCCACTCTGCCTAGACATCGTCCTTGTGAGTACACACCGTCTATGGGATTCACGAATCACGCTAGGCTATAGACACTGACACTCGCGCGCCAGTCTGCCGCTTGTAACCGCGCCGATGAAAACAAATGAGCGGCTTAAGTGACGGACGAGCAGTATGAAACTGTTTACGTCTAGGGTCGTTGACCCGACAGACTTCGGGTCACTGCCCGAGACACGGCCCGATCTTAACTGCTCTAGGCTCTTACCCCGACGTATACGCTATACACCTACACCGCTCGTCTTGTGCCCAAGAATCGGGCGTCTTGTGCCCAATTCAGAGGTCTTATGCCCAAGAAGCAGGCGTCTTGTAGTAAGACACGCATCAGGCCACCATCGCAAGATACAGGTGCGAGCGGAACAGGAACAATTCGTTCGGGACTTGGACGTGCGATACGGGTTCCGCCATCGACGCAAGTGTCCAAAGGAGGAACTCCCTGGTAGGCTTTTGTGTATATAGATCGATGGCAACGGCGGTCCTGCTCCTGGCACAGTCGAAGGCGGCGTTTATTGAGCATCACATCGCTGTAAAGGCACGATTATGTCCAACAAAGACTGGTACCTCATGCCATACTGGCCTCAAATCATCAATATTTCACCGTTCGTCATCGTTAGCTTTGCAGTATTGCTAGCGATCTACCTTTATAAGACATATACGCACCGTTTGGCTGATATTCCTGGGCCATTCCTGGCGAAGTATACCAATGCACGATTCTTGTATCACGCTTGGAAGGGAGATCTTCACCTGGATCATGTGCGGTGTCATCAGAAATATGGTTGTTCAAGCTTCCTATGGTCAAGCAGAACGTAGGGCTAATGTGACCACAGGACCGGTCTATCGCAGTGGGCCAAACCGTGTAGTCTTCAACACTCTCACGGCCGTTCACGGTACGTCTTCTGATCCACCCCTGCGTCTATGTCAGTCGCTAATCACGATTCTTCGTTCAGCGATCTACACCACTGATCGTAGCATTCGCAAGAGCGACGGTTATGCCTCACACCCTTGGACACGGCAGAAAATTCCTAGCCTCTTCAATTGTGTCGACCCGGCTTGGGCCAGTCGAAAGAAGAGAACAATCCGGCCCGCCACAGCGCAGCCGGCGCTAGAAATACATTATGCGAGTGTCGAAAAGAACGTGGAGGTTCTGGTCAGCATGGTCAGAGACGGCCATCCGCACGATCTGAGTGAGACCGGTGGGTTACTCAGTCTTGACAAGCTGAGATGTTGCTCCAATGTGCTAATCGATTGTAGCTTTTCACTACGCTTTGGACGTCATTTCCCAGTCCGTGTTTGGTGAAAGCTTCAAGACAATGCAGGATTCGACCAACCGCTGGATGACCGTCTCCTTGGAACGTGGTAATAGGCACATGTATCTCCAATTAGCATGGCCCACCCTGTTTCGTATACTGGGATACTTTATGAGCCCCGAGATCCTAAGCTATCCTCAGTTCTTCAAGGAGAGCAAATTGTTCCTCGATTTATGCGAGAGCTGTATCGCACAAGGACGCGGAAAGGAGAAAAGGTCGATTTTCAACTTGATGGGTTCCGAGCTACCGGAAGATGTCACAGACGAAGAGCTCCATGTTGACGCCTACTCATTCATGCGCGGCGGTGAGTAAAGTCAGACACATACATTGCGAAGAGACTAACTAATTCGGGCCTTAGGCGGGGACATGGTTGCAGTGACCATTGCGGCCACCCTATTCTACATCCAGCAGGATCCACGGGTCCTACAGAAACTCCGTCACGAGGTCCGTACAGTCTTCGCTTCCTGTCCACCCAAGATTGGGCCGGAATTGGAGAGCTGTACTTACCTTCGCGCTTGCGTTGATGAAGCACTTCGCATGGCGCCACCTGGGCCTGGAGTGTTCTGGCGAACATCTAGTTCAGACCAGATAATCGACGGAGTCTTCCTCCCCTCGGGAACCGAATTCGGAGTGAGCATTTACGCCCTGCATTACAACAGCAAGGTGTTCGACGATCCGGAGAAGTTTCGGCCGGAGCGAATGCTTGGGAACGGGCAGGAAGGATCGTCAGCTCGAGAAGGACTGATACCGTTCTTGCGAGGGTTCAGAGCCTGTCCGGCGCAGAAGTTGGCTTATGCTACTATCTTGCTCCCGGTCGCGAGGCTGGTTTGGGAGTTTGAGCTTGATGCTGGGGACATTGGACATGGACAAGGAACATCCGTCGATGTCTCTGCAGATGGACGACATGCCGAGCAGTACAAGGTGTTTCCGCAGGTAGATGTGTTCGGATCGAGGATCTCGGGGCCCGTAATTTCGTTCCAGCCTCGCGATGGAACAAGAGACTCGGGTGTAACAACGGATTGATTCTAGAATTGACTCGGGGAGAGGTAGCTCAATTGTTCGCAATATTCTCATATCACTCATATCAACGAATTGAACGTCCCAACCGAAGAATCCCGCGTGCCGGAGAATTTTGAAGAGCAAGAGTCAAGACTGTAGATCAGCAAGGCTTCTATACAGTCTCAAGATCAGTCTTTTCAGATGATCGAATTCCAATGCCTAATTCTGAATGCTAGATCTTGAGAGATTCGATTTGAGTATGCTTCAAGTCAAAACCTTCGGCTACTATCTCACGTCTAACAGTGCCGCTTGCTTCTCTTGCTCAGACCTCATCAAATCCCATTGCCACCCAGCTCTCCTCTATGTTCTTCCTCAAACTCTCAGGATAACTCGTGTGGAATCCTACTGTACTGAACTTTACACGAGAACCGCTCTCGTATTCCATTTGCAATACGCAATCGCTGATTACCTTGCCACCTTCTTTCACTTTTGGCCCCCTGCCGTGGCTCATGTACGGTGTCATTGGGAAGCTTGGAACGTTCTCGAAGACCTCCTCATCTACGCCCGGGCGGCAGCGCGTGGCGACAGCCCAAGTCACCGATTCGTAAGAGTAAATGTCGATATCCTTGCCCACAAGGATCAGCCGATTTATGAGCATGCAGGGCTTGCTTCTGAACAAATGGGTACCAAGCATGCGCCGAAACGCTGGAGCAGTGGTGCGGAGCTCGCACAAAGCGTCAGTATCGATTTTGAGAGCGCACCAGGTTCCATAGCTCTCGAGCGGCACGCAGGCATCAAGAACTGGAAGGCCTAATCTTCTGCAGAGCGCGAGAATCTCGACAGAGGCTAGGGCGGCAGTCGTGTGCTGTGACATCACCATATGGCATTAGCAGTCTTTTCCATATGCTCTCGAATCGTGTTCATTGAGCGAGCAAAATCCTCACTCACCGATTCATCACAAATCTTCCCCGGCACTGAGATCGGCAGGATCGGATCATCTCGATGCGTGATCATCTCCACACGGAACAGTGGATGCTGGTGTTTGTTGCCATCAAACACAACAGCGAGGGCATCACCAAATGGACCCTCGTCTGCCTTTTCTGTCAAAGACATGGTACCCTCGAAGACTATCTCGCTGCTCGCTGGCACAAGCAAATCGCTGATCTCGCACTTCACCATGTCCAGCGGCTGTCCAACCAGGGCGCCGGTAAATTCAGCCTCTGAAACTCCCTCTGGCAATGGAAGGCCGGCGACAAAGTTGGCGGCGGGGGGTACACCGAATGCCAGCGCCCAGGGAATCTCAGTACGTCCTAGGGCAAGCCATTCATCCCTGATTATAGACACATGCTGTCCATTACCCACTAGGCAAACCAAGTTCTTGCTATCGTGCACCATCCCTCGGAAGATAGACCAGTTCGTCCATCGCCCGTCTGGCGTTTGCAGGACGTGCACCCCATAGGTCTGGAGATACTTGCCTCCATCAGCCATATGCAGCATTGGAGCAGGTATCTTGTGCAGGTCAACGCGGTCCCCTCTCATCACATTGGCTTTGCACGGCCCCGTAGACACCACTCGTGGCGGTTGCGGTGGAGCACGCTCGCCCCATGCAAGCCGCAATGAAATATCTTTCCAACTCGCGGTGGGCTCTAATCCGAAACTCCGCGCGATACGTCCGTATCGTTGCTTCGGCGAGCTGCGCAAGGAAGCGGCATTACCGAAAATGCGGAATAAGCCACCAGGTTCTGCGCCCTTGATGTTGTTGAACAGAGGTGCTTTGCCCTTGACTTCAGCAACCCTGCGCACAATGGCTGCGGCTTCTAGATGCGGGTCGACCTCGCGGTCAATTTCTGCTAGATCACCGTCGTGGCGTAGTAATTCGATGAACGTGCGGAAGTCAAGCTGTGCATTGTGGATTGAGGGCGAACTGGTGGGTAGATGGACTTGACGGAGGTGAGTAGCTTTGTTCGAGTGCTGATAGAGTCTTGCCCGACAATGAGAGGAGAGCATGGTTTGGAAAATCCTGTTACGAAGGCTACGAGCAGACACTGGAGAGAGGACGGTACGTGGTTGTCTGCATTATTGCCTAATGATGTCTTGTCACTGATACCGCTACACTTGAACCACTTCATTCACAGGACAGAGTGGTTGTAGATCCCAATCCAAAGGCCCAGGTTCGCGACCCTGTTATGCCGAGCATATGGACGTATTCGTTAGGCACCAGGACGTCTCAGTGTCAAGCAAGCAACTGTAACATAGGTCGCAGTTTCCGCGAGGTGTCTGTACTCTGGAGTCAAAGTGGAACCGGACTCTTAACCCGCGCTGATCTCAGCAAGCACAGACGTTTCGCAGAATTAGAGTGCCCGGCAGCGGCATTCACCTTCGCCCCGGCCCGGTCACATGGAAATTGTGACCCAATCAAACCCCTGCACTCCCGACAACATTCTGCGAAGCTGCGGCTTGCGATACAGCGTTCTTAGTAGCCTACAGTTTGTCTTCTGCAGGGAAGCGGTAGCCTTCAATCACAGATTGTCACAGATCGCGACAGTTGACTTGACCCTCTTGGCGCGCCTCGCCCAAAGCTCTAACCCAGGTTAGGTTGTGTCCGATAGAGCTCTTGGCGCTCTCGGGCTCGTAACAAACCAGGCCATGGAACTAGGGGCAGTCCAGAAGCATCACGAAGCGGAACGGTAACAACGGCGCTTCTATGTCTCGATGCAGCTTAAAGGTCATCGCGATCGATGAGAGACTGTTCACTTGAAGCCGATTGGACTCGAATGTGGGACGACATGAGAGACTCTGAATCAGATGCTGAGCTATCTCACGCAATACTCCCAGAACCGCAATCCTGGTCTCAGAGGTCAGGTCAGTCCCCGAGCATTCAAAGCACGAGCACAACCGGAATTCACTCGGTGAGACAGCGGTGGCGAGCCATTTACGGTGCTCCGTCGACTCCGTTGGGAATTGCGATCGATGCTAAGTCTTGGCTAGATGACATGCGAGGGAAGCCAGTAGATGCTGTTTGGTATGATCGAGGGATACGGAAGGTATCCAACACGGAGCAGCCTCACCTAGACTCTGTCGATACTCCGCAGTAGCCTGCAGCAGCCAGACCATCATGTTCAGGCAGGGCAGTCTCCATCGATCGGGATGCTTCTGGAATATCCACTTCAGTGCGCGACTACTCAGATTCTCAACGCCATTCATACGCCGCCTATCCTGTCAGCGACCTCTGCGCAACCAGTATCCCGACTCTCACATGCCCATATCTTATATGCCCCCGCGCCCTCGTAGAATCGTGATGGGCATCACAGGCGCTACTGGCACAACATACGCCATCCGCCTCCTACAGATTCTCAAACAACTCGGCATCGAGACTCACCTCATCATTTCCAAATGGGCCCTAGCGACTCTCAAGTTCGAAGTGCCTCTTCGTGCTGCCGATATCTCCAGCCTTGCAACAAAGACATATGGCCCACGCGATGTGTCTGCCTCCCCAGCTTCTGGCTCTTTTCAGCATGATGGCATGATCATTGTGCCTTGCAGCATGAAAACCCTTGCTGCCGTCCGGTGCGGGTTAGGAGAAGATCTAATTGCACGCGCGGCCGATGTCACGCTCAAAGAAGATAGAAAACTTGTGCTCGTCGTGCGGGAAACGCCTTTGAGTGAGATCCACCTAGACAATATGCTTGCACTTCGTCGGGCAGGAGCCGTGATTTTCCCTCCAGTGCCAGCTTTCTACACGCAGCCAAAGAGCCTCGACGACATGGTCGACCAGAGCGTGGGACGAATGTTAGATTCTATGGGCATACATATCGACAGCTTCCCGAGATGGTCAGGATTTGCCAATGGGAAGGAGTGAGGGCCTCTAAACATCTTTCGAGTCAGTCGGTGCTTTCTCAAGCTTGACCATCACGCTTTTACACTCCAAATATTCCGACAAGCTGTGTCCGAAACCCTCACGTCCTTGTCCAGAGCATTTATAGCCGCCAAAAGGCATATCATCCGGGCTCGTAGGACTTGTACAATTCACTCCAACGAGCCCAGACTCGAACGCCTTTGCGACCCGGAGGGCCCGGCTCAGGTCCCTTGTATACACAGAAGCGTACAGACCATATTCCGTGGCGTTCGCCTTTTCAATCGCCTCTGCTTCGGTCTTGAAGGTATTGATGTTCACATAAGGGCCAAAAATCTCTTCTCTCTGTGTCTTTGCATCCTCCGGGACATGGATGTACGCGGTTGGCTCGATAAAGTAACCGCCCTCTCCATCTTCGTGTGTCGGGTTGCCGCCGACCAAGAGTGTACCAGTGCCTTCGGATCTCGCAGCATCGAGATATGCCTTGACACGATCAAATTGTAACTTGTCTGCTTGAGGCCCCTGTTCTGTCTCTGGAAGCAGGGGATTCCCAGTTCTCACTGCGCTGAAGACTTTGGCAAATGCTGACATGAATTGTTGAGCCACAGTCTCTTGGACGTAAATCCGGGAGCCCGCCATGCAAACCTGACCCGAGTTGAACACTATCGATTTTGCCGTTTCAGCTGCGACTTCTACGATGTTGGCGTCCTCGAAAACCAAAGTTGGCGATTTGCCTCCTAGCTCAAGGATAACCTTCTTGAGGTTCGAAGATGCCGCAGCCGCTTGGATCTGGCGTCCCGTCAAAGTCGAGCCAGTAAAATTGATGACACGAATGTCCATATGTGAAGCAAGCGTCGATCCGCAGGGTGTACCGTGACCGCTAAGGACGTTAATCACGCCCGGTGGAAAGCCAGCTTGGTGTACAAGAGAAGCAATTTTGGCAGACTTTAGGCTCTGTCAGCAAATATCAACACAGACATGCTGGTGTGTGCTTTACGCTCAATGGCGCTTTCTCACTGGATTTCAGCACGACGGTACAGCCGGCGGCGATCGCAGGGGCGACCCTCGAAGCCCACATTGCCGCCGGGATGTTCCAGGGTATGATGACTGCCACGGGACCGTAGGGCTGCCTAAAGGTCATATTGACGAAGCCTGGCGTGTTGAGACTAGTTTCGCCCCTTGCCTCCCAACCTGCCTCGGCGTAATGCTCAAACTGCTCCGCAGCGTAATGTGCATCGAAATATGTCGACACTGGGCGACCCATTGACAGGGCATCCAGCTCAGCGAGCTCGTGAGAAGCCTCCTTGATCAGACTTGCCATCTTCCTCATGTAAGAGCCACGGGTACGAACGTCGAGAGCAGACCATGTTGGAAATGCGGCTTTAGCAGCAGCAACCGCACGGTTCGTATCCTCGATAGTAGCCTCGCTGACATCCGCAATCTTCTCATGGGAGTATGGCGATTTGAGCTCGAACGTAGCCCCGTCGCTAGAGGGTGAGAAGGCGCCATCAATGTAATGGCGGGCTTCAATCCTGAGGAGCGGCACTGTGGCAGCCATGGCAAAGTCTGAAGAGAGCAGCAATGTAAATTGAAAGGTATTCTTCTATAACGTCTAGAATCTTGACGTAGTTGCATGGCGGCGGCGCCGCCACCTTATGGCTGGACCGCAGGTGCTGAAGCAGCAGAAAGGTGGCGATCGTAGCAAATGCCGCCAAGTTCTTGTCATGCGTTTAGCGCTGTTCTAAGAAGATGATCCCAGTCGTACTAGCTAAAGGACTGCGGAACATCGGACACTGACCTACCTCAATTTATCTGGAGATGCTGCGCAGTGGAGCAACTCTTCAGTAGCGATACGAAGATTGGGGCCGGTAGGTCCGAGTCAGGTTAGATTGCCAGTCAGCGGCTCAGCGCTGCAACATGTTAAGCCGCTCGGTTCATTATCAAGAGCAAGTGCTCTCGTTGAGCTCGTGAAGCTCCTTGAGTCGGTAAGATTCTTCTTCTATCTGCATCTGTGTTTCATATCAAGGACAGACCGAAGAATCTCTGCATCCTGTGCCAACACTTCGAACTTGTCGAAAATGACATACGACTTCATTGTTGTGGGCTGTACGTGTGCTTACCACACAGACCTTCATGAAAGCGTACTGGAAATTCTAATATCTTCCAGCCGGTCCAGCTGGTGCCTGCGTGGCTTGGCGGCTGGCCGCCATTGCAAGCTCGCCCCGTGTACTTCTCGTCGAAGCTGGGATAGCCAAAGACCGCTCCAACGCAGATATCCTCGCCGAGCGTTGGACCGCTATCTCGAAATTCCCGAACAGCGTAGAGCATCATGTTACCGAAGCTCAGAATGGACTTGACGGACGATCAATTAACTATGCTCGTGGCAAAGTCCTTGGTGGAAGCACTGCCGTCAATATGTGTGCTTATACTGTCGGTCCAAAGGACGATTACGAGCGATGGGCAAAGATTGTAGGCGACGCAAGTTTCGGGTGGGAGAATGCCGTCAGAATTCGAAAGGAGAAGCTCGAGGCTTTCGAAGAAGTGCCCGAGGAGTATGAAAGGTACGCATCACCAGATATGAGCGTTCATGGCGAGCATGGCGCAGTTGCGATATCGACCCCTAAAGTTTGGGAGAGACCAATGATTTCACAGCTAGAAGCTGCGAAAGAGTCTGGGCTGGGCTTCAGCCTGGACATCAACAGTGGTAATCCACTAGGAATGGCCAGTGTACCTTCAACAGCCAAAAATGGCCGAAGGATCACGGCTGCGAAGGCATACTTGGAGAATGTACCAAGTAATCTGACAATTCTGACGGAGCAACAAGTCGTCAAGGTTATGCTCGACGGCAGAAGGGCAGTTGGTATTCGAGTCGCAAGCGGAGAAGAATGTAAGCAACTCCATCGAGACGACGAATCTGACGAGTACTGACGAATCCAGATCACGCATCAAAGGAAGTAATCCTCTCAGCCGGAGCAGTGGACACGCCTAAGGTCTTGATGTTATCAGGTATCGGGGACGCCCAGGACCTTGCAAAACATGGCATTGAAACGTTACATCACCTCCCAGGAGTGGGAAAGAATCTTCAAGACCACCTTTCTATCCCTTTCTGCTGGAAGCAGAAGACGGGCGAAGTCGACTGGCCGCAATACTTCTCAGACCCTAATGCGCTCAAAGAGGCACAGGAACAATTCCAGAAAGATGGCACGGGCCCGTTGACTGTACTCTTCCAAGGGTTGACCATAGGATTCTTCAAGGCTGATGAAGTCCTGCACACCAAGGAGTTTGACAGCTTAGAGGAGTCTGTGAAGGAGCATCTGAAGAAGGAGACTGTGCCCATCTGGGAAATAAGCTGCCGTGAGTACTTCTGGTCTGACCTTGGGGTTCAATTCTGACCAGAGCAGACATCCCACCTTGCACCCGCAGCGCACTCTCCGCGCCGCAGCATCACTATTTAACCTTCTTCGCCTTCCTCCACAATCCTCAATCTCGTGGGACCGTTACGCTCGCCTCGGCCGATCCCTCCTACCCACCACGTATCGACCCAAACTTCTTCTCACATCCTTTTGATCGTCTCTGTGCCTTGGCGACCACGAAACGAGTACTTTCTTTCGTTCGTCACGCTTCTTTGGCGCAAAATATTGAGTGCGCGCTCGATGTTCCTGCAAGCGAGCGCGATGAAGACGTCCTGGCTTACTGGAGTAAGAATGCATCCAGCACTTGGCACCCTTCCTGTACTGTGAAGATGGGGAGCGACGAGGATGAGGAGGCATGTGTGCGAAATGATTTCAGCGTCAAGGGCTTGCAGGGTTTGAGAGTGGTGGACTTGAGTGTGCTGCCATTCTTGTTAAACTGCCATCCTGTAAGTGTAGCGTACCTTGTCGGCGAGATCGCGGCGGAGAAGATTGTGTCCTACCATTATGCCTAGGCAGACATTTGGGTACATGTAGCTATCGAGAGAAATACATCTGTACTTCGCAAACACTGGCAGCTTGCATCATGACGCGTTGATCTGGAGTGAAGCTAAAGCGCACGTAATTTGAAGTGGAGCAAAGCGAAGTGCACAACGACCCTGTTCCCAGAATACTGTAGAGAAATACTATAGCGGGAGGGTTTCACATCTATAATTGCTCTACACAGGTTCTCAGGACTATGCTGGCGTACGATATATACAGCAATTGCAGCACAGTCAATCACGTACGGCCATAGGTCACAGAGAACAGAGGATCCCGTCCGCTCTCCTGTACTTAAGCTGTGAACCGGTGGATTAGTACTACGGTGGGTGACCACGTGGGAATCCCCACTGCTGTACGTTTTGTCTTTTTGTTGTCCGAATGTATACAGCTTCTGTCTTGCTACAGTGGTATTCCGCGTTTAGTCGCGCCGAACGTCGATGTCATAGGAACCAGCACGTGTCGTAATCGTCATTATAGCAGCAGATACTTGTCTAATCATTGTAGGCTGTCCCCTCGAGCATCCGCTCAACATTCTTGCCTTATCTGCATCCTCGACCGCGGGCAGCTCTGAGATCCGGCTCCTTATTCACTTACTCCCCTTCCGACTCAACTTATCCACAAATTTCCCCACGCTGCTCTTCCTCCTCCCCGGCCCATTCCCTTCATCCACATCCATCGCATCATCATCCTCCCCATTCTCCGTAAGATCCACCTTCTTGCTCCCTCTCGTATTCCGTCCCATACCCACTAGACCCCCCAGTCCACCGAGCGCCCCACTGCCGCCGCCGCCGCCACCACCTCCACTCTTGGGCTCATCCGACACAGCTTTCACCTGCTTCTCCGTCCTCTGTTCCCTGATCGCCCGCTTCCGCGCATCCGCCTTGATCTTCGCAATCTCCGCCTCCAGATCCGCGAGCGCCGAGTCGCACCTCCCGGACCAGGCGGCCAGCTCGGCAATCATGTCGCTGACGCTGCCAGGAGCCAGATCGCGAAGTGGAGCTACGGATGCGATGACGACGATCTGAGCGGCTGGGTTGAGGGTCGCGGAGATGAGGTCGGAGTAGATGGCTTGGGTGATGAGGTGCTCGAGGTCGAGGGACGAGGCGAGATCGAGGCGGCGCTGGAGGGAGGAGTAGCTGAGGTTGGACTCGGAGCTGGATGATTGCTGCTTCTGGGAGGCGATGGTCAGGAGCGAGAGCAGGCGAAGCTTGAGTGACTGTGCGTCGCTGAGCTGCGGCAGGTTTGGCGATGCTAGTATTCCATTAGCAGCCAGATCATGGAATCGAGAGGGGATCTACTCACCTTTGTAGCTCTCCCAGGTGCCCCACGCAAACACTTTGAGCAACTCATACGAAGCACCATGCTGCTCGTTGCCCTCCAGGTTCTGAATATTCGGTTGCTGAAGCAGTTCGGCGAAGACGTAGGTGTTTGGTGCCGAAGTGGCTTGGTTGATCAAATCGGCAGCAGCCCGCGGCGACGTGGCAGACTTTGCGAGCGCAAGGAACGGCGCCAAGGCATTGAGTGCGCGAGATTGCTCCATCTTGTTCGCAATATCTTCTTCCAATTCACGGTTGTAATGTTGCAAGTAAACAGGCAGAAACACATGAGCTCACTGACGGAGCGAGGTAGCTGAGCTGAGTCATCTATCGATAGCATGACTCGTGCCCAAACCCCCCACGCGGCATCACCCACTCTTACTTTGTCTCACCGCACGAGGCATCATCCACGCTCGAGCTTCAGCACGCACCTGCGACAGACCTCTGACAAACAAACCCAGGGATCACAGAGCTGTTCGAACGACATGAGGGAAGAACTGTGCGACTCTCGTGCGACCCCCTCAGCGCGGATGGCCGCCCTAGACGCGTCCGTCTTGCTTTTTTCATAACAGTAGTATTGCTCATGACGGTAAGCTCGTACCTCAAGGACTAGAGTACCATACCTTTCAGATTGGAAAACAACGCGTCTGTTCCGCCGAGCCCTCTTGAGCGTGTCAAATGTACGATTGCTATACACACGCCTTGGCCCAGGTCCCCTCTATCATAATCATTTCGTCGCGCAGCACGTCTACGCGCACACAAGCATTATACTGGTCATCTCGGGTCCGTATGGCACCCGGCCCAGTCTTACATGGCGAGGTGCTCTCAACGATCAACAATGCTCTCTGCAGCGAAACTGGACAAGTCGCGCCCCGCACCAGATCCCTCACGCGACCCGCCAGAAACGCAGCCATCACTGTGCCTTGCATAGCAGTCCCCCTCATCTTCCTGATCATATTCCTCATGATTTGGCTGTCTCGGCGCAGAAAGCGACAGCAAGTCTTGGACGCCGCCCTATCCCCTACGAAAGCAAATTACAGCTTCGACGACGCCGAGAAAGCAACACCACCATACTCTCCAACTACTGCACCACCAAAACTCGAGGTCCAGAGACTTTCAATCATTTGCGAGGAGTCTGCTTATCACCAAGATGAAACGTGGAGACATAGTGCATCTAGACACAGCGGCGGCCTCAGTGGTGGCGAAGGCAAGTCTTCACTTGGTGATAGCGCCATTCTCCACGACTTGCACGAGGAGTCAGAATCTGTGGCGCGAGGAAGCGAGGACTCGAAGAACGTGACGATCGTGTCTGATGCGGAGAGGAAGCGTGCAGCTCGCGCGAGTGTCCGGTCGTCGACGTGGTCGATACGGCTGATCACCGAGTTGGAGGAAGTGTGTGAGGAGACGAGGAGGGCTGTCAGTGCACCGGTCTGACAGATCACCTTGGTGCGTGAGCTCCATGTAGGATATTGCAACCAGAAACGCGAAAGCGCGTATTCCGTCCTCAGAAGTAGTAGAATTGGTCGTGGTTTTGGCCCGAGCATACTGAGTCTCTGATTTCACCAGTCAAATTTCGGCTTGCCCTCTTTTTGCTCGTTGGTAACTTTCTCAACATTTTCATGCCCGTCGTGGAACCCAGACTTGCCCAATTCTTGCTCGTTAGTGACTTTCTCAGCATTCTCATGCCCGTCGTGGGCCCTAGATTTGCCATCTTTCCACAAATTGCTGTAGTCCGTTTCGCCGTGCTCATGCACACCAACAGACTCCGACTTCACGTCTTCCCTCAAACCACTGTGCTTGGCCCCATCATCCTCAGATGTGCCTTGTGTCCATATCTCGCTGTGCTGCGGTTTATCCTCTCCATCTGTCTCGGTGTGCTCTGCTTCGCCGTCATCCTGCAACCCGCTGTTCTTCGCCACACCTTCTTGCTGCCCAGACGTAGCCTTCGGCCCCACCTCCTCACCACCATCACTATCCTCCTCCTCCTCTTCCTCATCCTCCCAAGTAATACCAAAGCTGTAATAGTCCGGCTCAATTCTCTCCGCCACATAATCCTCATCATCATCTCCATACTGATCAATCAGTTCCTTCTCTCCATTTACCAATCTCTCCAGGTTCACCATGGTACTCAGCCTCAAGTTGGGCGTGACAGCCCTCTCAATATACCCTCTGCGCTTCCCATCCTCGATCGACGACGCATGCACCAGACTCCCCCTCGGTTGATGCTGCAGGAACAGAGCCGGTTGAGGGAAATAGCAATCGATCCTGCGGCGGCCCCAAGTCCCGTCGCACATGTGCCGATACATAATGTCTGTTGGGGCTGTGATATTCTTGAGACCCATCTCCCAGAGGATCTTCCTGGCTCCGTTTTGGGTTAGGGCATATGCCTGCGTGCACACTCCGTAGCGGCCTCGAGAGACGACACGCGTGTGCGGTGGGTACTGCTCGAGCAGTTGCTCGTCTCCAAATTGCACGGTTAGATGGTATGGATTAGCAACGGTCTTGTCATGTAACAGGACTGCACGAGCGAGCGGCACTTCATCTTCGGCGTAAGGGAATCTCACACCGCAGTGCCCGAACCAGTGCATGTCCCAGTGGTCAACATCACCATAAGGAGATGTGGTTGGCGCTGTGGTGCGATTCTCCAAACCTCTGCCAACATAGAACGAAGTCGGGATCTCGTCCTCAGACAAAGGCTGCGGGTATGTAGGGTCCAAGCGCTTGTCCGTTGTGTTCACAAGAGGTTGTACGAGAAGACGAGCGGCCCTGGCATAGTCCCGCATTTGCGACTTGATCCGAACGTCCCAGTCAGCGTCGTCCTCCAGAATGAGAGCGGTCGAGATGCCTTCCTTGATAATCCTGCATGCTGTCAGCAAGTGAACAAGCCGCTGATAATCGACACGAACTTTCGTGCTACATTCATGGTGGATCTCCAGTGCCCGAAATGTGGATCCTGCATGCCTAAGTCTGGATCATCGCTACCCGGTGGTAATGCATCCCGATTCACCTCGGATACCGCATCGATCCATTCGAAGTCCAATCCAGTCGCAGCTGCGCCTAGTACGATTCTGTCCCGACGGTCTGTCCTCTTTTGCAGGCTAACGACGAAGATCTTCTCGAACTGCCAGGACGTCAGCTAGATCCAGAATTGAGCGGCTTAGCAGCTTACCCCAAGGGTCGAGTTAGCAATATCGTCGAGTAGGTCGACCTGGTTATTTTCCCTTGAGCTTTGACTGAATGGAATGAGTGACTCTGAGTACCGAGAGAGTGATCCAAGCAAAAAGAGGGAGGAGAGGAGAAGACTGGCAGCACCGAGAAGCACGCCTCGTCTCGTCAAAAGCGGCGCGAACGCTGCCATTATTGGCAAGCAGAAATCTATTGAGTTGGTCATTCCTGGGTCATAAAGTCGAGCATTCGGCGCGGTCAAGCATCGTGTCAGGGCATCTAGCAACCAGGTCCAAGCAGTGCTACCTTAAGAACACGCAGCCACTCCTCGACTACGCAGGAACAGAAAGGTTGACTTAGCTATGCCATTCCGAGACAGCCTATATCATACATCGAAGCATGAGTGGCGTGCCAGTACAGTGACCCGCCGGCAGTCTCGGGATCCGGAAATCTCGCGGTTGTACCTAGCCTTACGGTCCCTAAACTTCTTGGCAAGCCTTGGAGCAATGTCACCTGTGATTGACTCTGTAGCCGGCAGGATGTGACTGATCAGTTGCCGGTGGACGACAAGTGACCCATGCCTTAGAGAAGATGAATGTCTGTCGGTAGCCACAGGATGAGACGGGTACCTCCTAGACGCGCTGCAAGGACCTATCATTGCCCTCCAGCCTTCCATTCATCATGAATGATGCGCAGGCTTCTTTTCACGCTATATTAGCCAGTGTGTAGCGAAATAAAGACTGACGGTGTCAACATGCTGCGATCAACAAGCTGCTGGCCGCTATCAGACAGACCCGGTGTCTGCCCAATTGCGGCAGCCTGATCCGAATCAGAAGTGAGTGATGAGTGAAACTGCTTGCATCAGATCGTGACATGCACCGATGTCCATATCGCGGGGTGTGAGCACATGGGCACCATGTGTAAGCCGGTAAATGTCGGAGGGAGGTGGAAATGCATGCTGTGCTGTTGTCATGAATCATTGCCATAGAGCATTGCGAACGCAATAGGGCATCATGGATGGAGCACATGCACTCCTCGGTCATGTGCGCAGGGAAAGGCCATTCATTTGGTCAATGTACATGTAGGAGAAAGACAAGTGCACCTTCCTATGGCGAGAAACGAAGAACCATGACGTTGGCGTTTCAGATCGCGTCTCCCCGGACGCGTGCCTATGTTTCTCTCATCTTCAATTGTACTACGTGTGAACCTTACTGCTGCATGCGCAAGATGTCGTCGCCAGCACCGCTCAAGCGTCGCAGGCTCAACGATGCCACCCAGACACTGTCCAAGCCATTCGTGTCACCGCTCCGAAGTGCGAAGACACCGCGCCAACCACTACGCGAAAACAGCAGACTTGTCAACCAGCCATACACGCCTAGCACTCTGGCGCATACCATTAAGGCTACCGAACCACACCCCTCAGCGCCAAAGCCGGTCGCGGTGATGTCCACGCCAGTCCGCAAGCACCTAGTCATCGCCAATTCCTCCAAGAAGCGCATCGATCCAGCCGAGCTCGCCGCCCAGAAAGCCCTCACCGCCCTCGAGCTCCAGATCAGGACCCTTCGCAACGACCTCGACGCTCTCAAACAGGCTGCTCAAATCACGAGCACCGACACCGACGCGGAGCTCGAATCTCTAACCACCAAATGGCGTCTTGCGTCCCAACAAGCGGCCGAGGAGCTCTTCGGCACCGTCAAAGAACGCGTGTGTCGCATGGGCGGCGTTGCTGCCTGGCGCGAGAGCGAGAAGAAGAAGTATGATCGCGCGCATGGGCTTGGGGAGTTTGCGTGGCAGCAGGAGGAAGAAGTGGACGATGATGCGGATTGCGAGTTTGATAGTCAGGGAGAGGAGTTGCCGGAGGAGGAGCAGGAGTTCAGAAAGAGGGAGAAGAGAAGAGTAAGGCAGGAGGCGATGGATGCCATGGATGCGCCGGATGTGCGAAGTGTGGAGGTCGACGCTGGGGACGGTAAGCCCAAGGTTTGGCAGGAGGAGGGAAAGGACGATGATGTGAGTTCCGCCAGGTTTGATTGTGATGGCTGTATGAGCGTACTGACCTTTGACTCTAGTCTTTCACCATGGACATGATGCTCCGCTCCCTCAACATCGACCTCAAAGTCGTCGGCTACGACAAAACCGGTCAGAGATGGCTCAAATGACAAGCCCCAAAACACCAAACGCGCTTCACCGCGGAGCACTTGATGATGTACAGCATACTGCAGAAATATGCTGTCGATTTTGCTACGACTGCTGACCATATCTAGATCTACCGAGACTTAGCTAAATGCGAACAATTGCTTCGAATGGTCTGAGAGAGCTCGGTACATGAGCCGACAGTGTCGGTAACAGCAGTGCCACGGATAGCGTTTCATCAATTGCTCAAAGGCATCTCATGAGCAAGTCCACCAGATCCCATCTCTCGTCTCCACGCGTCGTGTTCCAACTAAGCAGATCTCTCACTCGTGTCGGACTCTACTGCACCCTTGTCATTCCGCCAGCCATCGCGTCCTAGAAAGCCATTTGTGATTCCCATGCGCTGCCTGCGCCATTGTTCGAATTAGTCCGCGGATCCCCAAGCATCGAGATCAACGCTCGGAGGCTACACTGTCGTTTGACTTGCTATGGCCCGGCTCGTGTAGCAGAATCTCAGTGCATTATTTTCGAATGGTCAAATGTGCCGTGTGGCTATTTATTGTGCATGGTGCCAGCGTATCCTGCTTAGGGTTAGTGTTTGGGTTACATGTTACATTTAGCCAAGAAGAACAACATCTACAGCATGTTCGCTGGAGTCTCGACGAATGCAACAATCACATGCGCATGGAAAATAGTACATTAGGTCGATAAATGTTGAGAAGCATCCGGCCAGCCGAATTCGAAAATGAACAAAAATCGAGTGATTGAGAAACAAGCTCTAACGCGCAGAGGGCGGAGTAAAACGCTGTCTGAATGAGTGTCATTGCAGTCACGTCTACAGACTACAGATCAAAGTCAAAATACAAACGCCACTCTCTCGCTGTCCAGTCAACGCTCATACGAAATTCGTACCGTAAACCAGCCCGCCAAGATGTATTCATTACCCAAACAGCCGTGATACAAAGAGACCCGCCAAGTCGAAGCACCGGCGCCATGCCAAGCCAAACCAGAACCACGAGAACAATCCAGATCAGATGATACCATCACTTTACCGAATAGTAGTAGCCTTGGTCAAGCCAGCCTTGACCGTCGAGCTACCACCCGCAGTCAAGTTAGCAGTGCCGGCCTTCTTCTCAAACACCTTCCAGAACTTCAAGCTCTCGTCGGCAGCGGCGGTAGCAAGCATCTGACCATCCGGGCTGAGAGCAGAGTGCAGGACTCTCGACTCGTGGGCGGGGATCTCGATGTTCTTGACCAGAGTCGGGTAGGACCAGATGCTCAAGCTGTTGTCTGGGAAGCCCGAAGACGAAACGAGCTCCTTGTAGGCGAGCGACCAGCGGAGCGAAGTAACTTGAGAACCGGTGTCGATAGAGTTGACGCGGCGCCCGAAGTGGTGTTCCAGAAGTGGATGTGGCGGTCGTGCGAGCCACCGCCGGTGGCGAGGAGGTTGCTTTGCCAAGGGCACCAAGCGAGGGCCTTGATGGCAGCCTTGTGGTTGGTCTTCTGGAACTTGGGTGCGTTGAGTTGACGAGCGTCCCAGATCGAGACCAAGTTGTCGTTACCACCCGTGGCAAGTTGCGCGCCGTCGGCACGCCACTCGAGACCACAGACTTCGGAGGTGTGCGAGACGAGCTCGGCGACCTTGTGTTGGGCGATGCGCACGTCGTGGTTGTAGACGAGGCCTGAGCGAGCACCGGTGGACAGGATGTGCTTGTTCCATCCCATGACGGAAACGCGGGTGTCGTGGCCGTACATGGAGCGGAGCTTGGTGCCTTCCTCGACGTCCCAGATCTGGACCTCGCCAGTGCCGAGACCGGCAGCGACGTAAGCACCGTCGCCGGACCACTTGACGGAGGAGATGTAAGTGTCTGCTGGGCATTCGAGGAGGGAGGAGACTGAGCCGGACTCTGCTGACCAGACGTAGACGCTGCGCTCGAGGCCGATGGCGACCTGGTTGCCGGAAGACCAATCGAGGAGGTTGAGGTAGTAGTCGTCGACGAGGCCAGGCGCGTCGAGGACACGCTCCGGTGCGGTGAGGACGCGGCGACGGAATTGAGATGCACCCGCCGCGGCAGGCTTCAGTGGGCGATTGTATTGGGAGCGGAGGTCGATCGGGCGCGATGACTCCGGAGGGGCGGGCTTGAAGGCGAGGATACGTTGCTTGATGCTGACACCGCAAGCCTCAGCTACCGACTGCTGGTAGGCAACAGTATTTGGCGAAGCCTTGGTTCTGGGTGCCTCATCTTCGTCATCATTGTCGTTGAGGCTCAAACCTTCGAGAGAAAGAGAAGCAGTAGCGTCAGAAGAGGAGTGAGGACGGCCGAGGTCGAAAGCGCTGGCGGCACTCGCAGCAAGTACCGCCGACCCATCATTAGATGCGCTCGACTTTGGACGGCGTCCGGGTGTCTGCTCGTTGTCGGAGAGCTTGACGGCTGCGCCAGATGTGGAGATGGCCTCGCTGGCAGTGCGATTCGGGATGAATCGGTCTGCCGCGGTGTAGTTGATCTTGCTTGAGCGCTTCGGTGTCCGGTGCTGAGAGCCTGTACGCTTGACACGCGATGGTGTGTTCTTGGCTGAAGTAGCAGTGCTTGGACGCGCACCGGTGCCAGTAAGTGTGAAGTCAGATGCACCCAGGTCTACCCGGCGAGGCGAGTCCCGTGTGGGACGGCCAGCGATGTTTGACTTGGGTGAGTCCCGCACATTGGTCTTGGACACTGAGCGGGAGAAGCGCGAGATCAGGTTGGCGTTGCTGTGGTGGATGCTCTCCTGTGCCGTCTCTTGAACCACCTGCGTGCGTGGTGTCTTGGGCGAGGGCGTCAGGGGCATGCGACCGCCAGCGAGGCGGGTGGAGAAGATGCCATCACGGCGTTTGATGGGGGTCTGTACTGATGTAGTTGCCATATCTGCTGTGTTAAAGCTGATGGTGGTGTCGATTTGTTCCTGTAGATGGCCCTGAAAGCATTTTAGCTGATGTCCTTCACTTCTATTTACTTTGCAGCTCACCAGTTAAGGGATCCGTTAGTATGATCGCAGATATTTGCAGTATGCCGTTGATGGTCTGTTTTGAGAAAGCTGGGTAGCCTTCTAGAGGCTGTTCGCTCGATTGATTGTGGATGTGGGTGAGAGAAGGAGAAGTTCTGTTCGCAGCGCGAATTCGAAGTTTACAAGTGCACACACTGTTGCCCGCGACAACGGTAGCGCGTGGCGCTGCGTCATCTCTCTCGGCATTTCGAGCCGACGGTTGAGCCGCAGTCGCCGACATTCTGGCTTCCAAGGTTTCATAAGTCCATGCATGTGACAGCAACTCTTCAAACCACCAGATAGTATACCATGAAATAGCCGTGGATGGCGACAGGAGCCATATGGTCATATCAGTCCCCACCAACCTTCCCACCCCCGCCCTCATACCACCCGCCCTCGACCTCCGCCGGACCCTCGAACTCTCAGGCACCATCAAACTCCGGCTCCCGCCTGTCCACAATGTCCAACGGCACATATGTCATGACCAACTCGCCCAATAAGAACAGCAGGCGGCGCACCGGCGAGCCGTATATGCCTAAGATTATCACCACGGTGTATGTTTTATGGAGTGCCCCGATACTGTAGCGCATGCTGATAGGGTGTTTCAGAGGGCAGAGGCCTGCATGTTTAGTCAACGCTTCAGTCACATACGTCGGCAATGATCTGATATATGCATTCGGTGGCTTCGACCAGTACACCGACGAAGTCTACAACCATGTCCTCAAGCTCAATCTGTCAGCGCGTCAGTGGAGCCTGGTGGATAATTACGGCGACATTCCAGGCGTGCGCATGGGACACACTTCCTGCTTATGGCAAGGCGATAAGTTGTTAGTATATGGCGGCGAAAATGAGCACCGGATACATCTGTCGGACGTTGTCATATTCGACATCAAAACGGCTCATTGGACACAACCCGACATCAACGGTCCGATACCGAGAGGTAGAGCACGGCATTCAGCAGTCATTCACGATGACAAGCTATTCGTCTGTGGTGGCATGAGCGGCAATGACAACGGCGTGATGGACGATCTATGCTATCTAGATCTCAAGACGTGGACATGGAGCCGCACATGGCGCTTTGTGCCGCGATACGACCACTCCAGCTGGGTGTGGGGCGGCAAAATCTGGGTCAGCGGCGGTATGGGTGAGGAGATGGAGCGCACAAATGAGATCTGGTGGCTGGACTTCAGAGGCACACCGGCATTCGAGGGCGGCCCCACATATGGCATGGCGGGAAGCGACGAGGTCAGATCGCTGGGCGGCGATCGCTTCCAATACGGATACCCGCAGTCCGCGCAAGCTATGGGCTCGTCTGGATATGCGGCGAACACCAGCTCAGTACAATCAAACTCGGCGACTCAGATACAACGGACACCGCCTGTTGCGCCAGGCGCCATCAGCAGCGTCAAATTTGTCTCTTCACCGGTCCTCCCAATCCAGAATGTTGGCACGCACTTCCACGTCTTCAGCTCCGGCTGCATGCTGGACTTCGTCACGCCAGCGACCAACATGCCACTCGAGACATCTCTTTCGGCACTTGACTTGGATACTCTGCGATGGCAGAAGCTGGCCGACGGCAAAGACCTGTTTTCACCTGCATATCGATGGCATTACTGCTGCCTAGATGCCGATGGAACACATGCATGGCTCCTGGGCTGTCCGAGAGAAGTACGCGGCGGCAACGGCGGGGAAGCAGAAGAGTACCTAAGCGATGTTTTGCCAATTGACCTACGAAAGTTTGGCTTGCTGGGCAACAAGATGAGTCAAGAAGCTCGCAATGAGGCCAAGCTGCCGACATCAGACACATACGGCGGCTCTTCTCACCTATCAGCCATTGGCGCGGACCTCGCACGAACATTTAACCAACCGCCGGAGAGTGGTTCAGGCACCGATTTTACCATCACAGCACTGCGAGACGAAGATTTCGACGGCGACTCGATATCTGAGGATAGTTCGCCTACCGCATCTCTAGGGGCACCATCCGGTGTGGCATCACCATCCGGAAACAGCTCAGATTTAACGCCGTCCGCAAACACCAGCCCGCCAATCCACGTCCACCGTCTTATACTCTCCGCTCGATGGCCCCACTTTGCGCGCCTCTACAATTCTCAGATGTCTGAGTTTCACACAAGGAAAATGCACATCCCTGAGCCATATCCAGCAGTCAAAGCCTTTCTCTACTACCTTTATACTGATAGCATCTCTTCTCCACCAGCCGAGAATAACATCGTGGTTGGGCCGACACTTGAAGATGTCGCCAATATGCTCGTAATGAGCAATATCTACGACATGCCTCGTCTCCGACATCTTTGCGTGAACCGTTTAGTGAGAGACCTGGATGTGCAGCACGCAGCTCTCATCTTCGACCGCGCGAGCACAGCACAGGAGGATTGGCTGAAGAGACGCGCTGCAGGCTACTGCTTGACGCACTGGGGACGCGTCGTTCGAACATCAGCCTTCAGGAATCTGAAGCGCGCAGCCATGCTGGAATTGTGCGAGGCTGTTGACGCGGAAGGGCGCGTAGTAGGTGGCGACGAGCTTGAGGCTGTTGGCGGGCTGGGAGGTGCAAGATTAGGGAGCGGCATGATGGGTGGATTGTGGGGTGGAGGCAGAAAACGGGGCAGGCTCGGTAGTGTCGGTGCTGCTACTGTCGATGCTGACGCGGATGTGGATGAGGAGATTCCGGAGGGGAGTGATGAAGGGATGGACATGGCTTAGCAGGCGCTGGTTTGAGCTGCTTTTCAGTCTGTTGGCTTGGATCGATGTCGATGTCGATGTTGCAAATTGTGGTAGTGTTGATGACGAGGACGCTTTATGGGACTTAGCTATGAACAGTCTGGCGTCGTGTGGGTTAAGGGAGATTCATGGAGCAAGAGGCGTTCATGGCAATGGTGCTTGTCACGGCAGACATCATATGGGAACATGAGCATTTCGAGGCGTTTGGGTAGCTCAGACGGGAGACTGTATGCGCCAATGATGACTCATGTAGGTATTACGATTTGGTGCATGGCCACAATGCGCGCACAAGATTCATTTCGGAGGCCTCGCGGCCATCGATGATCCAGGCCTGTACCTTATCTCTTCGCTCCTCATCGTGGCATTTGAAGATGTCCCGCGACAAACAGATTGGCTTGTTGCACTCACCGATCACCTTATCAGGCTGCGGGACGGAATCCTGACCGACATGCTTTTTGTGAGTGTCCACCAACATGGATGCTGCATGCCGACCTATCCGACGATGTGAAGATGTCGAGGGCAGTCTGGTAATTGGCATTGCAGAAGCTCATGTGAAGTGGCAGCGATGGGTGTTCAAATGGCCTATTGAGGCAGGACCAAAGTATGTAGGCTGGAGTGGCGGAAAAAACGCACATGGACGATAGGGCGGCCAATGGGAAGAGACTACAAGGTGCCAAGCGTCGGCTTGACGACGCCGAAACCTTGTTTAACTTCAGCCTGATGATTGTACGTACTCTACTCCGTACCACCACGCACTCGGGGCAGGCCATCTACACCTTTGCCGGCCTTCGAAGATGCCACGAAGCATTCCGACCCTCTCATGGCGTGCTCAACGTTCAGGATCATGCCATCATTCGCACCGTACTCTCTGCGCACAAGCGACGCGGTAGCTGATGCTTGAGGTTACGAGCAGTAAGCCTGAATCCTTTCACATTTCAGCCGTGGCTGCTTTTGTGCTATATCACTCATCCAGATGATTCTTGAGGTCTTATATCTTGCAGCTTTCGCAGCTGCGGCCGAGCAAAAGCAATGCTTTTGGGTTCGCCACGCGAGGAATGTGAACCCCTCGATGGAATGGTAGCCCTCAACGCGAGCCTTGCGAGGCCATACATAGATGTCTGGAACTGCACGGCACAGCCTCTTGGCTCTCTACCGGCGACTCACATGGCGGTGATCTCTCTTTAGGCTTCATCTTTTATACTATCTCGTTCTTGAGGATTGGACTTACTGCAATACACTCATTACTGCATCGACTGGGAAATGCTACGACTAAAGACGCCACGCGAGTTCATCGCGGTCGGTGCTGTGATTCTCATCTTCATAGTACTATTCACTAGTCATCTACACTTCCGAAAGCAGATCGACGCTTCGTGGCTATACAAGGCGCATCAGGAAACCCAGGCGAGCGCAAGCCAAGACGATTCTTGGATAACAGCTGTGGCGACGCCTACAAGCTTGGCTGATGATGATAAAGCGGTCGATCAGAGTCACGAACGTACGGTCACGCATACGCTCCTATCCGTCTCCACAACCACAGCGACAGCGACAGTCACACCAACGCCTACGAAGCTAAGCTTACCTGCAGTATATCATGCCAAGCCGGCAGAGGAAGCATTCTGCAAGAACCAGTACTCATCTCAGTATATCTATAATCTTGCGAACAATCGTTCTCAGATCTGCACCTCCGACAGCACGTCAAGTCTGACCTGCTTCACAACCAACATTCAGTCGGAGTTTGAAGGCAGAGAAGCAAAGGTGGATATATTCTGCTCTGCGGAGAACGTCGCCTTCTCGAGGAAGCAGAAGATGTTCTACACGGACTGCAAGTTGACTGAGGAAGGCGAGAACATCTTTGCGCAAATGCAAGAGTATATGTTCTGGACAGGTCCGCGGCATCAGCTTGACGAGTACTTCAACTTCAACGCCTCGGTCAATTTGATGCAGGTGGCGTCTGAGAAGCGGCAGGGGCATGAGACTGCAATTGCGATGAGAAGAGAAGGGTCTGGTAGCAAATACGGATGCGCATGCAATACATGGTAGGTCTTCGAACTAATCTGGTACTGATCTCAGTATAGCTGACTTGTGTCAGGCACAATCTGATGGAGATTTGGAGTTACTATATGTCCATGGACGTACTATCAGTAACACCCGACGAGCATGAGCCCCATGGAACGACCATGTTCGACATGGAGAAAGACGTGGCAAACAACCAGGTCATCGTCCTCGACACCCATCAAGCAGGACCATACTTTGACCTTTACGACCTGCTGAGTGACACAAAAAAGCACCCACATATGTGGTTGCGGGACGATGTAGCAAATGCTACGTCCGAAGAACTGCACTGGTACGACCAGGTCGTCATACCTTTGGCGGGCAACACCAACCCGTTTTGGGAGGGCACGTGGAAGTCGCACCCATGCGCGGATTCAGACTTGGCTAAAACTTTCCACCGTCGCGTCTTGGACGTCTTTGGGCTGGAGAAGATTCCGTCCTTGGCGTCAGTCACTGAGCAGCAGGTCCTCGCCAAGACGGCATTACCGCCTGCCTGGCCTGAGGAACAGGAGTCGGACAAACGCATCAATGTCACGATCGTAGACCGTAAAGAGACACGAAAGATCGCGAACCTCAAAGATCGTTTCATCCCGCAGCTCGAAGCAAAATACCCGCAAGTCAACATCACAGTCATCGACTTCGGCTCAATACCATTTAGGGAGCAAGTAGAGCTGGCATACTATTCCGACGTCTTTGTTGGCGTGCATGGCGCAGCGATGACACACATCATGTTCTTGCCTACTGCTTCGCCCACGAGACCGGCGTCTAATGTTGTCGAGATTACGCCGAGAGGCATCCATCATCGTGGTTACCGGAATCTGGCGCAAGCCCTGGGACACCGGTACTTCACAGTCGATGCGGACAACGATCTGCAGGGTGCAGATTTTCATGATGTGGATGTCGAGGTGACGGAGGAGAAGTTCATGGATGCTGTAGAGACGGCTATCAGGGCTGCTTTGCAGAAGGGCATGAGAGACGGATCTATTGAGTGAAGTGGCAGTGTTTGTTGTGAAGATATGATTGAGCATTTGAGCGATGCATTACGGCGTTCTGTTTTCTCCATATAAGCTTTGGATGTATATCTACCAAATTGCCATGCAGTGAGTGCAAACAGGCACAGAAAATCGCCGAGCTTTCTGGTCATGATCAACAACAATAAAACCAGCCTAGCATGCAGACTACCCTTACCCCTGCACCCATGTTCTGCCCTCCTCGATAATAGCGTCTGTGACATCCTGCCACTGCTCAGTACCGAAGGACCCATCCTCCACCACATCGAAGCGATGCCCAGCCCACTCGCCTCGCGTGAGCTCCAGATCTTGCGCCTCCTTGGACCCGCGTATACCACCCCAATTCGCAAAGCCCCAGCAAATCCTCAATATCAGCGCCTGATCTAACGATAGCCAAGGCGCGGTCCTGACATAGATCTTTGGCTCCTGGCTCCGCCTGGGCTGGTCGAGCTTGACGCGGAAAAACTGCTTGGTGTTCTGATTGCGCAAGATCCAGTTTCGCTGTGCCCAGAAAGCTGGGTCAGTGGATGCAGCGACCAGACTGTCCTGGAGTTTGGGCATGTAGCATGGAGGCACACTTTTGCGGACGGCTTGCAGCGCGCTGAGCCATTTGGCTTTGTTCGTCTGGCGAGAGTCGTGTTCGACCCTATCTCTGATTTGGTCGTAATTCCACATCCGGGCTGGGCAAGGGCCGTCCCAATACCTGCTGTTCAGCTGGTATTCCTGCTCAAGCTCCTGAGTAGCAGGATAAGCCGTGTAAATGCTTTTGGGGAGGTCTTTAAGCCAAGTTCCGGTACAGACCAGTGGCGTGTTTGCCCAATGAGATGTTGTGCTACGAGCATCTTGCTGGACGTGTGCTATGAGATGAGTCCAGAGAGTCTTTGAGCAGATGCCGAAGGCGAGTTTGTTTTCTCGGGAAAGATCTGGCTCGAGCAGAATCATCGATATGATCTCAGCAGGCAGTAGCTCCACGGAGGAGAGCTTCCCGGTCTTCGGCAAGATGTCCTCAGATAGTGTGGTGTTGCCGAATATACTAGATGGCTTTACCAACTTCCAGAAGGCGTCCCAGGATTCATCTCCCTTCAGGAAGTCTCTGACACCTTTGCCGGATTTCTGATAGTCGAATAGAGCGTAATTCTGATGAGTAGCAGGCGAGACGACATACCATCGCTGTGGAGTCCTGCACGTCTGGTCTGCACCGGGTGGACACATGGTGACTTATGCTCATGCGAACCCTGACAGTGCATGAAAAAGGAATACAGATGGTCTTGAGGCGGGGCATTTCGAAGTGGAAGGAACTGCAGCCTAATGTCAGGTGACCAGGCTGTGCTTGAGGAGAAGCTGTATGACTCAACCACAATTGCATTAATCTTATAGGTGATTCGAAGAAGCTCTGAACAGCAAGCACCTCACATCAAGCCGCCATACTTCCTACTCTCATCGTCGCTTCGCCTGTCTTCTCGCGTCACTTCTCGTGTTGGGTAGGAGAGCCAAAAACTATGCTTCTGGCTCTTCTCCTTCAGGTTCTTGTGCAGCTTCGGATACGCAATCATCGACGGTCCTTCTCGATTCAATCTTCCAGCAATATACGAATGCGCAAATGTCATCAATTCACCAACATCAAAGCTCTCGAGGAGCTTTTGTGCCTGCAAAACATGGATGCCTTTTCTAATCCAGCGATCTGATGCGCCATCGGGTGTCTGCTCGGAAGGAAAGCTAGGCTCTGCAGGATGTAGGCCACCTTCCAACATTTGCCGGATGTCATCGGCGGATCCATGTGCGCCTTCCGCGAGGAGGATCGTGCCAATTATTCCAGACGTTGGGTGAGTCACCACTTTGTATGCGCCAGACGCGTCGCTAGACTCCGCTGTGAAATGTGTTGGTTCAACCTTGTGTCTGGGCACAAATGGGACATAGTGCTTGTGAGGCTCCACGGAGATCAGCCAGGTATGTTGTGCTCTCCTGTATCCTTGCTCATCTTTGCCTTCCGCAGGTGTGTAACCTGGAGTAGCTGAGACGTATATGTTCGAAGATGGCTTCATCGTCGCTGCTGAAATCTCTGCGCTGTTTGCGAGGTTGTTGGACTTACCTATGAAGACGTGCGGCGAGATCAAGGTCTATATGTTACAGTTTGCATGCTGTCGTCGATCCTGGTCGTCTTGTTGGGAGGCGATGACGCGGGCATGTTGCGGATCATGGCGGGCTTCGCTGACAAAGTCCAGGCGACGCGCGGGCATACCCGAGAGTGATTTTTGACAGAGTAAAGGTACATCATCTTTTGCTCTGGCGGCTCAAGTAGGCTGGGCTTGGCACAGAGGAGGCTTTAATATGGGAGGCCCCTGGCTTTAGGGGGCTGCCGCGCCGTGGAGATGCTCCCAGCCTCGCTCAATGGACTTCACAGCTCACACAGAACGACAAGGTCGTACCACATGTCCGAACAAGAACAGTAGGACGCTAATCACTCTACCTCACAATTTGTTCCGCCTCTGCCTATTGGAACAGTCATTACGAGCACGGGAAAGACGCGCAATGGAAAAAAGGAAAGAACCAAGAGCTCTTCACAGTGATCTTAAATTTCGCTCGGGCATGGTGAGCACTTACTTCGCCTTATAGGTATGCATCACATGCGCGTTGCAGTAAGCCTTCCAACCCTCAGCGCCCCACTCTCCACCAATACCACTCTCCTTGTGTCCACCAAACAGCGCCTGCGGAGTCGGCTTCTCGAACGAGTTGATAAAGACAGACCCAGCCTGCAGCCTCTTGCCGATGCGCTCAGCACGGGCGACATCCTTGGCCCAGACACAAGCACCTAGACCAGTGTTGGTGTTGTTAGCCCTCTTGATGACCTCCTCTTCGTCGGTCCATGGCTGCGTAGGAACAATAGGCCCAAATGGCTCCTCCTGGATGATACGCGAATCATCAGGCGGGTTGTCAATGATTGTTGGTTGGATGAAGTAGCCTTTGCCAGCTGCGACATCCGGCTCTCCGACAGCGAACTTGTATCCCTTGGACTTGGTGTCCTCGAAGAAGGTCTTGACCTTATCGTACTGCATCTTATTTTGAATGGGACCTAGCAGAGCGCCGGAGTCTGGAGCACCAGTCTTGATGGTCTTAGTGAAGTTGACCATCTCCTGCAGCATCTCGTCGTAGATGTCCTTGTGGATGAAGATACGCTTGGTAGCCACACAAACCTGGCCGGAGTTTTGGAAAGCTCCCATGACCAACTCAGGAGCAGTCTTCTTGACATCGACATCCGGGCAGACGATCGAGGCGTCGTTACCGCCAAGCTCGAGCGTCACGCGTTTCAGAGTAGGTGCGGCAGCCGCCATAATCTTCTTGCCAGTGGCAATCGATCCAGTAAAGGAGATCTTGGCGATGCCAGGGTGCGTCGTGAGCATTGGGCCCAGCTTGTCGTCTCCGCCGATTGCCTGGAACACGCCTGGAGGAAGCACATCCTGGGCAAGCTCGGCGATCTTGAGGGCAGTGTAAGGAGTGAATGGTGATGGTTTGACAATGATAGTGTTACCAGTCAACAGCGCAGGGACGATCTTGCCAAGCGATAGGAAGATTGGCTTTCGACGAGTCTCGTCAGTGAATGTTTTCACGACAGTGGGGCTGCTTACTTACGAAATTCCATGGACAAATGGCGCCAACCACACCAAGTGGTGTGAAGCTGGTCACAATCACCTTGTCGTTATCCTCAGTCCTTTGTTCAGGAATCTCGAGAGCAGTATGCCAGTCGAAGTGTCCAGCGCTCGCGTTCGCCTCAAAGCTAGCAAATTGATGCGGTTTGCCAGCTTCCTTCTCAAGCAGAGCAGTAAGCTCATCTGCGTGGGCAAGATAGTGGTCCTTGAACTTCGTCAGGTACTCCTTGCGCTTCTCCAATGGCAGCTGGCTCCACGATTCGAAAGCATTCTGTGCGCTCTTGACTGCATCATCGACATCCTGCTGGGTACCAATGGGCACCGGCCAAAGCTCTTCGCCCGTGACTGGGTTGACGCCGTGGTGCTGCTCTTTGGCACCACGAGGTTTGCCGTCGATGATGTTGGAGAACTGGTCCCAGCTCATGGTCGAAACCTTTGCAGGCGACATGTTGTATCTGTATCCCAATGCTGCTGACCTGAAAGATCGGATAGCAGGGAAGAGGAAGTGGAAAATGTGAGAGCTTCGAGATGTAAATGAAATAAAGTTCGACAGTACCCGCGGCCAATCTATAGTGTCAATCTTGCCTTGGTAGTCAGCTCCGAGGGCAAGCGACTCAGCCCTCAGGGCATCAGCTTACATGCAGCCTACATCTCATCGTCGTCAAGGCGTTTCTTCGGGGCGTACTGAACGAGATTGATCCACCTTCTCTTGTGTAAGCACCAAGCAAGCCAAGAGAACTCCTACCAGATGTGAGCCCCACTTCGAGCGGGGCAGCATGACTTGCAAGATGTCCGAGGCATTGTTGACTCGTACATTCTTAGCATCGGTCGAACAGTCAACAAACTGCTTAGCCGCGAACAAGGACTTCCTGATTGTGAAGAGTAGGATCGGTAGCACTAGTATTGTCTGTGGGTGCGATGTGCGTTCCACACCCTGTCACTGCAGGGTCTAGCTGCACTTCAACTTCAGCCTTCGACCCGCTTAACAACGCCCTGATAGCCAGGGCAGGTTGCTATGCTCGACCACCAGACGATGACTGCAAATGAGGAAGCTTTACACGTCAGCAGGGGATGAAGTCGGCAGATGCGTGTACATCAATACCGCGCATGTCCATTGGTCTCTAGTCCATATGGATCGTATTTCGGCTTCACGCGAGCTGTGACCTTCAAGTGCCCACGAGCCGGATGCATGTTGATCAAGGACCAGATCTACGGCCAGATGACCTCTTTAGAAGGCATTTCGCTTGTACATCCGATCTTGGTCCCCATCCCGCGTCGCATACAAGCCACATCAATGCTGGCATCTCTGAAGCGAACCTCCAAGCCACCGGCATCTGATAACGATGCATGATGTGCCCTCCAAGATGATGGTCCGTTTGCTCGGCAGATGCTCGGAACAACAGCAAAGGCGGTGTGGCACCGTTTGATGGCTGATTGTGGCCTTTCTTTTTTTTTTGGCAAAATGCTCGGATCTGCCACGGCGCGCTGTGCAAGTGAAGTGACAAGCCTCAACGAGAGGTCTCAGGGCATCACCAATACCGAGTGCGGCTGGCGTAAAAGCCGAAGACAGAGGCGAGGGTATCCGCACTCTTGATCTGACTCTGCTGCCATCCAGAACCAAGAATTTCGGATGCTTGGCCAGCTGACTTCAGAATGGTAATGCCTCGCGGAATTGCATAGACCAGGATGGCCTTCATCGCAACTTTTCAGTGAATACATGATCTCGTCTATCTAGAATGATACGTGCTGATCGCCACAATTTGGCAACAGCACGCAGTATCAACGCCATCGCTTTGCAGCTGTTCTGAAATTGAAGGTATAGCCTTCATGCCGCTTGCCACTCGCTCGTCGCCATTCTCGTTAATCGGTGGTAGGTAATCAAAGAAGCACTAACCCGCTAGCCATAGTCGTTTCCATCGCTGGGTCCGTGCGACCTCTGGTTGAATTCTTCATGCCCGCTGCGTCATGCACATCATTGCCGGTGCCTCCAAACGCATCGCTAGTGCTGCCTCGTCATGTATTGGTGCCCCCGCAGCCAATGCGGTGGGCTTGCAAGCCGCTCAGCGCTTACAAGTCTGGGTCCTCCTCATCTGGCAGCGGCATCTGAGCCGCATCGTGCATCTCTTTCTGGTACTGCTCCATGGCGGCCTGGTCAACCTGGACCTCCGGAGGAGCAAGAGCTGGCGCAGCAACGAACTCCTGTGTATTTGTTAGCCTTATCTCTGTCCCCTTTGTAACCGATATTCTTGACATACCAGTGTCTGGTTGCCGACCAACTTCCTCGCCAACCACAAGAACGGCTTCTCGAAGTTGTAGTTGCTCTTGGCCGAGATATCGTAGTACTGCAGGTTCTTCTTCCGGTGGAAAGTGATGGTCTTGGCCTTGACCTTGCGCTCCTTGACATCGACCTTGTTGCCGGTCAAAACGATCGGGATGTTCTCGCAAACGCGGACAAGATCGCGGTGCCAGTTGGGCACGTTCTTGTAGGTGATACGGGAGGTGACGTCGAACATGATGATACCGCACTGGCCGTTGATGTAGTACCCATCGCGCAGACCACCGAACTTCTCCTGACCCGCAGTGTCCCACACGTCGAACTGGATCTGACCAAGGTTGGTAGAGAAGCCGAGGGGGTGGACTTCGACACCAAGCGTAGCAATGTACTTCTTCTCGAACTCGCCAGTCAAATGACGCTTAACGAAGGTGGTCTAGTATCATGTCGCTTGTCAGTATGTTGCCTCCACGCCCATTTACCCGTATACTGATTCGACCAGCAGCCAAAGATGCTCGCTCACCTTTCCGGTACCACCGTCACCGACAAGCACGAGCTTGAAGGTAGGAACCTGCTGGCCTTCCGCCATTTTGATGACTCGCGTGACTGTGTTTTGGGATCGCTCTTGCGCTGTCTTTGCTGTGGTCTCGTTGACCTGATATTGTAGCTTTTGTGATGTAGCTGCTGGCGCGCAGTCTCGATGTCGTTTTGTTTTGATCGTGAAAGTGTTGTTTGTTGGCGAGAGTTCAAAAAACCCCGCTGAGCGCTTGCTCGTTTTCACTGTCGGGTGCAGCCGTCGCCCGTGGTTGCCTGAGTACCGTGACGCACTTTCCTTCACCAATTCGATCCTATCACATGCATCAACCACATGCAAGATCCGCACAGCTTACAAATTGGCTATTCACGTTCAGGTTGCTTCGGGCTCTTGTTCCAAACGCTCGAATGTGAGTCGAGATGTCGAATGGCGCCACGTCTTAGCGAAGCAGGCAGAAGGAAAGCTCTGCTGCCTGGCGCCCAACAGAGCTGCGACTGGCCGGCACTGGCTGCAAAGCTCGACAAGTCTCTGATGTGCCCGCACTTACAGGTCTACTCGGAATCATCATACGCTGGACATGCATACCTCCTTCTGATGTACCTTGCGCTAGAACACATATAGTAGCGCCTTGTCTGTCGTCAAGGCACAACAAATCGACTACTTGCCCTCTGAATGCAGACGCCTCTACTGGGAGTGACACATCGAGAGTGAGTGGTTGATGAATTGTTGACTTCATCAAGGCCGTTGGAGCCGTTTGCAAAAGAGCTTGGTCGAGCATGCGGCCTGGCATCACGCGGGTCGCACTTTTCATCGTCATTTCACAAGCCATCTAGGTATGCTAACAGCAATGTTGTTTCCTGCGCTTTCAGGAAGACATAGAAATTTGGTATTAGAGTGGTGACGTTCCGAGGCTGTCATGGCAGTCAGACCCTTCTTGCTCGGCATCACAGTTTGGCGTAATGTTTCGCATCTCCGTAAGATATACTCGAAGCTGTCTAGACCTCCGCCCGAGATGGTCGTGAACTGACGAGGAGGCGCCGAAACGCATGACCTTCAAGGACATTGCCCATTTTCGCTCGCCGCAGAGCACACCCTTCCTTCGCTGGCACACAACTCGGCTCAGTATCATGTCGACGTGCAAGATTGTTCGGAGCAGCAACAGCAGCAAGCCAATGAAGTGCTCCGCCGTGCTCTACACTGACCCTCTGGTTGATTCTATCAAAGGCGACCGAGGGTGATAGGGAAAGACCTCCTGCTCCGTGGGATGCTTGCTGCCGGAACTCATGCGTGGCGTTGAGGCTATACTAGATACCATGTACCATTTCCTAGATATCATGCTTTGCTTTGTCAGGCCAGCCTTGAAATCTTTATACTGGCCTCAGCAGGTTGATGGAGCCCTTAGAAATTTGATGGCAGTCTCAGCTGATTTACAGTGGCCTCAGTAGAATGATGGTGGCCTCAGCAGATTAAGACAAGCGTCATCGCGTTGATGGCGCGTCACCGCATTGACGGAGGCCTCAGCGATTGATAGAGCCTCAGCAGATTGATAGTGGCTTGTGTATCGAAGCATGAAACTTAGAAAACTGCAGTATGATAGATGGTAAAGTCCTCTCCAGCGTTGTGTTCAAGTCGTAATGGATGGTCCACTCCCTGGCTAAATCTCGGCAAGAGGGCGAGTTACTATGCTGGTGCATAGGGAAGTTGAACAGGATTGTCATAGCATGAAACATAGAAACGCCCAGCCTCTGCTATGCGCCAGGCTGCAGCCAAATATACAGATTTCGCATCGTCTTGTCCTCTGACCCTGCTCGTCCTCTCACAAGGCCTAAGTGTATACCTCTTGGTCTTCCTCCGCACATGCCCGCTCTTCCCCGCCGATTTTCCACTCTATCTGCTTTCGTCCTTCTTGCCCGTCCACACCCTCCTGACCAAGCCCGTAAGGCCAACGTCATTGGTCTCAAACTCGTACCAGCCCCAGCCAACGAGAAACACAGCGAGGACGTTCAGCCAGTCGGCAGCCTTGCGGACAAAAGGCACGCGCCATTTGGGAAAGTAGTCTGTTATGCAGGATCTGTGGAGTGCCGAGCACGTCAGTGAATGTCTTCTCCATATGCCTGTGTCCAGTAGTGGTGCATGTGAGCAGTAATCCATGTGTGATTGTGTATACGTACTGGAAACCAATGAAGCTGTGAATAATGGTAAGACCAATGAAGACGCCGTCAACGACTGGGCTCAAAGCGCCAGCGGCGAAGGGAGCGACGGTCAAGGGAATCAGAGCGGCGGAGATCAGTCTGCCCAGCATATCAGTAAAGTGTCCGCCATCTCATCCGCCGTTCCAGCTATATGCTCTTTCCCTACCTCTCCATTGTCCAGTGGTAGCTGCCATGGCTCGGCTCGGCGTCGGGCACTCTGACCGGGTCGTTGACGGTACCCTTGATGACCTGTGGCAGCGGGGGCAGAATCTGGAGCTTGCTGGAGGTCTGGAAGGCGGATCGCTGGACAAGGCCCAATGGTGATCGCTGCGCAATTGGTTGACGGAGGGCGGGGCTGAGGGAGGAGCGGGCGAGTTGCCGAAGGGCGGTGGAGCGCAATGCAGAGGCCATGATCACGGTATTTGTGAGGAGTGGAGAGTGTTGAAGATTCGTAGTATGGTTGTATACTAGTAGTGACTGCGATGATGGACTGTGGATGATCCCGCATACTGGCCCTCGGCTTGCAATTCAGCGAATCAACGCTCGTTCTTACTAACCCGCGTAGCCAGTCTCAAGACTACGCCATCCCGAAAAGTCATCGGAGGTGCAGCAACGACGACCGCACTCAGGTGTCTGAAGCTCACCCATCACCACCACCACATCTCTCTTTTCCTTCCGCCACCTCGCGCACATATTATTTACCGGCGATGGCATCACGGAGGCTCGCGTTCCAGCTGCAGCAGGGTCTGCGGGCTCAGCGCGCCATCAATGCCATCAAGAAGCCCCAGCCGGGCCTCATCCGCAGTCTCGCGACTCCTGTCAGCCACGGCAGCACCACCGAGAGCACCACCCTGAGCAATGGCTTTACCGTACGATGCGCCGTCGATCACTCTGGACTGCAGACTTGATGCTGACGATGAGGACTAGATCGCCACAGAACACTCCCCCTACGCCCAAACATCCACCGTCGGCGTCTGGATCGATGCCGGCTCGCGCGCCGAAACCGACAAGACCAACGGCACCGCCCACTTCCTCGAGCACTTGGCCTTCAAGGGCACCCAGAAGCGCTCGCAATCCCAGCTCGAGCTCGAGATTGAGAACATGGGCGCCCACCTCAACGCCTATACCTCCCGCGAGAACACCGTCTACTACGCCAAGGCATTCAACAACGACGTCCCCGCGACTGTCGACATCCTGAGCGATATCCTGCAGAACAGCAAGTTGGAGAATTCCGCGATTGAGAGGGAGCGGGATGTGATTCTGAGGGAGCAGGAAGAGGTGGACAAGCAGCTGGAGGAGGTTGTCTTCGACCACTTGCACGCCACCGCTTTCCAGAACCAGCCGCTCGGCCGCACGATCTTGGGACCAAAGGAGAACATTCAGACCATCAGCCGGAACGACTTGGAGTCATACATCAAGACCAACTACACCGCAGACCGCATGGTCCTTGTCGGATCAGGCGGTGTGCCGCACTCGCAGCTGGTTGACCTGGCCGAGAAGTACTTCGGCAAGCTCCCGCACGAGAACCCGAATGCGCAAAACAACGCCTATCAGCGCGCTGTGACTGGCAAGCCCGACTTTGTGGGCTCAGAAGTCAGGATCCGCGATGACACCCTCGGCACTGCCAACATTGCCATCGCAGTTGAGGGTGTCAGCTGGAAGGACGACGACTACTTCACCGCCCTTGTCACGCAAGCCATTGTTGGCAACTGGGACCGCGCAATGGGCAACTCGCCATACCTCGGCAGCAAGCTTTCGACCTTCATCCACGAGCACAAGTTGGCCAACAGCTTCATGTCCTTCTCGACGTCCTACTCTGACACCGGTCTCTGGGGTATCTACCTCGTGACCGACAACTTCACCCGCATCGATGACCTGGTCCACTTCACCCTGCGCGAGTGGTCGCGTCTGTCATTCCAGGTCAGCGAGGCGGAGACTGAGCGCGCCAAAGCACAGCTCAAGGCTTCGATTCTCTTGTCTCTGGACGGTACGACGGCTGTTGCGGAGGACATTGGCAGGCAAATCATCACGACTGGCCGACGACTGAGCCCCGAAGAGGTCGACAGGGCTATTGAGAGCGTGACCGCCAACGACGTCAAGTCCTTTGCGCAAAGAAAGCTTTGGGATCGCGATATTGCGATCTCGGCGGTCGGTAACATTGAGGGTCTGTTGGACTATGCCAGAATCAGGAACGATATGAGCAGGATGTTGTCGTAGAGGGGCCGCGAAGCTGAAGCGTTAGTGTATCTCATAGACACTTTCTCCGTGCGCTGACAGTCTCGGCGCACGGGGGAGAGGAAGTAGAAATGGGGAGGTGTAGTGAGTGTATGTACATTTAGCCCGTTCTACAACGAGTGAATTCTCCTTCAATCCCTGGTCTCTGGGTCCCTCTACCAGCATTCCGGCCAAATACCGGTTGAGTTTACGATCATGCGGTCGTGATGCGCGAGGCAGACCATACCACTGCTGATCTGGACGCCTAGTGACGGTTGTCTGGATCTCAACGGGTAGGACAGGACGGAGGTCTAATTAGTCAATCAACGGGTTGACCGATCGATATGGCTGACAGCTTGTTGGAACGGGTGACGGCTTGTTGATACGATTGACAGCTTATGCACACGTTGACAGCTTTTGCATACGTTGACAGCTTGTTCACACGTTGATAGCTTGTTGACACGGTCAATAGCTTGTTGAAACGGCTGACCGCTCGTGATTGAGTGACTCGCCGGTCAAATGTTTGATGGGTTGGTTGATGAAATCACTGGGCAGTTTGTTTCTCAGCGGAGATCAAAGTTGTGGGCGGTAGCGCTGTTGGCTCGCCGCTGCGTGATGGTCGAGCGTGAGTGGATTTCACCGCTTTGCTGCAGTACTTGGCTGACATAGCAGCAGATTTCAGAGATTGTGAGGGTGGGAGGTCGTGCGCTGGGCAAGGTCAGGCCAATCAGCAAGTCGATAATCTGCTTCCAGAAGATGATCACACCATGCTCTGGCGCTCTCGACATCCCACAGGCTGCACCACAGACAGTCAGTTTTGCTCAGGCAGAGGCAACCAAGGCCGCTGAAAGTCCGGACATCGACAGCGACATCGTAAGACAGTACTTTTACTCTGTCTCGAGTGAGCTGCTTGCTGACTGACTTACAGGTCGACCAAACCGGTACTAATATCTCTTCTCGCTTCTGCTTCTTCGCTTACATAGAATCATTCGTACTCTCAAGATATCGCAAACCGTTAGCGACTTTCGCAGCAAGCGACTTATGTTGCCGTCTATCAGGTACGCCCTGCGATCGCTATCTCCAAAGACTGTGAGCAAGCAGCCACCCGTTTCTATGTCGTGCCGCCGACTAAGAAAACCTGCAGGTGCGGCTACAGGTCACGGAAGACCGGCTTGTAATTTGAAATCTAAGCGAGGATGTTTTGTGAAAGCCCAAAAACTGAGGTCCTTTTATTGCTACACATTGGTTGGTAGACAGTCAGCGTGAGCCCATACCAGAATGTAGAAAGTGAACGAGCCACTGTAGGATTCACTCTCGCGTGCCTCGGATTTGCAGGATAGCAGCCCCCAAATCCCGAGGCTGCCAGGATCCAGGATTCAATACCACGTTCGTAGGATCTCAGAACGCTTGGGTCACATACAGTCAGTACGCATATCCGTACGTAGCTACGGTAGCCTAGGACACCTTTGCGATTGGGTTCCAGCCAATAGCTTCTCCTTGCGAAAAGCGGCTTATACCGCAAGTGGAAATTGAGACAAGGACCAGGAAGGCCATGCAACGAATGTATATGCGTGCTGACTGTACCGAGAAGGATTGGTATCGTAGTGGCATGGAGGGTGACGAGAAGGCGCGGCGATGGCTTTCTGTCAGCTCGCGTTCTAGATGACGATGCTCGCTTTCGTACTATTGCCATCGATCGGTCGTCCAGTCTTGCGTGGCCTGTGCACTCCAGACCTAGGCCTCGCGATTGCGTGTACGAAGCCCTTAGTAGCCTCCTTCAAGACTGATCACTTGTGCAGAGCCGGAATACAGCAGCCAGTACATCCGGGCCACAGGGGTTGAGCTTGAGGGTGTCCTCATAAGTACCACTTCGCGCTCCTCAAGAAGAATTTTTTCTGATCATCAGCGCACTCCGCAGCTTTTGATGTACGATCTCCATCCAGTAACACAATCAAAATGGCCACAGAAACCATGACCATCGTCGAGACCGCCGCTCAACCGCCGCAAGTCGACACTGTCCTGAACTACTACCTAGAAGCCGCCGACGGCGGTGGCGAGACTGTCACATTTGTGGGCACGGCATCTGACAAGCTGAGGAAATACAACAAGAAGCAGGTCCGAGTCACGGATGCCCGTGGCCAAGAGGAACCCTTCAACTTGGACACCCATGGCTTCCAATACACGAAAGCTGGTACGCAACTGAAGCCGGGCGCTAGTCAGGAGGAGATCAAGGACATCGGCTACAGAGAAGCGATAGAAATCATGAAAAAGGCGTAAGCGTTCGATCGTCTTAAGAACCAGTTCTGTGTCTTCTTCAGTAGCGCAATTGGCACTGACCTTGTGCCCTATAGCACGGGTGCGACGCGTGTCGTGCCAATGTTTCACAATTATAGAAGGGAAAATTTTGCTCAAGCTCTCGAGATGGCCAAGAATGCAGCAGATAAGAACCAAATCATCCCGGTGGCGACTCCTCTGATGATGGTCCATGGCGGTAAGTGGGTCAGAAGACTTGTGCACTGTGCCGGCCATACTGAGTAGCAAGTGTAGACCAGTCCGACCGCGGAGCAGTCATGGCCCTTCTCGAGACGATTTGTGAGGAGGAAGCGGCGAAGCTGCAGAAAACCAGATGGGGCATCATTAACGTCTGGCGTCCTCTCGAGACGGTACGTCGCTCGCCTCTAGGTGTTTGCGATGCGAGCACGAGCTTGGAATCGGAGATGAGGGCGGTCAGGATCAAGCTGCCTCAGGTGCGGAGAACGAGCGACGGTAAGTTCGAGGAAGCCGTGAACCCAGAAGGGGACAAGGAGATTTGCCAGTGGGCTTATAGCCCGGAGCACCGATGGTACTACAAGAGCGAGATGGGTCCGGACGATGTGCTCCTGATCAAGTGCAACGATTCGAAGAAGGATGGCCGGGCCAGGAGGTGTATTCACACTGCTTTCGAGACTGAGTATGATTGTGGAGGCCCGAGGCACAGTATAGAGATTAGATGCTTGGTGTTTTGGGAAGATCAGAGCCCTGAGTGAGATGGATGCTCCTCGAGGGGTCGTATATTTTGAGCGCTACCGCATCGCAAGTACATGTCAGACAATGGGGTAAGGTCGTGTTAGGTCTCGATTCCATCGCCATTGTGTCCTGGTGCTGAAGACCCTGAGGTGTTCTTCGGCTCGGACCGGACTCTGCTCCACGCAACCTGGAATGCCCGTTCACGAGTTCTCAGCAGGACTCTGAAAACAGCACTTTCACGCGTCCCAAGACGAATTTGGGACTAGTCAGACTTGCCTATGCACCGGGCTCCGTCCTCCACTCTTCGAGTACCCGACGCGTGGAGACCGTAGGGACCGGCTCAATAACGTGCAGGCTAGCTGAGACAATTACGCAGTCATATTCTCAAGCAGCTGGGACACTATTTGCTGAGCAACTACTTGTCATGTCACGGCCAAGATATCAACAAGGGCCTTTGAAAGAACAAGAACCTCTTTCTCCGGCAGGGTTAATGGTACTGCGAGGGTACTCCCTCCAGCGTCGATTTTCGACTCATACACAAAGCTCGACACGGCCTGCCTTCACTCGGCTCACTAGATGCACATGATGCACTGAACGTGTCGACGGTTCGCCGCGATTCGCTCTTAACATCATCAAGACGGAGCATCGTAACGGCTTCACAGACGGTGACCGATCAACAGTGCAGGCGGAGACGGCTTCAACTGGACGCGGGCTCGACAAGCGTGCTGTGCCTGAGCTAGTCTTAATCACCAGTCTAATGTTGCCGGTTGAGACATAACATGCACTTACAGGTAACGTGCTCAACCTCCGACACTTTCCCGCTCAGAGCTATGCGCTAGAAGATTAGTAACGATTTTTGTTATCTTCCCGCAATCATGGTGGACTCCAGCCGCCTGGCGGTTCTCGACGAAGAGATATCAGGTGCTGCAACCCAACTTTTGCAGGTTGGCCGAGAGAAGTGTGCGCGCACCAAAGTCCGATTCACCTTGAAAACACACCAAGCCATACTCTACCTTTGTGACCATCGGCTCCAACCATGAAGACCTCCATTACCACCACGCTCGTCCTAGCATTCTTCGCATCAAACACCTTGGCCTGGGTACGTCCGATGTCTCCTTTAAAGTAATCCTACCAGGAAATTGATAAGTATTAGAACTGCAAGACCAACACTCGAGGCGGCCCAGGCTGGTGCATGCCCACCGACGAACAGAAAGCGCAGGGCGCAAAGTACCAGGAGTGTAGGAAGGTGGGTGCTCTTTAGCAAAGGCAGCTCGTGTCTGCACCATTTGGTCTCGTTCAGGACAGGACTAAATCGTACCATAGGAATATCCCTGCGAAACCCTGTGGAATGGGTGCTACCCCAACGCCACAGGAGATGCCGATGCCGACGCTCTTGGTGGCGGAGTGGCGAATTGCTCATAGTAGCCTGTCTCGATCGAGGATGGACAAATGGCGTGTGAGTCTTTGGTTGATGCTGCGGTGATGGGCCGTGGGGCTCGAGGCATGAACCTTGAAGCAGCTTGGAGACTCAGGCTGAGGTATGTCTCGAATCTCTGCACCTTAAACGCATCGTATTATTCGTATGCCAACGGCTCGTGGAAAGAACCGATGAGTATGTTGAAGTGGTCTCTTAGTCGCTTGGCACGCCTTTCGAGTTTGACCTGTACTCTAAGCATATCTTTGTATCAGAAAAGCCACTGAGTATGTCTCTTGCTCGAATGTCGCTCTAGAGACGCATGGACGCACCATCCTACGCTGACATCATGCCTAGAGCTTGACAGTCTACTGCCAGCATGACACCGTTGAAGCGGTCCAAGATCATGTCTGTATTCTACATGGCGCAATGCGCATGTGATGAGATGTATCTCGCTCAATTCACCTTTCAGAGCATACAGGTGTTCACATCCTACGCTGCCACCATGGCAAAGCAAAGCTCCATCATCCCTCCGCCTCAATCTCATAGCTGTTACTCCTATGCTTCGGCTCAAATTTGAACCCATCCGCCGCCTTGCCCAAAAACATCTCACTAATCTTGATCCAGTCCTTGTAATTGCTCGACGACAGCAACGTCTCCAACTCACTTCTACCCTTGTACGCCGGCGGCCGGTCTCCAAACTTTGGCGGCAGGTACTCGAGTAGCCCAATTGGCACGTAGCGACAGCTGAATGATAACCATTCGAGCAGGAACCTGCGAGTCGTGCCGACACCGATCTCGTCGCTGCCCCAGTACTCGAGACCATGCTTGACGAAATCAGAGATATAGCCCAGACGCTCAGAGGCGGATTTGTCGAGATACTGGTTGGTTGCGATTTCTTCGAAGATCCAGGGTTTGATCAGCGCGCCACGGGCGATCATGCAGGAGTCCACGCCGGCGTGGGCAATGTGCTCGTTGTAATCAACGTGGCTGAGGACATCGCCATTACCGCAGAAGTAAGGCATACCGTCGCCTGAACCTGCTGGCAGGTCGCGGGCATCGGCTTCGCGGACGGTGTCGGTGACACTGCCTTGTGCAGACTTGAGGTTGCGGACAATGGTGGCGCACTCAGCGATGTAGGACCAGTCTGCGTTCTTAGTGTACCGCTGCTGTTTAGAGCGGCCATGGAGGGTGATAGCCGCAACGCCAGAGGGATCTTCGCCAAAGTCTTGTGTCTCCTGGCCACCGATCACAAGGCGCTGAACAAGTTTCTCGGCTGTGGGCTGGCCAGTCTTAGTGCCCATGCGAATCTTGACGGTGATGGGAGTCTCGCCGGACACGGCGTTCATGCCACGGAGTGTCTTCTCGAGCTTAGCTGGCGAGTCAAGGAGTGCTGAGCCACCGCCTTGACGACAGACGAGATCGATAGGGCAGCCGGAGTTGAGATCGATGGCTCGAAGGTGTGGACATAGCTTAGTTAGGACTTCGGTCGTTTTGAGTGCCACCCAAGGCTTCGCGGCGGCTATCTGGGCTCCGAAACGAATGTCTTTGCTGTTGTCGTAGTCGACAACAGGAATCTTTGGTTTGTATGCAGGCGGTGCCAGTTCCGACTGGTGAGCCTTCATCAACGCCCACTCTGGCTTCTCGGCCTGAAGAAGTGGCAAACCCATGGCCATTTCAGACCAGGTGACTTGTGCGCCAAGACCCACACACAGCCTTCGGAAGGGCAAGTTACCTTGCGTGGTCAAAGGAGCAAGCACAGGCGTCTCGGGACCATAGTAGATTCGTCGCTTTTCAGATGCTCGGAATGGTGGTTCAATATATCTGGCGCGATTGTCCTCTTTCGCAGAAGTAGTATTTGTTGGGATAGGAATGCCATCGTCATCAACGGCCTGAGGCCGATCGTCCTTCTTGCCATTGGTTGGATCTTGGTTTTTGTTCATCCACTCCAAGTACTTCTCGGACTTGTCGGTCTTGATATGCCTCTTGCGAAGCGCGATCTTGTCTCCATTACTGACAATATTGATAACGCCACCAAGATTCTCATGGTCAAGGCCGCTGTTCAGACCATTATGCCCAACTGCACCTTCGGGCTTGCCAAGTAGAATGAGCTCCTTCCTGCCGTCTTCGTGCTCCACCTCTTTGCTGTGACTACTGGCCCATCTACAGCGCCATCCGCCTCCACACACACCATGGGCCTTGTACGTAGGACACATGCCATCGAATGTCTGGAGATCCTCGCGCTTGCCCTCTTTGAGGTATCTGCGGATGTCATGTTCATACTTGCATCGATTCTCGAATTTGCATGCCTGTGGTGCGAACTCATCGACGTGTGCTCGACTCATACAAAGCTGTATAGCGTCTTTGGAGCTACCGAACGTTCGGGCCTTGTTCTGGCCGCGCTCTGTCTTCTTGCCTCCTCGGCCTCCCGTGACTTCTCTATCTCCTGCTCGGCCTGCAGCCTCAGCCTGGTCATCATCGGGCGCTGGCGCGTCTGGCTGAGCAGTGCGTGACACGTCAACCAAGTACTCCTTCTTAATCGGCGCGACACCTCTGACCCTGCCTGGTTGATCTTCTGTTGTAGGCTCAGCAGCGGTCAACGTTGACTCGGAATCAATCTTTCGTCGCTTAGACGGAGACTCTTCGAACCCGTCACCATTGCTGCTTCTCTCTACTTTCTCTGCTCTGGTAGTCGCCGAATCACCATTCATGAGATCGGTCTGTGGGTTCGCCCTTTTCGTCGTTTCGTCAGTGGACGATGGTTGTAAAGACGCGTCGCCGTTCACTGGATTGACGCCACCTGCAGCCATTGTCGTGGATGGTAGATGGTCTGCCATCGCTAGACACGCTTATATACTCGGGTAAGTGTTTCAGATGCATTCACATGCTTCGACTGGAATTTCTTCATTGGGACCCATTCAATGCGGTTTAGCTTAGTACCTTAGACAATGATGTGGGGCTGGCTGCTCGAAATGACGTCGCGCTGGCAACACACTGGCTGTGCGCTAACCAGGCAAGCACTGAACACTCTGGCCTCAAGGAAGAAGTGTTATAAGAAGGACATCATCTCCAAAATCCCCCTCAACACACCAATTATTCGTCCTGCTCTTGACGACCTACTTTCCGAAGCGCAAGGACGACCACGAACCCTACTCGGGAATCAGTTGCTTCATTGACAGACCGCTGAAAACACCTCCTCGCCAACTCTTGCAGCCTACTACATCATACCCACCCACACCCGGCAGCTTGGACAGATCTAGACACCATGACTCTCTATTACTCCTTGGTACATATTCCTCCCGCTCTCCCTCTTCGACCTTCACCTTGCACCAAGAGTATCCATCAGCAAAAGCAATCATGCCTTCCCTCATCTACGCTCCCGTACAGAGTACCACCATATCACCCACGAGCAACTCTCACTGACAATGGTCTCCTAGGTGTTCGCACTCCTCGTCTTCGAGATGAGCGTCTTCGTCTCGCTCATCGTACCCCTTCCTTTCACCATGAAGAGGAAGCTCTTTACCTTCCTGGCCGAATCGCCCATAGTAGCGAAGCTACAATACGGCTTAAAGATCACCTTCATCTTCATAACGATCCTGTTCATCGATAGCGTGAACCGCGTCTATCGTGTGCAGGTCGAGCTGGCGCAAGCCAAGTACCAGGGCGGCGCCGCAGGGTAAGTGTAAACCTTCACAAACAACCACGACATCCAGCTAAGCATCCATCACAGTGCCGTCGCCGGCTCCGAGCGTATGGAAGTTCAAGCCCGCAAATTCTACTCCCAGCGCAACATGTACCTCTGCGGCTTCACCCTCTTCCTCTCCCTCATCCTCAACCGTACCTACGTTCTCATCCTCGAGAACCTGCGTCTGGAGCAGCAGGTCAAACCCACTCAGGGCGACAGCTCCGCGGGCGGCAAAGACGCTGCCAAGCTCAACGAGGCGGGTGACGTTGGCGAGATTGGTAGACTCAAGGAGGAGCTGAGGAAGCGCGACCAGGACATCGAGGTTCTGAAGAAGCAGAGTGAGGGCCTCAGTGACGAGTACAAGAGGCTCGGTGACCAGTTCCATGTCAGTGATGGCACCCCGAAGAAGAAGGTCTAAATGCGGTGGAGAAAGGATTCCGCAACGAAGCAGTAGAGAGGTGTGGATCTGCTGCTTCACAATGGTACACCCAGGGCCTATTACACCCTATATGGACGGCAGGAGACGGAAGTGAGCAATGCGCATATACAAGGCCATGCGCGGTGTAGACGATTGAGGTGAATACATGGCGGACAGAAGCATGGCAACACCAGCTGGGGTACGAGCGGCTGCCAGCCCGAGCAAGGTAGAAATGAAGTTTTGTGGCTAGAAAGTCAATTGAATGCATGTTATCTTATACCAGGCTCGTTCGCCATTTCGTTGCCTTGGACGCGCACGTGCGCTTTGATCCTGGCTGAGCGTGACCTGGCTCCTTCCTCTTTGGTACGAGATCGGCGACTCCTCGGACGCGACTTCCTTAGGTACTCTTGTTTCCGACCTCCACTCCACTTCGTACATGAGACATACCTCTACCCCTTCTTCCACCACTTGGCTCAACGCAATTCACCAATCTCGCAGTCTCAAACCTCCGGCAAAGCGATATCCACTGGAAATCCATGGACAATCACGACCACGGCCTCCTCACATAAAGCGGCAGCGGCGACGCAAGATGTTTCACTGGAGCCTGGACGCTGACCAACCGCTGCTTACCAGAAGCATCTCGCCTCGCCCAATTGTAACCAGGATGTCGCCTGCTCACTGCGCTCGGCTGCTGTCTTTCATTGGGACCTCGTGGCGCTCAATGCCGACTGAGGCATCAGCAGAACTAACGGAGGCGTCAGAAGCAGAACCGATCGCAGCGCCAAGAACGACATCGAATGAAGCAGTCGAGCAAGAGCCGATTGAAACACCAAATCCAATACCAATCGCCCCGCCAGTCGCAGAATCAAGTGAAGCGAGCAAGCAAAGTTCGACTGATTCATCAGCATTCGAATCGACCAGTCCGTCACTAGCAGAATCGATCAGTCCGTCACTAGCAGAACCGATCAGTGCGCCTTTAGCAGAACCTGCTGAAGCAATGAAGCAAAAGCTGACCAAAGCATCAGAATTAGAAGCGATCAATGTGCCAAAAAGAGAAGCACCTACGCTGCGCACGTTGCCAGCGGAGCTCCGCAAGTGCATCTTCGAGCTCGCACTGACGCAGGACCTTGAGGTAGTCGATCCGAGTCTCGACGCAGAAATCACTATTGAGGTCAAAAAAGATTTCAAGGTGCCGCCTCTACTGCAGACCTGTAAAAAAATCAGAAACGAAGCTTCTGGTCTCTACTATTACGGTATACCCTTGAGAAGCACACGTCGAAGGAGATCGTTGATTGATTGACTCGTTCGCTAGGCAATTGCTTCGGTGTCACTGCGCCCGATTGTGACGGCACGATTGTCGCCAAGTCTGACAGGATTCTCTGGCCCGCTCTCGAAAGCGTAGCCATTGAATGGCCTCCTCGAAATGCGGATGTTTTTTTGCGTATCACTGGAAAGCATTGGGGTAACGTCATGAAGTGGAGCCAAATGGTATGGGCGAGGCAGGCAGAGCCTCTGGACAGACAATTTTCTGCAAATGTCCGCAGTGACCACAACTTGCGGCTTGATGCCGCGCATGTCGTTGTTGCGGCGCATGCCATTGCGTGCATGTATCAATTCAAAAGTTGGCAGACGTGTGAGAAGCACTTGGAAAGACTTGGAGTGGCAGTGAGACAGCTGGACAGTGAGTGGTTCGAGTACGAGTATGACGGCTGATGTTGCTCATGATGGTTGAAACGCTCGAGCAGCATACAAAGCAGACATTGCGAAGCTGGGTGGTGAGACTTGCAGAAAGAACAATCGACATTGGTCGTCATACTCATTGAGAGGGTTGGACAGGGATTGGTGCCGGTATGAGCAGGATGGCTGGCATTGCTTATAACGGTCGAATGGCATCAGCAGCATACGAGGTAGAAATTGCGACGACGGATGATGCGGCTTGCGGATAGGGCGATCGCCGTTGGCGGTCATGCTCATGGATAGGGTCGGACAGGGAGTGGTGCTGGTATGAGCAGGACGGCTGGCACTGCTCGTAATGATCGAATGGCGTGGGCAGCATAAGAGGAGACATTGGGGCGATGGGTGGCGAGACTAATGCAATGTCTTTGCGACACCCAAGTAATGCCTTTCAGGAGCTAGTACACAGGCGGCAGCGTGGCATAGATCGCACAATATTGGGCGGTACAACCGATCTTAGCATTGATTGTGTTTTGCAGCGCCAATGTGGGAGGACCTGGCGGTCTCATGAAATGCCATTGACGTGTCTCGCGCCTCCATTCGATCACCAATCAGTGCGGGTGCAATTTCTCACATATTCGTCAACCACCCCGGTCCCTGTCAGAGCGCATGCAGATACGACTGATGCTCCGGAATTCTGACTCGCCTCCACACCTGGTTCCGTTCTCTCCACAGCCTCGGCATCACAGCGCCCAAGAAATGTTGCTGCCATGTCGAACTCTTGATCGTGAGACGGCAGCAGAGAGCAAGGTTGCGGCTGAGCAGCGGAAGGACTTGAATGACAGGCCATAGTAATTGCTTTCAGTTTCAAGTGTTCACGACCGTCTCAATACATGCTGTCTTACATGGGCTGTGCGGCAGTGCCGCTCTCATACTTTGTCGTCGCCACGCACACCCTCCTCCATCACCGTCCAGCCTCGCTTGACCTCGATGCCAGGATCCAGCCTCTCCGACCGATCTTCGCTGAAGTCGCTCCTAGCAGGCTCCACAGTTGTGCTGTTGATGCCGTTCTCGTCATGATTCTTCTTGATCATCTCATAGCTATCTTCTTCCTCATTAGGGTGATGAGTGCTGTGATAAGTGCTCAGATCCGTCATGGTGTATAGCCCACGTTTCTTTTTTCGAGCCGGCTCTTTCCAAGGCTTTAATTGATCGCTGTCTAGCCCTGGCGTCGCTCTACCATTTGAGTTCGATCCTCCCTGGGCACGTGAGCCTGTGGATCCAAAGAGCCACTGGAGGCGAAGAAGTTTGATCGCGGGACGCAGCATAGGCAGGCAGGCACAGATCATACCGCAATTGATCTCGACGCACGACCAGATGACAGCTTCGGAGAAGTACCAGGTAACGTCGCTTGATAGAAGATCGAGGCTCATGAGTACTGTCAAGCGCACCATCGAAACCACAGAGACGAAGCAGCCGAGCATAAACATGCCGCCCAGTGCAATCTTTTGGGCTAGCGGCGCCTGCAGACTCCACACATATGGGAGAGGCAGTAGCAGGAGCACAACATCGGTGACCACATTGACGATCGATGCACCAAGCCAGACTGACCGGGTTTTGATGCACGTTTTGTCCGTGATTGTGATGTCCCATTGCGCAGTGATCGGCTGGCAGGTGAAGATGACCGAGAAGAGCTATATCGATCAATCATATTAGACGAGCAAATGCTTCAATAAAGGTGCACGACTTACTACTGCAAAGAACCATCCTACTACAATGCCACCCACGATCATGAGAGGGATACGATTCTTGACCGAGAAAAGGCGCCAGTAGAACGACAGGATCGCGGCTTTGATAGTGGCTATGCAGCACGTATAGAGCAACTGGGCATAGAACATGTCGCGCAAGAAATCGATTACGCCTTGCAGTGGCACTTCAGTGAGTGAATGTCGTCCCATGTACTGTCTGCAGCCTGTGAAGCCATTAGCAGAGAGTCAGTCGAATGCTGCCGAAGGTCAATCGCACCCAACATGACGACGTAGAACTGCGAGGTATTAGCTCGTACTCTCAACATTGATCTTGGTCTTGCGGGACCTTACCCAGCCATTGGTAAACAAAAGGGCGACGACAGTCAGGATATCGTCCCATCCGAGACCTTGCCATCCAGAGGTCGTTGATCTGCACCAGAACCTCAATGGCACGACCAGCATGACCAAGATATAAGTCGAGATCGAAGCGCCATCGAGATTGCTCCTGATGGCCTCGAATGTCGTGAGAGAGCCGGCCATGTTGCTGCTTTCCAAGCAGAGCAGCGATGTTTGTTACGCAGTTGCGGGAAAGACCACCGTCAATATTCTGCGGCTCAACGCGGAGTTGTTGTACATCCAGAAGAAGAGCACACAAGATGTGGCCAGAGGCGTCGGCATCTAATCTATGCTTAGTACATCTTTCTGCGGCGTAGACATGCTTGAAGATCTGCAGTTATTCCATTGATCCCCCAACATTGGTCTTGCTGAGATGAGTACTAGAGTTTTGCACCGAGCATGTCTCACAACTTTAGTGGGCTAGCTACACGCCCGCGAACACGCTTGTCTCTCAGGAGACTCGCAAACCGTGAGGGGTCGCCAATGTTCATGCCCCAACTCGCTCGGTACCATGATGCCTGCGTTTGTGTCATCCTTGGGCGAGGTGTTGGCAGTTCCTTATCACGTTTGATCTTCGCCGAGCCCGAAAGCTTGTTCAGGATAACATTGCTCGTGAAGTCACAAAAGCGGCCTCTGACCAGATAATGGAGCCAGACGAGATATTGTCATCGTCTGTGGTCGAAGCCTCGGCCTCGAGGAGATGAAGGGATACCCATGTAGGAGGAGTAGTCGCCCAGGGAGACCCGCGTCCGCCGCGGTCTTGGCGGCGTCGGATCGAGGTTCCGGTGCGGTGTCTTCGGTCAACATACGACCACCACACCATACCCAATTCGGTTGGGCACTGGGAAAGGAACTGTTTCAGGGTCTGTCCGCTTCAAGGTTCCAATGTCTCTGGTTTCTCCAAGGATGGGCACTTTCACGTGGAACATCTCTTATCTGCATGAAGCCTCATGAGGCACTTCAATGCGGGGCTGAGGAGAGATGGAAACACAGCACCTTGAATTCCGCAAGATCGTGTTGGCTCTGAACCGTAATCAGCAAAGCTGAGACGGGCATGCGCGCGGTCAGCAGGACAGCTTCGTTGGGAGACATGGGCTGAAAGCGGCATTGCGCTACATCCACGCGAAACTGTAACTGGTGCGCCGCGACATGGAATTGCCGGCGACAGCGTGCATCGACAAGTTAGGATGCATGCCGCTGAAGTTATGGCGCGGGAGCAGGCTGCACACCTACTCTATCACCGATAAGCCGTCATGCCGGCCTTCTGCAGTACGAACTGTAGGAATCGAACGTCCTTGGTCTCCACCTTGTCTCGGCGAGGCCTGCGTGGCATATCTCGTGGTGGATCTCAGAATTTATCAGGCATGTCAACCCTCCTGAGCAGTTTCTCGAGATCACTGTCAAGATGGCGGCCCCAGACATGTCCTACCCGCATTTGCTGCTCTTGGCGAGCATCTTGACGACAGTATATGTGCTATATGTAGCCGTGTATCGACTATACTTTCACCCTCTTGCGAAGTACCCAGGACCATTCTGGGCGCGACTGACAGCCTGGCCTTCATGGTGGCACACAGTCAAGCAGGATCGCCACCTGTGGTTGTATAGCTTGCAGGAGAGATACGGTATCTCTGCACCAGAGACCGCACCGAAACTTTTCTGACGAAGCTGTGACAGGCACGACTTTCCGCTACAAGCCAGAGGCAGTCCTCGTGAACACGCCCACTGCTTTCCGGACAATCTATGGACCTCGTGGCAACGTCAAGAAAAGCGATGACTATTACCGGCTCTGGCCCAAGACCGTTCAGGAGAAAAGCACTTGGAATGTCACAGACATCGACAACCATTCCAGGAAACGCCGTATACTGAGTTACGCGTTCTCCGAAAAGGCACTCCGTGAAGCCGAGCCCGCTGTTCAGAAGAACATTGATAGATGGCTGGACTTGTTCGAAAGGTTTGGCGAAGATGGCAAGAAGTCCTTCAACATGGCGCATGAGATCAATTATCTGGTCTTTGACATCCTTGGTGATCTATGTTTCAGCAAGTCATTCGATATGATGGCGCCAGAGAGCGAAGGCAAGTCGGTCAGAGACCCGCCCGAGCTTCTGGCAGGTTTCCTAGCCTTGATGCATCCGGTAGGTAATTGTGAAATCATGAAAGTGGCTCACTGTTGACGCATCTCAGATTGCTTACGCACCCTGGGCGGATTGGTGGTTATGGCTGAGGCCCCGCGGTCTGGACTGGTTGCTCGACAAAGCTTCACCGCCAGCTGCCAAACAATGGGAGGCCTTTGTGACGAAGTGTCTTACCGACCGGACCAAGGTCGAGCTTGACGCCGAGGAAGCCGGCAAGAAAGAATCAGATATGCGCAAGGACTTCTTCCACTGGCTCTGGAACGCTGTTGACCCCGAGACTGGAAAGATCGGCTATTCCCGCCATGAGTTGTATGGTGAGATGGAGTTGCTCATCATTGCTGGCTCTGATACAACCTCCATCGCCATGTCAGGCATGCTCTTCTACCTTGCGCGCAACCCCGAGATTCAGGAGAAATTGGCGACGGAGGTCCGCTCTGTCTTCTCCAGCTACAGTGAGATCAAGAGTGGTCCAAAGCTTCAATCCTGCAAGTACCTTCGCGCGTTCATTCACGAAGGTTGCAGGATGAGTGGACCCATTCCTGCAGAAATGCCGCGCACTGTCTTGCCAGGTGGCACGCAGGTCGACGGAGAATACTTTCCAGAAGGCACCAAAGTTAGCATTGGCGTCTACGGGTTGAGTTACAACAAGGATATCTATCCAGATCCTTTCAAGTTCCGCCCTGAGCGCTGGTTGGCCGACGAGGACGATCCTAAGTCTGTGGCTGCGGTCGAACAAGCCAAGGCTGCTTTCTGCGCAGTGAGTGTGATCTCCCATGCATATGCAGACCCTTGTACTGACAAACCCCAGTTCTCCGCTGGTTCTCGCGGTTGTATAGGCAAGAACCTTGCATGGTTGGAGATGCTTCTTGTCATGTCCAAGCTCGTGTATCGGTTTCAGGTCAAGCAAGATCCTAGCAACAAAATTGGTGGTGGCAGTCTGGACGGGAGGCCTGGTCGCCGCAACGAGAACCAATATCAGCTGTACGACGTTTTTGTCGCGCTGCGGGATGGACCTATGGTCCAGCTACACCCCAGGAAATAACGGGTCGGCGGAATGTTGGTATCTAGTGCTGGACACAAATAGCTTGCAGCCATAATGCCGGAAGCGCTGCACAGGAGCACTTCATCCATCACATCACTGCATTTCTCCCATAAGCCGAGCAATGAGTGCCTGGATCGATTGGTATTATACGCAGGACGAGATAAGCGCGCAATCCCCTGAACATGCACATCGAATTTGTCTGAATCGGTCATGGCCGATGTCGAGGGCAGAGAGCGTTTGCGGAACAGAACTGACATGTATACTGTAGCACTGCTCTCCGATCGTGCTTGCAGGTGACTTGCAAGAGACAGGCTGGAGCCATCTTGCAGATGCTCTTTCCTGCTCGGCTGGCTTCATCTTCGGATACGCGGCACGTTCGGTATGCCGAAAATCTTCGGCTGCTTCGACAATGGCTGCCGAAGCTGTCAAGAACGTAGGCACGCGACCGAGCATGTGGCAATAGACTTGCCAAAGCATATTGACCGCTCGTAGGTTTATGTTTGCTTGTCAGTCGTAAGTGGTCGTCCAGCAGGAATTACATCGCCGTACCTACGTTTGTCCCAGATCACCCTGAGTAGCGTTCAGTCGACTTTGCATCTCTTAAAATCATGCTGGCAATTGGTAAGAAAGCGTTGAGACCCGAGGGACCTATGCGCATATTCAGCGAGCCAAATTATCACGATCATCAACCCACAGAAGACCAGAAGCAAGCCTCTAGTGACAACCACACCAAGAAACCTGAAAAGCTGAACCTCACCGACTATGGAACCTTTCCTTGGAACTTCAGACCGGCCACCTCGAGGTCAAGCACGCCGACTCATCCGAAGCGCAAAGCACTGACAGCAAAGGCACGCGAGCATATGCCGCCGATGGATGACGGCGAAGCTCAGAATGACAATGACAGCGGCGAGCCCAGCATTCATGCAGATGATGATGTGCTGGAGCACGACGCATTTTGCAAACTCATCGGCATGAACCCGAAAGCCGGCATCGGATCCGGTTCTGCGGACTTGGAGGCTGGCGTCGGACTATACCATGATGTGCACCGTAGCTACATCAGTGCCATGCGTTGGCACTACTGGTTCGAGGTGGGCATCTATACAGCTTTGCTCTCCCAAGTACTGCTTTCGGCCAATTTCATCGTGTTAGGCGCGATGAGAGGAGAGTGAGTATATGGAGCAACACTGTAGCAAGCATATGGCTGACAAGCAACAGCCATCACGTACCGATCGCAGTGCTTGGCGCTGTGAGCGTCGGCATTGCGGGATGCTTAGCCCTAGTCAAAGGCCAGGGCTTGCCGATGAGGATTCGCATAGTACCAAGATAGCAATCCATCGCTCGTGCATACACTTTGGCTAACGCTGCTGCTGCAGGAGCGCGATGCCCTCTAGGAGGTACAACTCGAGGCCGAGGAGCTTCACTGGAGGCTAGCCGCTGGTGGCACTGTCAAGTTCAACGACGTGAAACGTATCTGGTCGCGATACGTTCAGGTTGAGCGAGATAGTTCGCTCAATCATCCGGACACATGGTATGATTCAAGTAGATTCCTGTGGTTGAGATGGGTGCTGATGGTCCCATAGGACTTCGTCCGCGAATCAAACAGCTCAGGGAATAGATGTCACACATATTGCCACGGGGCCTGCCCCGAATGTAAATGTGCAGCCAATATCGCAACAAGGCACGGCTCTCCCTGCGACTCCGGGCACAGCTCCTCCTATGACTCCGGGATCAGTAATTTACACGACTGGTGGAGGTTTGCGTCAGCCTGCGATGGAGGACGATGGTATACCGATGTAGCGGCGTCGTACCTGCGAGGAAGGATGGGGGCCCGCGAGGGTGCCTTAGATTGCATTCTCGGAATCATTACTTGCTTTAGACACACGATAAGATCCATCATCGCATCTAGCGCAATGGCAATTGGGCGCGAAGAGGGCGATCCGACCACGCCAGCGTGCAGCGAAGCATTGCGTAGAGTGAGAGAGCAATGTGGATACCAGGACAGCATCAGCACCTGCAGGAGCTGTCAAGACTGAAGCGTGATTAGTGAGTGGTACATACAACTCCTGCATGAAGAGGAGTGATCCAATGCATCAAAAAGCCGTTGATGCCGATTCTCCGATTACCGGCCGTGAAGGCTACATGAATCTAACGAAGCTTGGCGTAGCGCTGTGTAACGTCCGCGTCAAAGCTGACGTCTCGCTTCCTTCACGGGCCTCGGGCAACACGTTTTTGGGGTCGGCCGACGTGGCTTGGGAGTGCGTAAATTGACAGTCGACGCGAAGGCGCAGGTAGGTGGAATGTCTCGTGTTCCCTTTCTCGTCCTTCAGACCATGCGACTTTTCAAGATGCGCGCCACATTTCGGACAGGTACAGGTTCGCGGCGATAGCACTTGTAGTCTTGGGACGCTAAGCCAGAAGGTTCAAGATGTTGCGGCAATGGGCTCGAGTTGGGAGTGTTGCGACAGCAGTATTGTTGCTGGTGCTATTGGTTGTGCATCTCAATGGGTGGCGGCCGGATCACTACTTTTTAGATGAGCCAACGGCGGGTGACGAGAAGAGCTCTGACAACGACGCTGCGAGCCAAGACGGAGAAGGAAAGGCGGACTCAGCAAACAGTCGACCAGAATGGTTACAAACATTGAAGGGATGGGTCAAGCCGCCAAGTAGTATCAACGATCTGCTCCATGGTCAAGGAACCACCACCATAGCTAGCTCCAGTATAGACGAGGTCGCGACCACAGCAACGACTTCTGAAACGAATACGCCAACGCCTACTTCCACCGAGATCACCAAGGCTATTGTAATGGGCCGCCTGCAGAAAGAGGACACGAGCTGGGTAGACGAGAACTTGTCCGACTGGCAGCGCTTCGTCTACTACGTTGACCTGCCAGTCAACGAGACCTCGCCGAGCGGCCTGCGAACGAAGATCAACAAATCCAAGGAAGCTATGCCCTACCTCACGTACATCATCGACAACTACCCCAACTTTCCTGACGTCTCCGTCTTCCTTCACGCCCATCGCAACGGGTGGCCACAAGCTTGGCATAATGATGTCAAGGATTATGATGCTGTAGACATGGTGCAGGGCCTACGTCTCGACACTGTCATGAATCGTGGCTACGCCAACCTCCGCTGCAATCCCACCCCTGGCTGTCCAGATGAAGTCAAGCCCTATCGCGACCCGCCGGATCCCGAGAAGTTGACCGAAAGAATATACCCTGCTGTATATGCGCATTTCTTTGGAAAGAAGCTCGAGGAGGTGAGGGATGAGATCGAGGTGGTGGCCACGCCGTGCTGTGCCCAGTTTGCGGTGTCGAAAGAGCAGATTTTGGAGAGGCCGAAGAGTGATTACGAGAGGTTTCGGAGGTATATTGAGGAGACGGGGTATGATGATGATACAATTGGGCGGGTGTTGGAGTATATGTGGCATATCATCTTCGGCAGGGAGGCCGTTTATTGCGAGGCGACGTCGACTTGCTATTGTGAGGTTTATGGCAGGTGTTAAGAAGCCGGTAAGAGCCGGGTCATTGGGATAGCACTTCTTGCTCTCCTTTTGGAGTCGATTGTGGCATATGCGTATGCCTCCACGATCGTCAGAGCTTTCCTGCGGCCACTCAACAGCTGTCGTGGGTCGCGGAGCCGATGACGAGAGCTATAGTGGCCCTGCACTCGCGCACACTATCGATATCACTCAGGATGGACGCTGAAGCAGCTTCAGGCGCGTTGAGAGCTGAGAATTGCCCTCGTACAGCTGGAACCAGTACAGCTGCGTGAGCATTTCCGGGCCTCCCATTCGAACAGAACCAATAGGAGCCGGCGAGAGGAACCTGTGGATCAACCCGTAGTCCTGGGGATGGTGGTAGCATTCAATGCTCTGAAATACCAGGCATAGTCGCAGGCTTTAATTGGGTTAGCCATCTGGGCAGCGCAGTATTCCGTCGTGCTCCTGCTATCAGTCAGGCACTGAACGATCACGGTGTCGTTCTTTGATCTGACAGGCAGATTATCCCGGTGGGTGTTCACGGCTAGCATGTCGAGAGTGAGTACGCCACACTCATATCAGTCCTTTAGAGCCGGCGGCTCGACTGATACTGACTGTAAGTGAGTCGGTGAGGGTGTTGTAAGTCTGGTTGAGCGTATAATGCCGTCCTTCAGGCAGTTGGTGCATTTTCTGAATTGCAGATGACTGCCGCAACATCTCGAGAAGGGAAGAAGCGCTGCTGTATTGCAAAGCGTCTTGCCTGCTTACTTGGCTCGAGATTTTCTAGAGACACGGGTTCCTCGAATATGGTGATGATCGGAGAGGCTCCTATATAGTGCACAAGCATACTGAGCTGACTTTTCCCACGTCGGTCATACCTCCGAAGTGCGACATAGTGTAGCTTCCATTCCAATAGTGCTGCTTCGCTTAACCTTCTTCCACCTTGATCATGTATGGGCACTTTCCGACCCTGACAAGCCGATCTAGATTCACGGCTTGTTGTGTAAAACCCTGACATTGAATCGACGCGAATATGTCGCTGGTTGGACGGTATGAACATCGTGTACCTAGGTAGCGTGTTGCAAGCGACTGCCCCGCTGGACAAAACACTTCATTCTGTTTTTGAGAGGGTCAAGCTCGATGTCGCCATCGCACTCAGTGAGAACTAATTCTAGGCGAAATGGCCAGGGTAATGACGACCTCCGCTTAGTACGCTTACTGCAGTCACCACACGTCTCGGCAAATTAGCTTGGCAACACCAGTCTCCTCACATATAACATTCTCTTCCCTGCGTGAGATAAATGGAGTTAGGTCGCTATCCAGACCGGACAGAGGTCTTTCACAATGCGCGGTCTTGTAGCATGCGCAATACGCGCTGCTTTCGTCTTGCTTCCCATGCTTGGACGTGCCATCGAGATAATCCAGACTCCAGCCGGCACTGACCTGTCCCTTGGCAACAACTTCACTCTTCATTGGCAGGAAACATATTTTGAAATTCTTCAAGGCAATACAAGCATCTGGTCTACAGTTCCTCGTAAGCCATTTGTGGGCGCGAGCGCTGGTACCGACATAGTAGAAGGCTCGAGTGGCGCTTTCAATATCACCAACATTGACGAAGATGAATGCAAAAGCCAAAATGTCCTGTCGTTCCAATATGTCGACTGGGAGGGCACACTCACTGGATCCGGTGTCCAGATTCGTGGCCAGCTCCTCAATTGCGGCAATTCATCCGCGCCATACAGCCTGACATTCTGGATACCGAAAGATCTGTCGGACCAAGTCGCATTTCATCTGGATGTACAAACTCCACCTAATTTGGCCCTCAAGAAGCTGTATTTCAGATGGGCTTCACACGCACATGAGGACTTCTACGGCATGGGCGGTCAGGCATCCTTTGCATCACTGAAGAATCAAAGCATACCCATTTTCTCACGCGAGCAAGGGACTGGCCGCGGCGATCAGCCTCTCACAGATATCGCGAACTCTGCTAGTGCGTTTGCTGGGGGCGATGAATTCACCACATATACTGCAGTCGCATCTTACATCACAACCGATGGCCGGATATTCTACTTGTCGGAGAATAGCACTGCATACGCCAACTTCAACCTTACACAACCAGATGCCGTCACTCTGCGTTACGATTATCTGTCCGTCGATGGGGCTTTTGCGAGGGGCAAAAATATGTTTGAGGCAGTGGAGAAGCTCACGGCAGGCACTGGAAGGATGCCTGAACTGCCAGACTGGGTAGACGAGGGAGCAATACTTGGCATCCAGGGTGGTCAAGACAAGGTAAATGCGATTGTTGCGCAAGGCATGAATCTGAGTTGTCCCATCGCCGCTGTCTGGCTCCAAGACTGGGTTGGCACGTGCGTTGCTTTGTCGTCCTGCGTTGCGATGTGTTCACACGCTGATCTAGATGGTATTGCAGGCATAGCCAGTCTGGTCCATACATCAACATTTCAAGGTTGTGGTGGAATTGGGAGAACGACGATGTGCTCTACCCGAACTGTGAGCACATTGTTGATCGAGCCGAAATACCTAGAGCTGATACCGTGCAGGGACTCAATTTGTGCAGAACCTTCGGACTCAGCACAACGTACGCACACTGGCCTACGTGAACCCTTTCCTGACGAATGTGTCGACTAAGCCTGATGGGTACCGACGTAACCTATACGACGAAGCAACAGCCCTTGCTTACTTTGTGTGGAACACAACAACAAACTCCACGAGTGTGGTATCTTCTGGCCCTGGCCTCAGTGCCGGTATCATCGACCTCACTAATCCGGGTCTTATATCTTGGTTCAAAGAAGTCATGAAGGAGCAAGTCTGGAACTCCAACATATCCGGCTACATGAGTGACTTCGGCGAGTATACGCCAGTCACTGCAGACACAAAGCTATACAACATGGTAGTAGATGCCTTCTTCGCGCATGATCAGTACCCACTGTTGTGGTCGCAATTCCAGCGTAATCTTATCGAGGAGCTTGGTCTGCAGAAGGAGGCGGTGGTCTTCCACAGATCCGCAGCCACAGGGTCAAACAGATACCAGAATCTGTTCTGGGTCGGAGACCAGAATGTTGACTGGGGTGTCAACGACGGCATCAAAAGCGTCGTGACGAGCATGGTGCATATGGGCCTGAGTGGTTACGCTCACCTTCACTCGGATGTGGGCGGCTACACCACTGTACTTACGTATGCGAATTTCAACGTAACGCGTTCGCCAGAGCTTCTTGGAAGATGGGGTGAACTGGCCGCTGTCTCAAGCGCAGTGTTTCGCTCTCACGAGGGCAATATTCCAAGCGTCAACACGCAGTTTTACAGCAAGTAAGTATCGACGCTACCTCTTTCCACCATCGAATCCTTTGCTGACATACCACACTCAGCACTACAACTTACACTTACTACGCGTACAATGCTCGCCTCTTCGTTTCTCTTGGTCCTTACCGCCGGAAGATCTTGACGACAGAATCCGCCACGCAAGGATGGCCACTGCTCAGAGCACCAGTCATGTACCATCCTAATGACCTCGTGGCCCGTCGCATCAGTTACGAGAGCTTCTATCTCGGCCCCGATCTCTATGTTGCGCCGGTACTTGACGCTTCGACGTTCGAGGTGAATGTCTATCTACCTGGCGATGGGACTTTCACGCATGTGTGGACCGGGACGAAGTATCAGGGCGGGCAGAATGTGACAGTCGCTGCGCCGTACGGAAAGCCTGCTGTATTCTTGGTGAACAATGCTCAGACTCCTGAGCTGAGCTCTTTCTTGGAGTTTGTCAAGAAGGAAAACAGTACTGTGTTGTCGATTGCATAGAGGATACATGAGCTCAACAGCTGTCGCCGACTGAGGCATATTATGAAGGATACATTACCTGTACATAGCTTCCGAGCACTGCGTCCCCTGCCGCTCGAATACTGTCTGTCGTGTGAGACTGTAGCACTCTGTCCTCCGTACACATGGAGCCAGTGAACGCTTTTCAACCCGCTAAATCAGATCATGTCGTTACATATGCGCCGCTTCGCTTGCGGTCGCGGCTGGCTGATCTTTCGAGATCGCCATTGCTTCCAAAGACTCTGTTCCCGCAGGTTCTTTGGATTGCTCTTTTCCTCCTTCGTTCTCCTCCCTTGGCGGAGGAGAGCAGTACTCCGCCAGTACCTTCTTTAGCATAGGTCTTCGAATCGGCTTCGCCAGGAAGTGATCCATGCCACTTCCTAGGCACTCGTCGATATTCTTCTGCTCAGCGTAAGCCGTCAGTGCCACAATAGGCCTCTTGAATCCATGTTCGCGGATGAGTCTGGTTGCAGCCAGACCATCCATATTCGGCATCTGGATATCCATCAGGATCAGGTCAAAACATGGCTCTGATATTGTGGAGTTGCTGTCGAGCGCTGTCGGTGTAGATTTCGACCTGACAAGATCAAGCGCAATCTGACCATCCTCTGCGATGGTAATGTCATGTATCTTTTCCAGCTTCAGCATACGTGAGATAACTTCTTGATTGACTTTGTTGTCCTCGGCGACCAGCACTCGCACGTGACTAAAATCTGCTTTTGCTTCCTTCTTGGTCTTGACGTCTTTGGCAGCACCCGTCAAAGCTTGCTTATGAAGCGTTGTCGATGTTTCTGCTTTGGGAGTCTCCGATTTGCTGGCTGATCTTGGTGCGGCGTCGTTGTCGCTGTTCCCATCAAGTCCCGCCACTGACACTGCTTCCGTTGTTCTCGACGGACTCGAAGGGTATGGCTTAAAGGCAGCCGTATTAGATGGAATGGACGACGTCCTTCGCGAATCGGCTCGTGACTCCTCGCCGGACCCTCGAGGCGTAGCTGTTCTGCCAGACATGTATCTCAATGGTAGCGTCACAATAAACTGACTACCCTTTCCTAGTTCACTATTCAGTCTTATTCTGCCGCCCATTAGCGTCACGAGCTGTGAACAGATTGACAGGCCGAGCCCGGTTCCAGAATGCTTCCGACTGAGGCCAGCGTCGGCTTGGACGAATGGCTCGAAAATGCGATGCTGCATAGTTTCCGATATGCCTTCGCCAGTGTCGCGAACTTCGAACTCGACGAGCAGATCATTTCCTGGCGGCGCAGCTGCTCTCTCTGGCTTTGCGACGGTCGTTTGCGGGTTGATGAAGTTAGCCGTACCGCTGGCATTTGACTCCAGCGCCTTGGAGTCCCGATGTTCGCAACTTTCGGATATCCTTTTACGAGCTCGTAGAGAACCATGCGGAGAAGCCACATTATTGAGGTACCTCATGATGACCGTCACGCTGCCACCACTCGGAGTAAACTTCAAAGCATTGGAAGTAAGATTGATGACGACTTGCAGGATTCGGTGGATGTCGCCCCAGAAGTAGGCATCCCGAAGCAAGAATGGCGCTCCAGATATGCCTGATCCGCTCTCGAAATGGACACACAGGTCGACTCCACGGCTTCTCGCTGAATCTGCAAAGATTGAAAGCACTTGCGTCTCGACATCGCAGATGGCAAATTCCTTCTCGTCGAGTTTCAGCAACAATTGACCGACCTGGTTAGAGCTGAAGGTAAGGAGGTCGTTCAATGTCCGCAGTAGAAGATCTCCAGACTTATAGATAATGCTTAGAGAAGCCTTAAGCTTCTTCGGATCGTCTTCCTCCATAGCCACGGCGGACATGCCAAGAATTCCATTCATTGGGGTCTTGAGCTCATGACTAACGTTTGCTACAAACAAAGTCTTGCTCTCGTTTGCAGCTTCAGCGGCTCGTTTGCTCTGCTCCAGCTCAATCGTCCGTTCACGCACTTTCTCATCCAGCTGGGTATACTGTGCGAACAGTTCATCACTCATCTCATTGAAGGTGTTGACAAGATCACTCATCTCGTCCCTAATCCAAACCTTGCGTGGCCTAACCTTGCCAGGAATTCGGAATGGCTTGGGCCCTAGATCAACCTCTGATGATGGATCCTTATGGAACTTAGTTCTCCACCTCATCAAAGACCCGGCAATACCTTCGTGCTGCGACACATGCATACCAGAGCCCTTGCCACTAGCTTCCGGCAGATGCTTCTCTGAGTCGCCGCCAGGAGATCTGCTTGCGAGGCGATACTCACTCGGCGTATATATCGTCTGCTCAGTTGCCGCCTTGAGTCGTCGAATGGGTCGGACAAAGTAGTGTGCTATTGGAAAAGAGACTACCAGAAGAAGAGCCGCGACACTAAAAAGGCAAGCCAAGATGGTTACCCGCAGGTTGTTAATGGGTTGCCAGACCTCTTTCCGTGCCTGTTCCACCACCACAATCCAGTTGACAGCAGACGTTGGTGGAATGGCAAATCCTACCGACACAGGGAGGTCGTCTTCGTTGTGTGTTCGCATGCTACTTCCTGCGTCTCCAGTGTGGCTGACATACTGCTCCATGGCAAACTCGACGGCGGGATAATCCCTAGCCGGAAAGGGAAGGTTGGGCGTGCCGTAAACATGGTGGGGGTGTTGTGACGCTGCACTATCCTTCAACGGTATCAGGTATCTCACTAGGTCGTTCGCAGTATCGTTGCTTCCGAGAATGCCAGGCGCAAACAAGTTCGTAGTGTTCACTGGGCCTAGAAGGAGAGTATTTGCACTCCTGCCAAGGCCAGTCGTGTCTTCGATGACCTGTCGTATCAGACGTGCGTCCATGACAACAGTGACCCAGCCCAAAATGTCTGAACTAGCCGGGTCATTATTTACGACTGGAAGAGTGAGCGACAGGATTGAGAAAGTTTCGTTTACGGTAAGTGGGCCAAGGACAAGGGTCGATTGCACGCCCAATGGTAAGCCATTGTATTCGCCGGCGTACGTCTGCACGTTCCCATCGTCCGCCTGGTCTGTGGGATCTGGGTATATCGTAAGATTAGGATAGAGCGATGGAGGATATCCACGGTCGCCTGAGCCTAAATCTAAGTACGACGAACATAAGTATTAGCCACTTTGCACCAAGAAGAAATGCGCCTCGCATTGCTTACAGGCTTGAGTCCCATTCGTATTGAGCCAGGGCAACGCAATGTCGTTCGCGTCCACGCCTGTGGCGTTGAGCACAGAGCTATTCCCGTTAGGTCCAGATGTATTTCGAGCAAAGATTGCGGCCTGAAGGACCAAGGGATCCGATATCGCACCAATATTCGAGAGGGCAGCCTCCAGATCGCCTTCGGCAGTGACCCAATTGCTCGCGCTCGTGTTGACTCCATTATTGTACCGTTCCAGAGCCTGCTGCAGCAGATATCGAGTGGTTATGAAGGCGCCAGCAACTTGCATAGCCTCCAGATTGAATGAAACCTGAGCAGCCCTCAATGAGGCAGCGGTCTCAAGCTGTGTCCGCGAGACATCTATGACAAAATTGTGAATGGTGATCCATACTGCGATAGCCAGCACCGCGAGTCCGATACATCCAGAAAGGAGGAGGAGTAACGAGAGCTGCCCTCGCACCGAGAGGCGCATGGTCCTCTGAAGTATCGCCGTAACAGGCCCAGACCCGGAGACTTTAGTTTGGTTGACGTCGAATTACTTGCAAACAGCTGAATCCATGAGATGCTACTCGTGATATGTCTTTGGTCCGCTGTATCCCCGTAGTTGGCGATCGTGAGCGACCTTGCGTCTGTATTCCGCCTCATCCAGAGTTGCTAGGCCCTGAGATTCCGCATGTGGTCTTCAGAGCCGGCGACATACTCAAGGTGCCTGACCAGACCAAAGCTCCTGCGAATGGTCGTTGCACAAGAAGTGTGCAGGCGTTGCTACTGCGGCAAAGGACGCGTTTCGTGAGGTGCGAAGTCATCCTCCTCAGCTTCCCGGCTTGGTTGAGCCTAGGCGCTGATAGAGTGTCGGAGGGCTGGGCGTTAGCATTAAGGTTTCAAACTCACGAGACGCCAGAGCTCAATCCTCCATGACTGGCAGCTCGAAGCTCGGTCTACCGACTGCCCCAATCGTTATCCATTGAATCTCAATCAGGATTTGATTTTTTTTGATTGAGAATTCACGAGTCTCCATCGAAACCAGAACAAGCGTCGTCAGGACATCCGTGCCTCTCCGCGCGTTCCCCGTGGCACAGACCCTGGGCGCGAAGTCTCGTGCTCATGCATCTGTCACCCTCAGGGCCAGACATGCCTGATGGGACATTGCCATTGTAGGGGCGAATAAGAAGAGACCGCATCGGCTCAGCAGTATTCCTGATACATGCTGCTTTGTGTCACAAACGAGTGCCTAGGGCAACGGAACAAGCCGAGGCTCGTAGGCAACGATGTCGCCGCATGCTAGTAAGGTAGTGCAGCAGTGCAGACACAGGAAAACACGAGGTCCAAAGGTTGTATATCACGACAAAACACCGAGAGAGAAGATGCATTTCTGTCCTTCGTCTGCAGGGAATGAACTCACGATGGATCGTGACATGGATCAGGCTGTATACATAAGCTGAGACAGCCAAGGTAGATGACTCCGGCAGAAAAGAACAGGTTGTCGGCTTCAACTGTCGTGACAAAGCATCACCAAGTCTACCTGCTACCTGTCAAACAGGTATCGCCAGCATGGGCGCCATCCGCTATCTCACTTCCGCCCTGGTACGTTCAAGCGCTCCTAAGATATCCAGTCACTGACATATGGTGTGCAGCTGACTGCTTGTCTAGCCGTGCTGGCAGGCCTAGTCTACCAGCGCTACTCTGTGCTGTATCTGTTCTACTCAAATGCACCCGACAGATTAGAACATGTCAATAATCTGCCAAACATCAAGATTCGCTTCACAGAAACGCTCCGTAACTGTGAAGATGTCTATGTCAACAGCAACGAGGCCTTTGCCGTCCTGAGCTGCGATCCAGGGAGAGACCAATGGAACACTGTGATGGTAGGTCACATTGAACACGCTAATGGCGCGGCGACTAAAATCATTTAGGGCACTTTCGAAAATGCCACTGCGCCACAAGAGACTGGCTTATATATATACCACTACGGCAAAGGTCCTTCGACAAAACCGGTAAAGCTGAACACCATGTTCTTCAAACTCGATGCTGCCAACTTCCACCCCTTAGGCATTGAGTACGACGAGCAACTCGAGTATCTCTATGTGGCAAACCACGCAGAGTCGGGATCACAGCTGGAGGTATTCAAGCTTATTCCGCAAGAGTCGACGGCTTTGCACGTGCGGTCCATCAAGCATCCGCTGCTCAACGCTCCTAATTCGGTCACGGTCCTCAGCGCAACCGAGATTCTAGTCAGCAATGATCACGGATTCTTGAGGCGTCACGATCTCTACAAGTCAATCGCGGAGACGTATCTTGGACTACCTTACGGAAGTATCGTGCATGTGAAACTTCCGTCTACGCCAAAGCAGCTAAGCACCGAAGCGGTCAATGTGACTCTTTTGGCCAACTTAGCCTTCCCAAATGGAATGGCCTTGCTCAACGACACTACTTTGGCCGTAGCTAGCTCGTCGTCAGCTGCGGTCTTCCTTTACACATCGATTTCTGGATTCCAAAGAGCAGACGATGTCAAGTTGTCCTCCACCATCCGGCTTCCATTCTTGCCGGACAATCTTAGCCTGGACAGCAATGGCAAGCTACTCATTGCCGGTCATCCGCATGCGCCAAGCCTAGAGCACAAAGCAAAGAGCAATGGCCGTTGCGTGGCAAAGGCTTCATCCAGCGAAAACGATGGATGCAAGACGCTATCACCAAGCGCTGTGGCTCAGTGGACTGAGGACAAAGGCCTGGAGATGCTATATGTCGATGATGAGTTCCAGTCTTCGACTACAGCTGCGAGAGATGCCAAGAAAGGACTAGGTATTGTCACTGGACTTTACGAGGCTGGTATCCTGACTTGGAAGGAGTAGTCTTTAGGTGCCCAGCATGCGCCCAGGAAAAAAGCGCACTGAGACCGGTCCAGTCACGAGGAGGACAGCGGTCACGCATCTATAAGCAAAACTTGACTGGATCGGACGTGAGGGGCTAGTCCTGAACTCCTGATTAAAGCACACAGCTGTAGGTTCCACTCTGGCCGCAATTGTGTTCGACTTCTCCAAGCATGTCTGGGCGATGGTAGAGAATGCAAATGTCAGAGGAGTATTTGGTGTGGGCCCTTGCCCGTACGCATGGGACGGCACGCACCGCGAAAAGCTGAAGTGTAATAGCTCAACAGATCCGCAGGCCTATCTGTCGACTTGTCGGGCTTCACGTGCAGCTACTTCTTATCTCGTACTCATGGTGAAAGTGAGGTCAACGCGACAATGGCGCTCTGATTATGCGTCATGCGTCAGCAACAATGCAACCATGAAGCTAATGTAGGATTAGAAGAGACATATCCCTTGATTTGAAGTTCACTGCAGACTTGTCCTTGCCTTTGATATCCAACTTGCTAGCATGGACGAAAAGACTGCAGCGGGCAGCAATGGCGTCGAGAAGGACATAGAAGTCCAGCAACACAGACACGGCAGCTTGGCAGAAGGCGAACTGGAAAATGTGATTGGGTATAAACCAGAGTTGCAGCGAAATCGTTCTTTATTCACCTTGCTCTTCCAGTCACTGGCGATCGCAGCCATACCGTATGGCGAAGGCAGTCCTCTGATCTCTGCTATCTATGGAGGCGGACAGCTCTCCATATTTCTAGGCTGGATTGTCATTCTGATCCTGGATGAGTGCGTTGCTGTCAGCTTGGCCGAGCTGGCGTCGAGGTACCCGACTTCGACTGGGCTGAGCTACTGGAGCTTCCAAATTGCGCCGCAGCCGTGGAAGACAGGGCTAGCATACATTACGGGATGGGTACGAGGATATATTGCACAAGCATGCACTGAACGCCTACATGTCCTAGGTATGGCTCATTGGTAACCTCACCATAACGCTCAGCGTGAATTTCGGCTTCGCAAGCTTGATCTCTGCGACCATCTCGATGTATCACCCAGATTTCACGATGACTAGCTGGCAGTTGCTCCTGGTGTTTTACGCCGTATGCATTCTGACCTTCTTCATTTGCACCTTTTTCAATCGATGGCTACCGATGGTATGACTCCATGTACAAGCGAACTTCGGCTCTCACGTCAACTCACGCCAACAGGTCGATACCATCTGTGCTGGGTTCACAGCAATCAGTATAGTCGTAATATTGGTTGCACTCTCCGTACGCGCAGATTCTGGCAGGCATTCTGCATCTTACAGCCTGGGACATTACGACACTTCGTGTGAGCAAAGCAAATGGGAAGCATTCTTCTGTGACACGTTCCTCTTCGCTGACGTTCTACTTACCACCGTTAGTTTCCGGCTGGGGTGGCTTTACATTCTTCATCGGCCTTCTCCCAGCGGCCTACACCTTCAGCGCGATTGGTATGATTTCGTCTATGGCTGAAGAGGTGGCGGATCCATCGATCAAAGTTCCGAGAGCGATCAGTCTCTGCATACCAGTTGGAGGTATCGCCGGATTGTTCTTCATCATACCTATTTGCGTGACTCTGCCTCCGCTCGCGGACATCATCGATAATGCTCCAAGTGCGCAGGCTCTGCCATATATCTTCCATGTCGTCATGGGTGCGTAGATCGATCATATCCATCGCTGATAGCTAGATTAACTCGAATATTTCAGGCTCTCCCGGCGGCGGGCTTGGACTGATCTTTTTGGTATTGGTCATCACGATCTTCTGCTCGATTAGCATCACAGTCGCCGCGTCAAGATGTCTGTGGGCATTCGCTCGTGACGGTAATCAAGGGACCTCTCCTGTCGGATCTTCTCGCTAACAGATATTGCAGATGCAGTTCCCGGTGCCAAACTCTGGGCGAAAGTCGACGAGCGCTTCGGTGTGCCGATCTGGTCTCTTGCCCTGCTTACGGTCGTTCAGATGCTGCTAGGACTGATCGATCTGGGCTCCACTTCGGCCTTCACAGCTTTCGTATCAGTCGGAGTACAAGCGCTGGCACTGGGGTACGCGATACCCATAGCTATTAGCCTGTGCACTGGACGCAAGGAAGTCTCTAAGGCTCCATGGACTTTGGGCAACGTCGTTGGGACCACCTCTAACCTTATGGCGCTGGTCTGGATTGCATTCGAGCTTGTCTTGTTCAGCGTCAGTCATCATCGCCTCAAACGTTTGTCATACCGGGTTTGGACACTGACATGCTGCAATAGATGCCAACCGCCTTGCCCGTCACAGAAGTCTCAATGTGAGTCATGATGCATACTCATGCCAATTGACGCTTTGTCAGCTAACATCGAATATAAGGAACTATGCGAGTGTCGTATTAGTCGGATTTATGACTATCGCGGTTGGTCGTCACATGAAGAAAGATACAATGCATTTGCTGAGTTCTGATTCAGGCGATATGGTACGTCGTTCATTCGCGGAACAGCTACAAAGGCCCACCCGCCTTTGCCGGAGGGTTGTAGGGGATATGTCCGGAATACGAAGGAGCTTTTGGGCCTATGTCTGTATGAAGCCGCGATTGGCTACGTATCTATAGTCTGAAAGGACTGTTGCCAATTCGCACCTCACCTTCTCCTGATTCTACAGCTCTTTCGATCGATCCAGAATGGAGCGGAGCCTCTATACGGTCTTGGGCGGTAATGCACCATCAAGTCGTCAATGCGTATCTGGCTGGCGGATGATAGTACAGAAGCAAAGCCTTGGATCGCAGAAACGTTCGATTCAGTGACGCTTGATACGATGCCGCTACAAGTGACGTTATGTATCCTCTATGATCTATCGTCTATGAATTTCGCTCAGACGCTGCAAAGTCACCGACAACTACTTCGCTAAAACAATTGCAATGCTTGGATACATGTGAGATCATCTCTACTCCTTTTCGGCGTCCGTCTTAGCCAAGTGCAACCTCCTCTTCCACTTTCTCTTGGACTTCTTCATTGCTCTCTTTGTGCGCGTCAATGGGTAATTCACTGGCGATTCGCCACCAGTGAATATAGCTGCATCGTAGAGAAAGCCGCCCACGAAGGCTCCGCACACGGTACCAGCCCAAGGACCATAAAACCAGAACGCGTTAGTGAAAATCTCCTTCTTGTAACCTAATGCCAGCATCGCCAACCTGGGACCAAAGTCTCGAGCTGGATTGAGAGCGGCGCCAGTCTGATAGGTGAACGTAAAGTTCAGGAGCACAATCACAAGACCGATGATCAAGCTGTTCATGCCGGCACCTGGAGGTGCATTCTGGTCATCTCCAAGAGCTAGTACGGCGATCACGAGCAGTGTGACTCCGAGGAACTCATTGAAGAAGGCTGTCGCTGGTCCGATCCATGAGTGCCGCTGGCTGGTCACGAAGCTGTCCAAGATGCTCTCGGTGCCATTCGCGATTTCGAACTCGTTGATACTTGCAGAATACAGGCCATAGGCGGTAAACGCAGCGATGAAAGCGCCCAGGAATTGTGCCATGAAGTATGCCGGCATCTTCCTCTTTGGGAAACCACGATAGAACCACAACATGATGGTGATGGCAGGGTTGAGATGAGCACCGGATATACCACCAGAGATGTAGATTGCGGTCATTGTACTGAGTCCCCATGCCCAAGCAGTTGTGTCAGGATTGCTTGTCTGCGCAAGCGTAACTTGCAGATCAGCGCAAAATCCAAACGTTATCTGCACGAACACAGCAAGTAACTCGGCAAGAAACTCGCGATTGTGTGTGCGGACAACGGACCAGGCTGTGTGATTGTTGTGTACCTCATCTTCGATATAGTTTTCCATCAGCGGTGCCATATCTTCAAGCATGGCGGGCTCGTCATCGAATCCCAAAGTCGTGAGAGATTGGGCATCTTCGGCGAAGTCTTGCACACCTTCTGGTGCCTGTTCATACGGTTCTGGCTTTGTCGGGGTCATTGGACGCGATTCAGGGATCGGGTCTAGAGTGGTCGGCCTCCGTGGTGGCGGCGGAAAGGCTGCATCAAGCTGACTACCAAGCTGCTCACTTAGCTGCTGCTGCGTCGGTCTACCTCCTTCGGTCGATGTTGGCTGGTCTTCTTTCTCCTCTTCTTCGCTTTCATCGACATCAAATGCAGGATTCATCTGACTTGACCTCCTGGCCGCCGACGTGGACGCTCGTCTCCTCCTCGCCGAAGATGTGAGAGAATCCAGCCTCGAAATCCTTTGCGACCCGGCGCCTGCTCTCGAGATTGATGCATGGCGCTGGATGGCATTGAGGAAGTTGTTCTCCCTAACCAGCTGGTTAGCCTGCACGCAACTCCATGCATTTTCACCTCTGCTCACCTTTGTGCCCTAGAATCCTTCAGCTGCGCCGAGACTTTTCGTGGATCCACGGATGGCTTAATCTCACCTTTCTCAAGATCGTTTGGATCAACATCAAGACCCAGCTTCTGCGAGTTTTCGCCTGGCAGTTCCGCATTGACCCTGCTTTCAAGTACCTCTGATTTCGTCGGTACCATGCCAGGACGTATGACACGCGGCAGAGGCTTTGCAAGAGACCAGACTGGCTTGGCATTGGCGGGCTGTTCGTAGGCAGGGTTCAGAGCAGCGTATCCAGGGTGGACGTACGGCTCGTGGGCCTCGACCAGCTTGGGAGCTTCCTCTGGTCCCGCGAGCGTGAACTTCGAGCGACCGCCATCTGCGCTCGGCCGCATGTTACCGCTTCTCCTGGTGCTCCGTCTCCGTATGCCTGATATGCCATCAGCATTCCGTGAAGGAAACTGACTCAAGGCGGTGCCAGTGCGCGCGAGCTGTGTCGCAGAGAGATTTGGGAATTGTGACATGGTCGTGGCTGCTCTGCGGGGCGAGCGAAAGTCTGCATCGGTGCCATTGCTGTTGTTGGACCGATTGGTACCAGCTCTGCCGCGAGTTGGTGATAGAGTGTCGCCTGCATCGCCAGTCGAAGTTCGGGCTTGAGAGCCAGATGCTTCCGCCATGGGGGCATCGGACTGCGAGAGGTGTCAGTCACATCTAGATGCAGCGATAGGCGAGGGCTCGAAAGATGATGGTCTGGCAAGTGACCAGAGCAGTCAACGTGACGCTTGACGCTTGGCAGGATGCCTTTCGCAAAGGAGTGGCATCAACGCTTCAATGGATCACTCCGCGGGCATCTCTATCGATGCTTCGTGGAAGCATTAATCAAATTTGTGACGGGGTCTCGCATTTTACGATGACGTCCTGTAAGACTTACTCTTGATCGTGCTCTTGCCGGCTCTGATTCCTCTTCCATCCTTATGTTGCTCGATCTTCCTCCCCAAGTGGAATGTTCTTATTTTCCAGACGTTCGCATTCTCCACGGGGAAGCTGGGACCTTGTGGTTCTGTAAGCAAACTTCCCTTGCAAGGATCTAGAACGAAGATCAAAGGCAAAGGAAAAGAGGTTCGCGTGCACAATCACCTGCGGGAAACGTCACATTGAAGACATTCCACGCGCATATCGCAAGATAGCGCGTTATCAAAAGGGGGAGTGGAATAGTGCAGCCAGGGCTGTGCAGATATTCGCGTACTGTGCGACCATTCATGTGTCGTCTGCGCGACTTTCGAGACCTTTTCGATTAAAGGACGTCGATAAGTGACGTGGCCTAGCAAAGAAAGTCGGTTTGCCGGCAGGACTAGCGGGTCCTTTCCGAAACGGTTCGTGTTCCTGCGTTAAATCCGACAGGGGCTCTTGGCACCGTTCGGCCGCGAGGTACCCGGTGCGTCGGATGCAGGCGGGAATAAGTCGGAGGAATGATTCGTGGCGTGTAATGAACTATTCTGGTCGATACCAGCAGTGCAGCCTATACATGAAGTGTAGCGACTTGACATCAATGCCTGCAACTGAGCGGACGAGGATTGCGAAGTAACAGTGGAAAGTTACCTGATCGTGTTTGACCCAGTGGCTGCACCGGTCATCTGCAACGGCAGAAGGCGGTGATTGCTAGGAGGAGACGTTGGAGCCTCAAACAGCTATTCAAGGCATCAGAGTTCTGTGTTCGGTCATCGGCATCGAATGATGGTTCGCTCCAAGCTGTCATGCATTTGAGTGAATAAGGTAGCCGAGCCCATCACCCGGTCGAGTGATTGATGGAACTACTGTCGGAGCAGGCTCAGCGTCCGCAAATGTGAATGTGGCAACCACTTTTGCTGACTTGACGACATGACGAGTCGATGACCAGGCGCAAGAACTTCCATACGGCGATGCTCCCCATGTGAGGCTCCGTCAAGCCTTTTGCAACCGTCCTCAGCCGTTGGGAATGTCGAGATATGGCCACAGATGCTTGCAAAGCGGTGTGTCTACAAGCGCAGGAGACATTTGCAGCGTTTGCTCGGCCTTGCTCGTCCTGGATGTCGTTTCCGCACCAAGAGGTCATGGCATCTCCAAATTCTGAGCAATTCATCCTTATCATCTTCAAGCAGATGGTCTGGTAACCTTGACTCCAAAATGCGAGAACAACTCACAGCAAAATCCAACGTCGATCAGGACTGCGGGACGAGCAAGCTAGGGCTCGCGAGTTGAATCACGCAAGTAACGACAGCTGGTTAGATGAAGTCAGCGACAGTACAATACTCCTGGAATAAATCTCACCTCGTAACTCCGGGCCTTGAAGCTTTCCTCTGTCGTCCGCATCTGACTTCTTGGTCGTAAGCTTGAGACGAGCTTGGACGGCGGGTATAAGTCGACCATCCACTGCATGAGTGATGTCCGGGGAGCAAGTCGGTCCTCGCTCAAAGGCGAACCACGGCTCATGTTTCAGTCCTATCAAGTATTGTCAGTCACAGATCGCGGGACGCCTGGGAAAGACTGTTGAAGCTGACCCTACCTCGGAGCTGGATGTCATAAAAGTCACCAGCAGGCTCAAGTCTCCCTCTGATGGTAACTTGTCGGAACTCCTTCACATGGATAGACCACTTCTGCAACCAAGACCTGAACCGTGACACGTTGGCCTGGCAGAATAGACTAATGACGAGCGTCCTGTGTCGGTAGAAGACTCCCAAGGACTCTTTTCTGAGCAGTCGACTTACGCGTGCAACAGCTGGAATTTCAATTCGGTCTGGCGTGCCCGGGATGGCGGAAGTATCGACAGGTGGTAGATCTCCAGACTCAGCCAAGATCGCCTGCAGTAAGATCTCCTCTCGGAGCTCTGCGGGTAAGTCCAGGAGACGGAAGGGCTGTTGGACGGATGTGCTTGCCAAGATCTGTTGTGACATATTTCGCAGTCTCTTGCTGCTCGTGTCTTGGTCTGGATTTGCTGCCGGGTGTGCCAATGGTCTGCGCTTCTTGGTGAAGGTGACGGGGGCCATGATGTATTGTCCAAGGAAGGTGATGGGGGCGGGGTGATTCTCGCTCGTGCCGCTGCATTCACGGGCAACGGTCATGTCAGTGAAGCGGCACTGACGTGACAGCAGGCTCCATCAACACCAAATGCAGTTGTCATGGACGAGAAGAGTTTCAGGTAGAGCTGCATGTTGCCCTGGAGCGTTCGCAATGGGAAAATCATTTTTCCGATCCGGCTCGCGTAAATCATACATGTACGGACACCTTCATGCTTTGAACGTTGCTCGATGCTTCTGTCCACTACGTTCGATACTGCCACAACGTCGAAGATTCTTGACAGAAGGCTGCTCGCATTTCTTGCCACTGATCAAACAAGCTCATTGCAACTGCATCCATCATTGATCAGAACTTGCACCTGCATACATCGGCATCAGCCAGCAATGCAAGCAGCTGCCCTGAGACACTTCGAGAGTGTTTGTCTTCTTTACCAAGGCGTAAGATTTCAAGCGCCCCACCCTCATGCGACAGAGTTATGTGATCCATCCCACCAGCCGCATCCCGGAGGCCCGACTGTCGCGATTAGGCGGCAGGGAAACGAAGCATTCAGCACCACATGGCCCTCGTAAAAGCCAGGTCTGCCACACAGCCTGTCACAAGCCTTTAGATGCGTCGTCGACGCGCGCACCTCGCGATGCCAATATTTGTATCGCGCACTCCGGCTTCATTTGCACCCCACATGGTAGTTGTGTGACCCCGTGCTCCACATCACCACCGAGAGGCCCCACTCGTGCACATTCAGGTATGCTGTCGTCGCCTTGGCTCGCTCAGAGCTTCAGTCCTCCAACGAGCTCGCCGTTGCCAGCGTTCCAAGCCCGAGGGCTCACTGACCACGCTATAGATAGCCCAAGCGATTGCTGGGCTAAGCAAGCCATTGCGAACACTGCTGTCGTTGGCGCGCGCCTATCGCCTTTGATCAGCATACGCCATGCGTCACCTGCCTTCCATCCTACACCCTACGTGTTTGACCTCATGAAGCTTCCTCTCCACTCTATCACTCATTCCGCTTGCCACTGTCCTCTTACCGCCCTGCCCCCATTCGATGCTACTTACTGCACTAGATGAGACGCCGTGCCTCTCCGCCAATACACAAACGGACTGCCAGCCAATGCCATCAAGATATGATCGTCATTAAGGTCCGTCAACAACTATGCACCGCCCCTCATTGATCATTGACGCCATACGAAGCCCTACACCGCCCGCCCCCACCATCAATCCCATCAACACATCGATTGCCCAACAAATGAAGTCAAGGCCAGATCAACGAATTAGGTGTCCGTCAACATTCCCGTGCGGAAGGGCATAAAACAATCAACGAATCGACAGCCCATCAACATCAGTTAAACCCACCCACTGCTCATAATTGACGCATGACCATCACCATCTGCCTCAGTCAGGCGTCCCACGTTTGTCGGCAGCCCTTCAATGGCCAGGCAGGCTGTCACCACAAGTCGATGGTTCCCCAACAGCATCCAGCCTATTTCCTGATCGACTTCAGCCACCAGCAGCGAAGACCGTCCCGTCAGCCACCCTTACAAACCTCGCTGGCGATCAATACGAGTCAATCTGCTGTCATCCTTGCTGGGCACATCTCCTCGTCGCCATCCGCCATAGCTTGCCACACATCTCAAAGTCATACCGGATCATGCTACACTGGCAAGCAGTCGTTCCCGTCCGGTGTAAGGACAGAATCAACCTCGCTGGCACTCATGTCGGGCAAGGAGTGATCTTCGGATAGCTTTCGCATGACCGTGGTCGATGGACAGGTAAAAGTCTGGTCAGCTGAACTGGTCGAAAGCGGGGACATGGGCAAGGCACAGTCAGCATGAGGTCGGAGGCATTTCCTGTCGTCGTCGCCTTGCACGTTCTGCTGAAGAACCAGATTTGGAGGAGCTTGCGAGAAGCTCACACAAGCGGGCTTTCGGGCCAAGCCCCCCCTGAATGCAGATTGTTCGGGCCTCAAACACTGCGTAGCAATACTGGATACATATCTGGCATCCTCGCGACGTCGCCAACCATGACATAGATGAATCTTACTTTCACCGACTCTACCGTCAGGGTCCAAGATGGCTCATATATCGTGCAGGAGAGGTCGAACGAGGATTTGCCACACACCACGAGCCTCCTCCCGCTGCCCCGCATCTTTTGAGTCGTTTTGAGGTGCAATTACATATCTTTCAACTTTTGCATCGTCCGTAGTACTGCCTCACATCGGGCGGGATGTTTGTGCCGCCGCATCCCACACAATTCCATCTTTGTTGAACCCCGAGTTCCGGTGCTAACAGCCCACACCGCCGGGTTGATGGAGTTGAGGACTATGGCCCCATGCATGCTTGATGAGGGGAGGGCTTGACACCAAGCGCAATGTAACGGCCCGCTGCTTCTCCACACATCAAGCTACATGTACCGCTTACACCTGCCCCTGCTCGCCGCCGCGTTCACCTGCCCTTGCTTGCTACGCCTCCTCGTCGCTGCACCAGCTGTTGCCCTGACTAGTTTATCTTACTGCCGGCTCTCACCGCTCACCGCCACAACATTTGCGCGAAATTGCACGAAATTGCACAAGATTGCGCAAAATTGCACAAGATTGCACAAGATTGCACACATTTGCACAAACTATTTGCACAAGATTGCACAAGATTGCACAAGATTGCGCGAAATTGCACAGAATTGCACAAGATTGCACAAGATTGCACACATTTGCACACATTTGCACAAACTATTTGCACAAGATTGCACAAGATTGCACAAGATTTCACAAGATTTCACACATTTGCACACATTCGCACAACCTGTTTGCACAAGATTGCGCAAAATTGCACAAAGTTGCGCACGTTCGCACACATGGGAGAGAATGAGGCGCCGAGCGGCGCCTCAATCTATCCATATACATAACTGAGACGTGTGCTGCGCAAGGAAACACTCAAGCAGCGCACGAGAAGCGGCCTCGCAGTCAGAGGCTCCGATCGCCACGCCTAAAATGAGCCTACAACAGCTCGAGCATCTTGACTCTATAAATACTCTAGTCCTCCTCAGATCTCACTGATTGACTGACTCCTCGCTGATATATACATATATTGGTTATTATGACCCTCAGAACTGGTCGGGCAGTCGAGAAATGGAAATGACATGGAGAGCAGCGTGCTCATCAAAGCGGAAGCAAGAGCCGCTGTCAGTCAGTCAGAGACAGTGCACCGCGAGAAGCATAACTCATCATTGCATCGTGGGTATCTCCAAATACATCAAACGAATAACATCTCAATTCATCCACTCCCGCTCGCCTTCCCCTCCCCCTTATGCCCCTTCAAACTCTCCTTCAAAGCCCTCTGCAACTCCTCATCGTCCTCATCCCTCCCCTCAGGCGCCTTGCCCTTCCGATGCTGATCTTCCAGCAGACTCTGCTTCTTGATATACTCCAAGACGACCTGCTCCTCCGTCTTCTCCTGCTGCGACTTCTCTCCCTGGCCACCAGCCTCAAAAGCTTCCCTCGTCGTGCCACGCAGATGCAAATGCCCCGGTATGCTGATTTCCGAGTCGTCATACGACGGCGGATCATCCCCTCGATCCTGCATCGAGATAGCCTGTGATTCCTTCAGAGCCTGCTGCAGCTCCTCGTCATTCTCGTCGTCCTCCACACCACCTCGTTGCATGCGTTGTTCGTGCAGACTCTGCGTAATGACTCTCTCCAACTCCACATCCCTCACGACATCAGGATGACCATGCGTCTGAGCGTCAGCCTGGCTGTACTCCATCGCCTGCTTCATGTCCTCACTCTCCTGCCTATTTGCCCTCTCCTTCTGCAGGTCCGCCAGACTGGCCTGTATAGCCCTCTCGATCTCAGCATCCTCGTCGTGATTCCCACGAGACGTCTCCTGCACAGACAGCTTGATGGCTTCCTCAATCTCACTCGCCTCCAGCTCTTTGGCAGTGACATTATGAGCATCGTTCAGTGGCCGACCACTACTGCTTACCGCAGCCTCGCCTTCAGGATGATAGTCGACGACACTTTGACTGGCAGCTCGAGATCGACTGGCCCGCTTCTCCCTCCACTCCGCTAGACTCTCATGCTTCTCGGTCAGGCCCTGGCGAAGTCTCGACAGCTGCTCTTGCTTCTTCAGCCTCTGCTCCTCCAGAATGTCCTTGACCATCTCGTCCGGATTCTTCTTCTTCTTCAACCCCTTCTGCAAGACCTTCCACCTCCTTATCACATCCGCCCTCTCCTCCGGCGTCGTTGCCTGCCACTCGTCGTAACCCTGTGCGGTCCGAGCAGCGATGATGTAGTTCTGAACCGACGAGCCGAACATCTTCTGCATCTCTTTGTAAACGCCCTTCATGGTGTAGCCAGGAAGACCAAAGATGGCAGCGCCGGGCTTCAAGGCGATTCCAGCAAAACCCTTGCCAATACCCTTGACAAACCCAGCAGGTCCTTCTTTGGCCGCTCCTTTCATGGGCTGAGTGACCAAACCCGTGATACCATCGTACATACCATACCCAAACTCCTTGCTAGCAGCCTTGATTCCTGTCCTGAAGTCGGTGACCTGATCTGGCTTCCGTACCGTCTCATCGCCATACAGCTTCGGCGCGTTGTGGAAACCCTTCGTCAAGCTCATGGTGAAGTCCATCGGCGAAGAAAAGGCAGCACCAGCAATCTTCCTCAGTCCCTGACCAGTTTGCAGAGCGGTTTTGAGCGGATCCTCTTTTTGCTGACCATTGACCCCAGACTGCGAGCCTGACCTCGATCGTGGTCTGCTACCTGATCGTGACCTAGGACGAGAAGCCAACTGACCACGCAGAGCATCTGCCATCGACGCGGGCATGTCCTTTCTCCCATCCTTCTGAAATGGCGAGGTCGGTGACTGTACTCTTGCCAAGCTCTCCTGGAAGTTGAACGTCGAGTTCGTCCGGCTTGTAGCAGGTGTGCTGGACTGGCTCGTGACAGCCTCACTTGCCGACCCGGCAGGCTGTGCTGACGATGCGGCGTCTTCACTCTGCCTGCCACTACCAGCTTCAGATCCCGGCGACTGTGTTCCGCTCGCACCCCCACTACCCTCTGTCTTTTTCTTCTTCTGAGCGTCAGGGTGGATGTGCAGCGCTTTCAGTGTATCGACCGGAAAGTCCGCGACGCCCATCATGATAGTACTCATAGTGCCCACAAGCGCTGTAGCACCACCACTAATGGGATCCCATGGCCCTTCGTCCGTTTCGTATTCCCTCGATCGAAGCAGCTTGAGCTCGTTAAAGTCCAGCAGGTTCTCGTTCGCCAGCGTGCAGGCTGCCATAGCACTCAGCTTGACCTGGGTCCTCTTCAACCTCCAAACGGCCGTCCGCGAGGGCGACAAGTTACATCGCAGCTGGTCGACGTGTAAATTCTGATGGAAAGACTGCGCACCCTCGTCGCTACCACGCTCCTTGGCGATGGAAGCAGCAAGTTTTTGCGCCTTGCCCTGGCTCTCAGGCTTCAAGCAGAATTCAATCGCTCCTGCCAGGTTATCTGCTGTCAGCTGCTTATGTGGGATCGGGTCCGGACCAGCACCTGCTCTTGCTACCATGGCACCCCAGAAAGGTTGATCGCCAAAGAAAGGCACAACGACTGTCGGTTTACCTGCTGTGATGCCTGCAGCAGTGGTTCCTGCGCCTCCATGGTGTACGACACAAGACACATGCTTGAACAGCCAGTCATGCGGGACGTTGCCCAACATGAATACACCATCAGGAATTCCGCCTTCAATCTGGTCCGCTCCAAAACCACCCCACCCCTTGCTCACAAGAGCCCGCTGACCAGATTTGCGTACTGCATCAAAGATGAGTTTCGTCATACCATCCGGGTCGTCCAGGACAATACTGCCGAACCCTATGTAGACTGGCGGCGGTCCAGCATCCAAGAACTCCTTCAGGTCTGGAGCAGGTTGGTAATTCGAAGCAAGATTCAGAAAGTAGAAGCCAGAAATACTGATCTGCTGTCCCCAGTCTTTCGGCTTCGGGATCAGTGCTGGCGACCAACAGTACGTGTGTGGTATCTTCAGCCTCTGCAGCATACCCGGCGCCCACATAAGACTAATAGGCTCCAAGCCTAGCGACTTCTGCCGAAAGCGGTTGATGACGTCGCCCAAGCCCTGCCATGTCAACATGTCGATGAGCGCGTAGGAGATGTAGTTGGTAAGATGCGGATCGGCATTCGAGCTCTGAATGTTGGCCAGCGGATGTGGGAAAGCCTGAGTAGGTGAGTACGGCATCGTGAACATGATGTGCAGTGGTATGCCCATCTTCTCTGCGCAATGTACATGCGCGAATGAGGGTGGATTGGCGATGATGCAATCGGCAACGAATGGCTTGCTGCTTTCATCGGCGCTGCTAGGTTGATTCGTCCAGTCTTCGATACTGTCGTCAGTAGCCTCAGCTCCCAGTCCATCTCCAGCTTCGTAGCAGGATCGCCAGCAACCTTTGATATACTCTGCCACCTCTCGTCTTCTCTTGCCAATGTCGCCTTTCCGCAGCGTGTCGAAACCAGGCATCCTAGTTACGATCGTTAGAACCTTTCTGTGTCTCACAAACGGTTGCCAAGATCAGTATACGCACAATCCAGGGTTCTTCACCATGAACGCCATCAACTGTGCTGGATCGCCGCCAATGCTGAAGAACTCCAGCCCGTTCTCCTTTACAAAGTCCTTGAAGACCGGATGCGTAGCCAGTCTGACACGATGATGGTACGTATCCTTCAACACCTTACCCAGGGCAATAAAAGGCTGCACGTCTCCTCGGGATCCCACGACATGAATGACCACGTTCATCGGCGGTGGAGGCGGTACACCGTCTTCACCGCCGAGACTGGGCGGGATGTACGCCGGCGGCAGTGCTTCCTCGTCATGTGCCGCACTTTCCTGTTGTCGGAGCGCAGGCACGAAGAAGCCTGACAGCCGTCTGTTCTTCTGGTTGATGCGAATATTGACTCGTCCTGTATCGTCGACAGACGCGTTTGTGCCGAAACCCTCCTGCTCGCTGTGCACCTCTCCATAATGCTCGCCATACGCTGGAGGAGGCACGACCTGTTCAGTCTGCTCGCGTTGTATGTGCGGTTGTTCCTGCTGCTGCATGGGAACGTCATGGCCCATGTGCTTTCGCTCTTGCGCTGTGTCTGACCTGCTTTCATTTTCGCTCGTCGCCGCTTCTGCTGCTTGCTGAACCATCAACTGTGGGACGCCGCTCTGGGTGCTCGGGATCTCGCTCGACGGCTGTTCCGAGCTGCTGTTGGACGCCATGCTGTCGGAACCTGGTTTTAAAGTAATGTGGTGGTCATGAGAGTATGCACAGAAATCCTAGCGAAAACTCCAAGATCAAGCAAATCTAATGTACAGTACACTTAGCTTGAATGATATCCCAATATACACGTACGCTGGCAAGTCGGGAGCAAGACGCGTCGAAGAGCATCTGCCAGAGCTCGCAGCAGGCGCAGTCAAGATGTTGGCAGGAGGCTGCGTCATTGCATGTGATGCATGTCAGCGCACGAGCCTCTATGCATGAACCCCGCCATCAACCGTTGTCCTATCATCCTTCGACCCTTTGTCCTGATACATACACAATCTCACATCATCGACATGAAGTGTCTGCATGGTTGAATTGAAAGACGCAGTTGTACCGCATGGCTGGTGAGAAGACCACACTAATCGCGCTCAATGCTCTTCGCACTACCGCCACACAAACGGAGGTGCTTATACTCCGTGTATTGCTCTGGAACCGATTTGGTGATTTAGGGGCTTTGGTCCGGCTCGCATACCTTGATGCTTCGCTGGATTGCGATCACTAAGACTCACAAATCTCGCCAATCAGCTCGGTATAAACAATTCAGACGCTATTGCGGGTTTTCATAAAACATTTAGAGATTCTGAATCTATTCATCTTGCTAGCTCTACGGATCAGCCTTGCATGAAAATGGCGAGTAGCCAGCAATACTCTGCGTGATCATCGATTGTATGCTTCCGTAAGCACCAAAGCCCACCATGACCCAAGCCAGCATGAAGATCAGCATTGACAACATCCATAACGCCTGTGTCTGGCGCACAGCAGCCCTTGGCAAAGTAAAGGTCCTCCACCACGGAGTGCCTCGCTCACTGGCCATCAATTCCCTACTCTTCCACTGAGTAATATCATCACCCTTTGCATCAATCTCCGGCGGCGTCGAATTGAAGCCATGATGACACATGTACATGCAGTACATTGCTGGAAAGCCAAGGCAAATCCACGTTGCAGAGATCGCTCCAATGAGCGCCAGCAACGGCGAGAAGTATGGTATGACGTTTGCAAGGACAAACGCCAGACCGTAAACCATAAAGACAATGCTGACCCAGGACGACCAGGCGCGAAATGAGTTCTCTTCGACGACCTTGGCTTCATGTCTGTAGACTCGCCAGAACCAATCGTGGATCCGTTTGCAGGCCAACAAACCGGCAATGACACCTGCGACCACAATAGTCGGCGTAGCAATGCCGTATGCAATCTTCGCGAACAGTGGCGACGCAGAGCTCAAAGCTGGTGATCCTACGTCCGTCCCGGCATAGTAGTAGATGACAATCGAGACGACCAGGTATAGCGAACTCATGAACGAGTTGGTTGCGATCAAGGACTTCCGAAAGTCTCGAGGCTCCTGCATCTCGGCCATGACTTGAAAGTAAGCCAAATGGCCGGTAAAGGAGACCAGCATGTTCGACAGCGACATCATCCAGTCTGCAGTGGCGACGTCGACTTTGCCCGCGATCACTGCTGTGCCCAGACCTTCGCCTTCGATCGCAATATCGATCATGGCGATGAGTGTCGCTGTGAGGATGGACATGCAAGCTAAAACACATTCAGTCAGTCTCATCACCATTACTCTTGGCCCGCATCCATCACTTACATATCCCGGACAAATACGAATTTGAATTAAACGTCCTCGGCAACGAACAAAGCACACAAACCACAAACGCAATCATATTAAACACAACCGTGCACTTCCAGCTCTCGCCCGCCACCGTCCGCGCCATCACACTGAACGTCAGAATATGCGCTGCGGCTACAAACACCAACAGGATCTGGAACAGGAATTCTGCGATTACTGCCCCCGTAGTGCCCGCAACCACGTACCCGGCGTCACCGAAGCCTTTGACGTGCGGGTAGCGTTGTCGGAAGTAGTAGAGCATGAAGCCGGTGGAGAGAGTGATGAGGCCGAATGCTAGGATCACGAAGGTGCCGGCGATGAGACCCATGTCTGCTATTGAGGCTGGGAGGGAGAGGATGCCGAGGGAGACGGTTTCGGCGATGAGGACTACGCTGAAGTATTAGCTGGACGTTCTGTCAAATGCAACATGGGCGCTGGGGCGTACTGAGTGTAGCCTGGAACCAGTTGATCTTCTTGTGAGGCTGCGGGACCATTTCTCCTGGACATAGGTCATCGCCATCGAAAGTCTTGGTGTCAATCCTGGCAGGTCTGATCGTGGTGCTGGATCCATTGCTGCTGCTCGGTCTCTTCATGCATATTCTATCGCGCGTTGCTTGGAACCAGTTCTTCTCGGCCTGACCAACTCGGGTCTCCGGGGCGTCCATTTTGTAATATCGACTCGCGTTAACCACTGAGAAGCTCTATCTTTTGCAGTTTTTGGCGACCAGACAGTTTTATCGAATGCCCTTTACTTGGCGGATGATGCAAAGACTATGTACGACCGCCCACCACGACCGATCGTCTGTGGCGTTCGCATTTGTGCTGACATTTTCATCCCGACGTCGGTGCATCGCTTTGGAGACTGACAGGCATCTTGACAGAAGCATGATGTGCTGTTACGTACAAGATGCCGAAGTTTTGCCCTTGGAAAGGGAATTCTGTAAAGATATTATTTCTTAGAGTTTGCTGACTAATGGGCAGCTGATGAGAGGTGTATGGGGTTGTGGCTATAGGTCAACGAACATCGACATGTCTGGAATCTGTCTTCATGTGAAACCTACATGTAGGCTTGTGGCTCCCTGCTGAGGAGTTCAAAACGATGATCCCTTACACTGAGAACAAGAATCACAGACCGGTGGGTCATGGCTGGCCTTTTCATAAGGACGAATAAGAGGTGGACCTTTCCAATTTCCTGTGGCGATGAGTGTGCGCAGGAGCCTCCTCATATCGACATGCCAACTCCACTGGCTTTTGCGAGCGAGTCTCCTACCTTTCTTTCTCTTCCTCACATTATTCTTCTCGCAAATACTGAGATCCGGTAGGAGTGGTTGCAGATGGTCATTCGACGTGCCAACCGATCGGCCTTGACTCTTGTGAGGCCTTTGTCTTGCGCGCCTAGTCCGATCGGCATGCCAGCAACCGCCGCGAACGTCATACAACCTGGCATCAAGAGCTCCCGGAAATCCGGAAACCGGATCTGGAATCCTTCAATCTCGAAATCGGATCTCGAATCCTTCGAATCCTTCCATCTCACGACAGACTGTGCGATGTCGTCCTGCCATAATCTCAACCGCCAGCTTCACCTCTTGATTATCGGCACTGCTCTCAGCCCTCGCATCGACGCGACGTCATGAGCCAGGGCATCCTGGGCAATACGCTCGAGTCCTGCGGGCAGCCAGATGGCAAGCAGCGAAGATCCCAACCGGATGAGCATTTCCCATGTAATCAGTGGCCACAGCTCTGCTTCTCCAGTTTCGCAGGCCTGACGACGTCGCTCTTGCGTCCGCGATCACTAGTCTTCGATCGTTATTTGTAAGCGCTCTTCGAGGCCACTGACGCGGTCGCTGATAACTGCCGGCGTCTGCTCATGAACGCGAACAGGAGACCCTCTTGGCCCCTGAAACTCCAGGACATTGTTGCTGCGCCTCTCTTAACCGCTCGTGGTGCTCGTCGCACGTTGCTGACTTGTAGTTTTCCTCGTTCTATCGAATCTATCGAATTGCAACGGTTCTGCAACATGCGAAGATCGCAAGGGGCAGTACGGTCTCCGAAGCTATTAGCCTCGCACAGACATTTTGCCCACTCACTCATCTCTCCAGCGGGCCTGGTCTCACACCACGTGCCAAGAAAGTAGGCGACACGAAAGCACTAGTGCTGTCTGAGATCTCGCGGCACCAAGCAAACCACCCACCCTTCAGCCAGTCTCAGATCAGACAAAAACCCACCCAAACACTCTCAACCCACCCATCCCCAATCTTTCCATTTCTCTTCCATCCAACCCCTCCGACCCACCAACAACAAATCCCACATCCAACATCATCACCACCACCAACCCCAAACCAGCCCCGCGACCATGAAACCCACCACCCCGCTCCTCGCAACTCTCGCCTTCTTCGCCCCAAGCGTCCTCGCCGTTATCGAACCGACCTTCGATTGCAATCCCGCTTCCTGGCCTGTACGTCTCAGCATATCCCCCCTCTTCTCCTCTCTCTCTGCAACAAAAAAAAGAAAAAAATTTAGATCCTCACGACCAGAATCTAACATCTACTAACAACCCACCGCGCACCAACAGGGCGAAGGCAACTGCGACTGGCAAGACCTCAACGCCTGCAGGACCGGATGCGCAGACCGGATGTTCGTAAGTCTTCAACATCCGCGCAGAACTGAGAGGGAGAGAGGAAGCAAAGTTCCAAAAAGGAAAAAAAGAAAAAACAATCACTAACGACGATTGTGCGGTTTTCCCTCTAGTGCGGCGGCTCCGGTTTCCAAAGTGGCTGGGCGTAAGTACCTCATCCCCTCCTCCTCCTCCTCCTCGCTTAGCCGCTGGATCCTGCTCGAAAAGACGCCGAAATTCGCTGACTTCTCGCTTTCTTTTCTCAAACTTTAGCACACCGCAGAATACTTGCCAATGCCATTGCAACTAAGCGCCGCTCGTCACTCGCGCTCTTTTCGGGGGGAGGGCCTTCCACATAGGCGAATGGAAGGAAGGAAGGGAAGTCGTGGCTTTTTCGATCTTGAACAGTGCAAGGAATGGATTGGATCCTTAAATCTCATGACGGTCCTGGGACGGGGGATCCTGGCAATAGTGTTGAATCACTACAATCTCGGTGCTACCGAGTGATGATTGGAAACATGATCATCAGTATATTTGACGTGCTCATCGATGGGAAGAATTCTGGAGTCACCTCTTCACTGGCCTTTCTAAGCAAGCGTTGTATTGCTAACACCAACGAATCATAGATTGAATTGATTCAAATCAAGAGACATCGGTCCACATCCGGATTGTATTGGAAGAGATCAGATTTTGAAGGCCGAAATCCAATTCGGTCCATGCGATCCATTACTTTTCACTGGAAAATTATCCTAGTCCTAAGGCGAATGAAAAACTCGAGTCAGACACCGAGTCACCTCCACTTTGTTTACAGGATACCTGAACTCCACGCATATCATTCCCAGCCGTAGAAAAGTCTACGCGGCAAACGACGAAAATTTCGGACTATCAAAAGCCCCTCCCCCCATAGCAATGAATCAACCGCAATGCCCTACATATCAGCACACTCGTATGTCTCCGTCCACCATCCCCTGATTCTCCCTTACCCCTCGTACATCAGGACAGGACGAAGGCGCACGTGATGGCTGGCGCGAGGTCCAGATGTGGCGAGTAGAAAAGCAACAACAGCCCGCGACCAAAGTTCAAGCCCTCAATTGCGCAGCAACCATATTGAGCAATTCCAGCCGTGATTCCTTCCATCGACACTATTCACGCATCTATTTCGCACAAGGTCATGCGGTTCACCACTCCAAATGAAATCGCCGTCTTCCCCCACAAGGCCCACCACCCATTCAGAACACTACCCCATCCTCTTCCCCACCTCCCCTCCCTCCAAAAATTCCCGCACCAACCCCGCCTGCTCCCAATACCACGCCTCCATCTGCCACGAACTCACATACCCCATATGCGGACTCATCAACACCTCCGCCTTCCACTCCCCCGCCTTTCTCCACTCACTCCCCACCCCCAACGGCTCCTCCCCAAAAACATCCAAACAAACCCCCCTAATCCCCCCCCTCTTCAACACCTCCACCAACGCCCCCTCATCCACAAGCGGACCCCGGGACGTATTCACCAAAATCGCACTCCTCTTCATAACGCCCAACTCCCTCTCCCCCACAATCCCTCTCGTCCGCTCCGAAAGCACCACATGCAAACTCAGCACATCAGAAACCCTACACAACTCCTCCTTCCCCTCCACCACCTTTACAACACCCCTCCCCAACCCCACCCCCTCCGTCGCCTCGTCCGCCTTCGCCTGCGTCAAATTCTCACTCCAAGCTACGACCCTCATCCCCCACGCCAGAATCCCTACCCTCGCCATCGCGAGCCCTAACTTGCCTAACCCGAGGACCCCGAGAGTTTTGCCCGAAATATGGGAAATCATACCGCCTTGCCAGTAATTCGGATCGGATTTCAGCGCGAAATCGTCTTTGGGGACTCGAGACATCATAGCAAGCAACTGCGCGTACGCAACCTGGATGACTGTGCTTCTGCCATCGACGGGCGGGGACTCGCCGAGGGATTCGAGGTAGTTTCGCGCCTCCGATCCCTCCGGTGGCGCTTCCCCAGTCGTTCCCGTAACAATAATCCCCCTTTCCTTCGCGGCCTGCAGATCAATAGACGCATTCCTATTCCCGGCATTGAGCAGTAATTTCAGATTTGGGAGGCGGGAGAGGAGGGTGGCGGGGAAGGCGGTGCGTTCGCGGATGCTGGAGATGATGGCGTAGGGTTCTAGGCGGTTGACGAGAGCGTCGAGGTCGCGGGTGGCGGAGAGAGTTTCGGGGTAGCTGTCGACTTTGACGTTGGGGATGCGGGAGAAGTGTTTGGGTGCTATGTTGGCGTAGTCGTCGAGGACGGCGATGGGTGTGATGGATGATGAGGAGCAGGAGGTCATGGTGGATTTTGGATTGGTTGCGTTGCGTTGGGGTGGATGGTGGGTTTGTCTTTAGTATTGTTGTAGATTAATTGTTACTGGATTTCTGCCTCACTGTCAACGTGCACAATGGTAATGTGGATTTATGCCGCCTCACTCGTCTGCTGTTATCTCGATTGAAGCACATCTAAGCTCATGTGGGGCAAAAGGTAAGGTACCTCAAAAGTTCCGGCATCGGCTTCTGGCAACGGTAAGTCATATATCGGCTTTTGTCTGCCAAAAACCACCGCCAATAAATACATGGTCACAAACATACCACTGGTATCATCGAACAAATCCCTCCCCTCCTCCCACCCATCAAACCACCGCTCACAACTCCCCTCCACTCCCCACCATCGCAACCCCCATCAACCCTCTCGGTCCATCCAACCCTACCAATGCCCCAGCAGACTCCCCACCCTCATTACCTCGTCCCTTCGCCAAAATCCCAAACCTCAAAAACACCTCCGTACACGTGACCAAAATACTCAAAACGATCAACACGATAATAATCCACGTAATCCTCGTCATCTTGACATCCGCAATACTATCGCTCAAAATCTCCGCCAAATCCAAAAACACCCTACACCGCTCATTCAGCACCTGAATCCTCGGCTTAATCTCCAGGTATTCGCGCACGGCTTGGTAGAGAGGATGGAGAGTGGGTTCACTGTCCCAGAAGAAGGTCGGGGTGTCGAGCATGTTGCTTGCTGCATTATCACACACACACACACAGGTTAGCAGGAGTAGGTGACTTGAGTTTTGAGGGGGCCTGGAGGGTATTTTGTCTTACATAAGTTCACGTCGACGCGTTGTTCGAACAGCCGGCCAACGAGACCAACGACTTCTTTCCTGTCCATGCCTAGGCGTCCTTCCAGCGCGAGACGGCGGGGAACGTACTGCGCTTCGGCCATGGTGCGCTGCATTCTTTCTTCGAAGAAGGAGAGTTTTGTGCTCTGGCCGATGGCGTGGGACATGGCTAGTTTGATCATGTGGTCGGACGTGCGCAGCGTGATCATGTCGTTGTAGATTCTCGGTTTCTCCGCGTGGACATCGTACTGGAAGTGGAAATCCTCCGTCTCGAAGTCGTCCTCATCCAGTGGTCGGGTCATGAGTGGGATCGTTGTCGTGGGAGCCGGCGGCGGGAGTTTCGGCGTTGATGATGATGAGGATTTCGAGATTTTCTTACCTGTCAATTTTTGCGCAAGCTTGACAGGTGCGGAAGGTGTTGATGGGGTATTGAGGGCGCTTGTGGAGGCGAAGGTGAGGTCGGCTAGGATATCTTTTTCTTGGTTTTCGGTGAAGTTCCAGAACACGACGACACCGTAAGCATAGACAAAGAGCTCACCAACGGAATAAGCCTCTGGATTGACGCCAATGCCTGGAGAGGAGAAGCTGAGGTTGCCAGAGGAGTTGGATTCTCTTCGACTGCTCGTCTCGTCTTGTTCGCCTTTCCAGCCATTCGACCGTGCGGTGTCTTCTTCGTGCCGTCTTTGCTCTTCCGCATCTCTCTCGTGATTGTCGTCGGCTTCGGAGTCCCTGTATGGGTTCTCATTGATCTGGACTGAGTACTCGTCGCTCTCCTCCTGCCATCCTTCTCGGTACACTCTCCGCTCGTTGGCTTCAATCTGCTCGTCCAATATACTCCTTCCTCCCGGATTCTTCACCACCGGACTACTCCTTACCCGGTACCCGTCACTGCCGCCTAGCAAAGGCAGCGAATAGACACAGTACAAGCAATCATCGTACAACTTGGTCTTGGCACCATGCTGCTCTCGCACAAACGTCGCCGTCGCCTTGACCCGATAACTCTGCGCGGTGCAATACGCCGTGACCCTCGCCAGCTGCGCGTCGGCGTTTCTCTGACTCTTCGGTAACCGTTCCGCGTCACTCTTCGCCCCCTTGGCCGCACCTGCCCTCCGCTGCCTCAATGCCTCATCACTCGGCGGTGCCTCACTTTCATCCTCATAATCCTCCTTCTCGTCGCCTTCCTCGGTCGTCTCAGGCAGCAACACCAGCTTCTCACTCGTCTTGCTACTGCGCGCCGGCATATGCGCTCCACCGGCCAATGGCACGCCGACGCCTCTCAGCTTCGGCGCCAGCGGATGTCGTCCACTCGGCGTTCGCGTGTGATTGCTCGGTCGCTGGCCAGGCGGGCCTCGCTGCTGGGCGGACGGAATCTCGGAGGCGTATTGCAGCACATTGTCGACCGAGATGAGGCGGGTGCCTTGTCGTTGCGGTGTGGGGCGTGCCGGCGGGGCTTGCTTCCGCTGTTGCTGGTCGCGCGTGTCGGTGACCTGATATACATTAGACATTGCGCTCCTGCATAAATGGGAGTCTTCTGTCGTACAAGAACAGTCGGGCCTCTCTTGGGCGCGGGTCCACGTGGGCCCGCGACGGACATGTTTGCGGTGTTTGTTCGGTGTCGTGTGTTAGGTCGCTGGGGCGTGTGGCTATCGCATGACTCTGCTGACTCTCTTGCGAACTATGCGACGCACTACTGTTTCCACTCGATGTCAAGATGTTCCGGCTACCTGGGTGTGGGCAGCAACACCTCATGCACGCCAGCTGCAACGCCGAAAGCTTATGGAGCTCGGGCCTCAAAACGTCATCTCCACCCATTGAAACAACCTGAACATGAGCTACCAACCACACGTCCTGCATATCGAAAGGTCATTGACTTTCGCACACACCCATTGAAATCAATAAAACAATGGATATACAACGGTAGTTCCCTCCAACTCTCCTCACCATCCTCTGTCACATCATCACCACCATCATGCCCACCACTGCCCCCCTCCCTCGTCCCCCAGCCCGCTCCCACCCCACCGTCGCAGAAGTCTCCCTCTTCCTCCAAGCCTTCTTCCCCTCACCCCCACCACCACCACCCAACCCACCCTTCGCCCAACCCCGAAGCAAGAGCACCGAAGTCCCCTTCATCTACCACAAACCCTTCTCAAAACACACATCCGCCACCGCCCTCCACACAGAATCCGTCATCCTATCAATCACCCCAACTCCAACCTTCTACTCCGCCCTCGCCACCAGAAAGCCCAAATTAGCATTCCTCCATCGCCCCTGGAGTCTAGATCGCCGTCGCGTGCCGAGGGACGTCACGGTGCTGGCATGCCATAAAGGTTTCGATGAGAGGTTGACTGTGGGTGCGAATTTTGCGCTTGCGAGACGACTTGGGCTTGCTGTGGGCGAAGAAGGGTCGGAGGGAGGGGTGGCGTGGGGATTGGTGAAGGGGTATAAAGGGGATGAGGAGAGGAGGGTGGGGATCGTAGGCGGCTTTGCTGGAGGCGGGGCAGTATCGGCGGAGGTGATGAGGGAGAGGGTTCTGGAGGAGTTTGGTGGGAGGTGTGAAGGGTGTTTCGGCTTTGGTGACGATGCCCAACGCGTCGAAGAGGAAGAAAGAGGCGGCGTCCCTCTCCCTCCTTCCTCCACCCAATCCGGAAACGATAACACTATCACCGCCATCGCAATCATGAACGCCTTCCACCCCGAAGAAGTGACCCGAGCGCTCGATCTCGCCGTCCAATTGCACCTCATCTCCTCCGCCGACGAAGACGGGTCAAACTTGCTTTACCTCACGGGCGCGGTTAGGGAACCTGGGCTGAAGTTTGCGAGAGAGAAGGGTGTGAGAGTCATTTGTGTCGGGCATCGAGTTTGCGAGGAGTGGGGGATTGGGTATCTTGCTGAAAGACTGAGGGAGGGGTTTCCGGGGGGGTTGGAGGTGGAGGAGGTTTATGAGGAGGAGGAGGTGGTGATGGTGGGGGTAAGGGGGAAGAGGGAGGTGGAAGGGAAGGAAGAGGGGGGAGGGTGAAGGGGATGCTGTTGGTGAGATGGAGGAAGAGTCTTTGGCGGGGGTATGGCTTGCCAGCACTACGAATCGACCCTCCAACCTGCCGACCCTGCAAGATTCACAGGAATCCGCAAACAACGGAAGTCTCTGAAAATTTCTCAATTGAGACCGAGCCGCCAGCCGACTCGCCCAGCTAGCCAGTCAGCCAGCCAGACATCACCGCCACTCTCCTCGACACCGGCCCCGCACCTCACCACTCCACCGAAGCAACATTGCCACGAGCTCTATCAGTCTTCGAAACCTCGAGGCCAACGTCTAAGATCGCATAAGAGTGCTTCACGCATCTGGCGCCTACTAGGCCATCGCAGCGAGCAGAGACATGCTGCACGGTCTCATATTGATTCGTCCTCCGCTTTCATGATGGTGGCGGGCGAGCAGAATTGAAGACGATGGCGGTGGTGGAGGAAGGACATCAATTGGGTCGTTCCAGTTGGGGTACTAGGCGTTGGTCCGCCAACTCTGCGAGCGACTGTTGACACAGCTGACAGCTTGACTAAGCATTCGACCACATGCGCGTGTGCCATTGACGGCCAGAATCTTGATCGAATAGTCTATTTAACGCATGAGGGTGGTCAAGCCCTTCGAGAAGCTAGCTGCCGCCTCATAAGCTCGACGGTCTGAATCACCTCATCGATCGTTGCATCGACGACTCACTGCAAGTATCCTTATACACCTCTTCGGCAACATTTCTCGTCACCTCACCACAAATCCCCGTGCAACGCTACACTCCTCCACCCCTCAACCCCAACTCAACGTCCAATCCCCCGTCCAAGCCCCAGCACCAGTAGCGTTCTGCAACCCTTCAACCCTCAACACCCTGCTCGTCCCATTATACCTAACCCCACACCCAACCTCCACCCCATTAAACTTCACACCCGTCGGCTCACTACCAACCCCAAGCACAGTAACATTAGCCAACGTATTGCCATCCCGATACAACCCCCTAGCAGAAGCATACAGCGTCCCCTTGCTCGCGGTAAGGTCAACCAACAACGTAGCATTCGGCGTCACGCTCTCGCCATCATCGATGTAGATCTCGCCGCTCGCTGCCCCATCAGCGGACAGCGCGGCGATCAGCGACCATGGGCTCTTGCGGGATTCGGCAGTGGTATATAGCGCTTCCTGCTGCGGCAAGATAGCGCCGCCGCGGATGAAGACTGGGATGTGCCCGAGCGGTGCTGGGATGGTAACGTTCTCGCCTGGTTGCGCGGAGACGGCTTCTTGCGTGTACCAGTCGTACCATCTGAGGCTTTGTTAGCATGGCGACGACCGACTGACAGGGTAAAAAGATGTCTAATGCTTACACTTCACCCTGCGCTACGCCTGGGAAAACACCTTGGACCTCCGTCATGCCTTGGCCGAGTGCCGGCGTCACTAAGATCGACGAACCAAGCAGGAATTGATTATCAACAGCCGCCAACGTCGGGTCGTTAGGAAATTCCCAAGCAAGCGCCCGCATGACCGTGCTGCCAGTCTAGGGATACTCAGTCAGTAACACCATACACACCAAACATCAAATCATCAAAAGCGAGTATTGTTGCTTACCGTATGCGCATAATAAAACAAAGTATACAAATACGGCAACAACGAATACCGAATCGCCATCGCCTTCTTCGTCGCGACCGCCACGCTCTCCCACACATACGCCTCCTGCGAATTCGCCGCTAGAACATTATGGTTTCTGTAGAACGGGAAGAAGGCGCTCAGCTGCATCCAGCGATTGCAGAGCTCCTCGTCGGAATTGCCGTTGAAGCCGCACGTGTCTACGCCTGTGCAAGTAAAGGGTTAGAAGATTAGCGAATGTGGCAGATAGAGATGTGTGACTATGGGTGATGCTTACCAAACATCGGAATGCCAAAGAGGGCGAAGTTGAGAGCTTGGGAGATGGAGAAGTACATGTATGCGAACAGGGAGGTGTTGTCGCCGCCCCAGTGGCCTGCCCATCGGCCGCTTGAAGCGAATGTTGAGCGCCCAATGATGAAGGGGCGTTTGCCTGGGAAGACTTCGAGGAGAGCTTGGTACGTGGCATTTAGAATCTGATGGCCAAAAAGGTTGTGGACGTCGTATTCCGCTGCAACAGATAAGATCGATGGTCAGTGAAAATCTCGCTTCTCCCGCCACCAGCTCATCAAAAACCTACCTTGCCCATCCCCATGCGTAGCATTAGGACTCACCGCGTGCACCGCCAACTCCCCATTCCCATTGTTAATAACATAAGGTGGGAAATTCACATCCCTCATGCCCGGCGTGACCGTCGAACTAAAATACGGCGTCGTCGTTGTCGCACTAGGGGAAATCGCAGCATTATACGCCTCCTGCGCGGCGTTCGCCGAGCTCGCCGCCGCCGCCTCCGTGGCGTTCGTCACGTTGAATCCCTCGGGGTACGTGAGGACGTAGTCGCCGAATTCGCCTGGGAGGTAGAAACCGGGGTGCACAGGGTTGAGGCTGAGGTTGTGGGAGCCGCAGGAGCCGATGCAGAAGGAACTGACCTGAGAGTTCGTTGTGAGGTTGGGAGGTTAGGAAATTGGTTTTAGGTGGGGTGGTTCTTTTATGGCTAGGAGGGGGTGGGAAGACATACCTCGCTCATGTCGATCCAGATGCCGTCCCAGGGAATGTTGTTGTGGTGTGCGAGCATCTCGTTCGTCCACCAAGGGACGGCGTTGGGTTGGTGCCAGTCGGGGAATCTGGCAGTGATTGTCAGAAATGCTTCTGTGTCTCATGAATTGTTTCGGGGATGAGTATACGTACACGGTGTACCCTGGCCAGACTTCACCAATGTATTCACTTCCATCGGGATTCTTTAGGAAAACGTCCAATTCGTGCCCGTTGGTGTAGACGGTATAGTTGTCAGAGGCATTCGCCGGATTGGGAATGTAGAGGGCAGAGTCCACCTGGATGGTTATTAGAGTCACATTCAACTCTAAAATACGGGTCGGGGGTCGGTATACGCACGATAGGCACGTAGTGCTGTCCATTCGCATGCAGCCGCTCCAAGAACGCGTGGCCTTCGGGATATGGGAAGGTATTTGGATCGTTGACGAAGTCGCGGTATTGGTACATATAATCGATGTCCGTCTAGTAGACATTAGGTCAGTAACAATCCTGGACGGCGAAAAGGGAGGACGAGGGCGATGTGTGAGCTTTCAAACACCCGACCACTACTCCATCCGTACTTACCCAGATATACTCCAGCGGAATATCAAATGCTCGATACGTGTTGACCACATCCTCTACCTCGCTCCAATTCTTATATCCCCACCGACACTGATGAAAGCCAAAAGTCGAGTACATCTGCATGGCGGGCAGGCCAATAGCTCCAGCTTGATATTGCTTCGTAGCGGCCACGGCGTCGGGGCCGTGGAAGAAGTAGAGATCGATCGTACCTCCCAGAGCTCTCCATGTGAGATTCGTAGGATTCAAGACGGCCTCAAGGCCATGTGCGTTCCGAAGGTAGACGCCATGAGTGTAGCTTTCGTAATTCCCTGCGGCGCTGACGTTTTGGGTCGTGATCAGTGTTTTTTCACCGGTTGTGTCGTTGATTTCGAAGTATCTGGTATCGAGGTAGATAGGGTGGTTGCCATAGATATTTGAATCTGGATGTGATGGCTGTCAGTAGTTGTATCAATATCCAGTACATTGCTCGCCTTGAGGACTCACCGATGGTATCGCCAATATCAGCCGCCCAGAATGTGGCCGTGAAGTTATTGCCTGCAAGTGATGGGTATGATGGTCAGTCAATGTCTCAAGCGCTTGACTACCAATCAGAAACTCACCCAACCGTAGGTCATGAATCCGTTCACCCATGCCATACAGATTGTACTCTTCTGGCAGCTGCGTGACAAACTCAATGAACTGATTCTCATACACAAGCACACTTCCTCGTGTATCGAATACTACATCGCCCGTAGACTTGCGGATCACCGTGAACGAGAACGTCGGATCATTAGACCAAGTGACTTGAAGATCAATATCTTGGGTATCCGTCTCGTTGCCTGCCTTCGCAGGAAGTGGAACGAGCTCCTCGGATAACAAATACTCGCTGGCATTGCTACTGTCGATGTACGCAGGCTGGATACTGATGTGAAGGCGGTCTGCGCTCTGGACATCAATTTCTAGCGAGAGTGTCTCGATATCCGTGCCGTAGACATTGCATGCTGGGCCTGCGAGATTCAAGGTAGCTGTCAAGCCGTTCAGGGTGTGTTTCGCATCGCTGGCGATGTATCCAGGGCAAACGACCTGAGCGTTTGTGGCGTTCGGGTCCTTGATATTGGGCAAGAGATTCGCACCCACATCGGCCGATGCTGGGACAGTAAACTGGACGCTGTATGTTGATACCGTCCCGTTGACGGTCGCTGTATTGTAGCTCGGGGTTGCCGTAATGGTCGCAGCTGCGCTATTAAGACCATCCGCTGCTGGTGTTCCGGTGCTCAATTGCGCAGATGCTAACGATCCTGCTGCCAGAAGAGCTTTTCTCCAGCTCAAACGCGCCATAGTGTGGATCAAGTCCTGGCACTGCTCAAGGATATCTGCTGCAGAAGACAGCAGGGCAAGCTGAAGCTGTGCCATGCCGCGGCACGCTGTGCATCTTATGCCTCTGCTCGGGTCAGCAATGCCGTTGGTTATCAGCGTCAGCAATGCCTTTGCATACAGCGTCGTTCATGCCCCACAAAGAAGTCACCTGTGACGATCGCTTGTGTTCAGGAACAGAACAAGCGTCATGCAAGCTCCTCCACAGCAGCGGAGGCTCCGCAACGTGGAGGTGTTTCTCATCCAATAATCAGATCGGGAGTGCGCCACATAGTCTGCATGTGCTATTCAACCATGTTAGATCTTCCGTGAATTCTCGGCAGACTCGTCGTTATTCCCTCCGACAATCTTTCCGAAGAGTTCGAGTAGGCCCGATAGCTGCTGCGCGAAGGACGATCACAGCGAGACGCCTCCCATTGATGGTAAGGGCGATGTGGAGAGACCGGGCTACAGGTAGAGATTTCTTACCAGTGCCTGGGATCTGGACGTCTTTTCGCGAATATATACGATTCATTACTTTGTGTACGACATATGTAGTATCCCGAACTCCGTCGCAATGCCAAGAGCTTCCAACATGTAATCATACCCGTCCTCGCTATGCAAGCGCCATCATTGTGATTTGTTATACCATGAGCTGGCGACCGCCTATGCCTTGAAGACAACCTCTCTCTTCGATGAAGATGTAAGACAGTTGCTCACATCAACCTTGGTCACAGTAGCATCAACAGCCCCAAAGTTGACAGCGTTGCCATTCGTCAGATCGTCCAGTCCTGTTTGCGCAATGTTCAATCCAGAATCTGCGTGATCGATGGCAAGCACATGGATCGACTTGCCGTTGTAGTCGACTTGGTAGCATTGCCCACACTCGGCTGAGTTCCATCCCGCGATGTCTGAAGAGCCGCCGATGTACGACGATGCCGAGAGTCTGTCATCGATGTTGCCGAAAGTCTGCCAGCCATACTTGGTGATGAGGCCGTTGGTGCCGTCGGAGCAGGCAACGGAAGTCAGGCCTGTGTGATGTTATGTTCAGTTTGATGGACAGTATGAAGCACATCAACCTGACTTACTCGCGTCTCTATTGTCGTAGGTAGTGTCGTATGAGACCCTAGTGGCTACAGTACCTGATGCAGCTGCGAGCAATGTGATGGCGTTGAAAGTCTTCATGTTGATGCTGTGTGATCTGGATGTTTTTGTTGTGCGTCGGAAAGTGTTGCCTGATCGCGTAGATGAATGCTTTGCTGTCTGTAGAATGCTGTTCAACATGCAGTGTGCATGGCAAGTCCATGTCTACTTATACCGCACTGATGCATGCCAGATATCTGCAGTGCTATGCCAAGGAGCACATCTCTCTCGTGTACGTCCAATACCGTGATGTTCGTATTCGGAGAAGGACTGCAGTACTGGCCTTGGCATCGTCTCTAGCAAGCATCGCACGTACACTACTCGGTGCGATCTCAGACGAATTATCGAATCGCGCAGACATGTGTCCATGAATGGCAGCCACTAAGGCATGCGACCTCGAATTTATGCAGTGGTATGCTTAAGGTCCTCTTGGCGGCACACTAAGTTCGTGGCGCAGCAGATCTTTCTATTTTCATTAGCGCCTTATATAACGTTACATATGAGCAGAGAGGTGCGAGACATAGCTCCGTAAAGCATCGTCACGAATGTTCGATGCTTTATCAATATCAAATAAGCTGTGCCAGTAGCTTAGTCGACATCTTTGCTTCTGTAGCGTCGAGAGCGGGCAAGTCAGATCGCGGCGTGAACATGAGCTGGTCCATTAAGGTAGTCATGCGATATACGATGCAATCGACTTTGCTGCACAGACGCCATCGGCGGCTGCATTGAGTGCTGTCATGTCCCCGTACACTGAAAACGATCATGTCTTGGAAGCTCGTCGGTACCAATGGACACCCAACGCGTCGGCGCATCTTCTGTCTTAGCATCGCGACCGTGAACGAGGCTTATGCGAGGTGGTGTCTGCTACGAGGATTTTCTCAAGTCGCAGAAGACTTTCTTGATTTCCGCATACCTAGACTGCAGTCGATCAGATATGTTAGAACACCATGTGGTCATCGTCGATGAAGAGCTGCTCGTCGATTCAAGCGACCGGATCGGCTCACTCGCAAAGGACCGAGCAGTGACTTGATCGATCACTCGGACGTTCCGTCCAGTTCTCAGCTCGATACGATGCGAACGCTGTGAACTGCTACGGCAAACGCAAACATGCCTTGTAGGAGCGAACAGCGATGAGACTAACGAGAGGAGATCTGGCGGGATAAAGTTAGCGAAACGTCTATTACCATCTGCTTCGGCTTCCAGAGCGAGGTGCCCAATTCCATCGGCATATCAGACACATTGAGAAGATTGATAAAGCTGGCTTTTAAGCATGTCCAACCACAAGTCAAGCCGGGCTGGACGACTCTTATGGCCCCAGCTGCTGTCATCATATGAATGGGTAGAAGGCAGCAATGTCAAGACTTACCACCAAGAACGCAAACCAGCTTGTCTTCAAGGAGCGATTGTGCTTGCACAGGGTCAGTCTGTCATGGACAGGAACCGAGTCTCGTCCGAGAACGGTCGCAATGAGACGAGAATACCGGCCCGAAAGGCCAAGTCGTGGTCTTTTCCAATGCCTGCCGGGATTGCCGACACGCAGGGTTTGTGCCTCTATAGAAGACGCGAAGAATTGAGCGGCGCGTCGAACACCTTGTTTAGCAGCTAGGTGCCACGAAGAAGGCATGTCCACATGCACTTCCGTTCGGGCGTCATTCGCGGTCCGATCACGGTAACCAGGTGATACGCTGGTAGGCACAGCTTGGAGGAAACGTCCCCCACAATGATCCAAATTTTTCGAAGGTTCATCCAGTCTTTGTGACTGCCGATCGCTGACCTACGTTGTACAAGCAATTGCCACGCGAACCCTTGTACCACTGGCATTGTCGTGCTAAGGCGCCAGCCGCTGACCGTATGTCGTAGTACGCAATCTTAGATCAGCTAGCAATCTTTGTACACAGCCATTAGCTGCACCACCCCTCTTTGTTCGGACATACACTCCGTCCGCGAGCTAAGCAGAATCTCCGTCAGCCTGCTGCGACCACTTGACGCGCTGCTTTGTCGATAATGACTCGTCAAAGAGCAAGACGATCTGCTTCTCAGGCGGCGAGGTTGAAACGCGAGTTACGAGACCTTAATGGGATATGCTGGCCTACAGCTGATTTGAAGTGGGCACATAGGTGAGCTGTAGGGCAGCATAGGGGTCAAAGCTAGTTTGGTAGTTATGCCGCGTTCGTTCGTGCGACTTCTGACGTAGTGGAGCCCAGGGTGGGCCGTTGCAAAGTCTCTTCGCGCGCGGGATACTGGAAATTTGGTTTTCCTTTGACCGCTAGCTCAGGGCAATGCTGGGACTCTGCGGCTGCTGGCGTGTGAGGCCGAGCTTCGCGCACAGCAGGCCGAATGTCCTGTTATGTCGCTATAGCTTATGTTAGGAAAGGAGCATAGACGTGGCGGCTGAAGCTCTCCTTCCGCGCCGTGCCAGGACCCAGATGCTCATTTGGCCGCCGTAGCTGAACTCTCTTTAAACCTTCCGCTGCTGCATGTGCATAGCCGTAGGAGTGACGCAGGTCTCGAGTGTCGTCTTCACGTTCTATTCACGTGTGGCCTCGAGGACTGCAGTGAATCTACATACTGCATTCAGCGGTGGTGACGCACCCTTCTCTTCGGTTGCGATCAGCCTGCACGGCACAGCGCCAAGATAGTCACATCCCAGCAGCTGCGTCGAGAGCCGAATCTGCCATCCAATCAATCCAGGGTCCAGGTATGTGCTAGCTTCGCGTTCTCACCCTGAACGTTCTGCGCCGACCTAAAAACGGCGGCACTTTCATCACCAGCAACTGCTCGTCGTGTGCCGGCCGCCTTTCGCTCCTTTGGCACATAGCAACGGACCTCTTACCTCCTACTACGTCCGGCGCTGCATCCCCCATCACGGTCGGCACCTATGCTCGTGGTAAAACGAGCGTGAACAAGGGGCTCGTCCGAGCGGGCAGCCGCCGCAACTCTTACGACCACGCGCCCCACTCACACCTATCGATATACTACTATCTCCCCTTCCATTACCGCCAGCACCATACCGGACACCTGCGCCGAGCCTGCGCCTACACCACACGCTGGCATGCAGCTCTGACCCGCCGACGCAGTCGCTCACGTCGCCCGTCATGATCAGCGAGACCACGAGCGCTGCCGTAGCTGGCATCCTCTCCAACTTCGCCAAGCAATATACGCCATTGGACGAGGCCTCATTTCCGGCACACGTGATCGCGAATGGTGTCAAGAGCACGCGGATCAGCCTGCCCGGCGAGGACAATGTGGAAAAACGCGCACTGGAGCGCGAGTTGACTGCCCTGGCTACCCGCATACAGTTCCTCGAGGCCAAGGCCACCAGTGGCATATCATCATTGCCAATCACACCCAACGAGCCGTCGGCGTCGGTGTTCGCATCAGAACAGCCAGCTTCGCCGCGCTCGGTGAAGGAGCTGTCGGATCGGAAGAGGTCTGCGTCCTGGGTCAACACGCTGCTCGCTAAGAACGAGGGCGAGCCGTCCACTCGACAGCTGACCGAGGAGCAATTCGCCTTCCTCCGCGAGCACATCGACCAGCAAGCCGCTGAAATAAAGAATCAGCGCGACTTCATAGACAACATCAAGGGCCAATTAGCACACCAACAGACTGCCACGAAAGCTGCCCTGGACACGCTGGGCAACTCGTCTTCCATCGAGCAACTCAAGCGCGAGATCGAGAAGAATGCGCAGATCAATGCTACGTATCAGAAGGTGCTCCGAGAAATCGGAACCATCATCACTGCGGTTGCGAATGGAGACTTGAGCAAGAAGGTCCTGATTCATGTCACGGAGAAAGATCCAGAGATTGCACGCTTCAAGCACACGATCAACAAGATGGTAGATCAACTACAAGAGTTTGCTAGTCAGGTCACGCATTTGGCGAAAGAAGTAGGAACGGAAGGGCAGCTCGGCGGCCAGGCTGTCGTCCCGGGAGTGGATGGCATCTGGGCCGAGCTCACAAAGAATGGTATGGTTGGATGCTAGAGCAGCAGGAATATTATTTGCTGACTTCGTGTAGTGAACGTGATGGCCCAGAATCTCACCGACCAAGTACGAGAGATTGCCGTTGTGACGACCGCAGTTGCCCAAGGTGACCTCAGCCGCAAGATTCAACGACCCGCAAAAGGCGAGATTCTGCAATTACAACAGACCATCAACACCATGGTGGACCAGCTACGGACATTCGCAACCGAAGTCACGCGCGTGTCGAGAGATGTCGGCACGGAAGGTGTACTTGGAGGGCAGGCACAGATCGAAGGGGTCCAGGGCATGTGGAATGAGCTCACAGTGAATGTGAACGCCATGGCCAACAATCTCACGACTCAAGTGCGCGATATTGCCGAGGTGACGACTGCCGTGGCTCGAGGTGATTTGACACAAAAGGTAAAGGCGCACTGCAAGGGAGAGATATTGGAGCTCAAGAGCACGATCAATGGCATGGTGGACCAGCTGAGACAATTTGCACACGAGGTCACCAAGATTGCACGCGAAGTCGGAACAGAGGGTCGACTGGGCGGGCAGGCGACTGTACATGGCGTGGAAGGCACGTGGAAAGATTTGACGGAGAATGTGAATGGAATGGCGAACAACTTGACCACACAGGTGCGAGAGATTGCTGAGGTCACAACAGCTGTGGCCAAAGGAGATCTGAGCAAGAAGATTCAGGCTGAGGTAAAGGGTGAAATACTGGCCTTGAAAATCACCATCAACGACATGGTTGATCGCCTGAGCACATTCGCGTTCGAAGTCAGCAAAGTCGCAAGAGAGGTCGGGACTGAGGGTACACTCGGCGGCCAGGCCGAAGTGAACAACGTTGAAGGCAAATGGAAGGACCTGACCGACAACGTCAACACAATGGCTGGCAACTTGACCACTCAAGTGCGCAGCATATCCGACGTCACGCAAGCCATCGCGAGAGGCGACATGAGCCAGCGTATCAAAGTTCATGCCCAGGGTGAGATCAAGACTCTGAAAGACACAATGAATGACATGATTACCAGACTAGATGCATGGTCTCTAGCTGTGAAGCGCGTCGCGAGAGATGTGGGAGTCGATGGCAAGATGGGTGGCCAAGCAGAGTCAGAGGGCATTACCGGTCGCTGGAAGGAGATTACGACCGACGTCAACATAATGGCTCAAAACTTGACATCACAGGTGCGAGCTTTTGGTGATATCTCGAATGCAGCAATGGCTGGCAATTTCAGCAAGATGATCACAGTGGAAGCTTCTGGTGAAATGAATGAGTTGAAGAACAAGATCAACAAGATGGTATCGAGCCTACGAGAATCGATTCAGAGGAACAACCAGGCACGTGAAGCTGCCGAGTTGGCCAACAAGACCAAGTCCGAATTTCTGGCGAATATGTCCCACGAGATTCGAACACCTATGAACGGTATTATTGGTATGACGCAGCTCACATTGGATACAGAACTCGAGCAGAATCAACGCGACATGTTGAACATTGTCTTCTCACTTGCGAACAGCTTGTTGACCATCATTGACGATATTCTGGACATCTCGAAGATCGAGGCGAACCGAATGATCTTAGAAGAAGAGCCCTTCTCGCTGCGCAGCCTGGTGTTCAACAGTCTGAAGTCATTGGCTGTCAGAGCAAACGAGAAGGACATCAGTCTGGTGTATGATGTAGACGCGTCAGTACCGGACTACATTGTGGGCGACTCATTCCGACTACGGCAGATCATCCTGAATTTGGCAGGCAACGCAATCAAGTTCACTGAGCATGGCGAAGTGCGCGTCAAGATCTTCTCCGATCCGACCACAAGATGCGACCCAGGCGAAGTCGTAGTCAAGTTTGCAGTCAGCGATACAGGCATCGGCATCCACTCAAACAAGCTCGACCTCATCTTTGATACCTTCCAACAAGCGGATGGCTCGACAACGAGGAAGTTTGGCGGCACTGGCTTGGGCTTGTCAATTTCGAGGCGACTGGTCACGCTCATGCGTGGTAGGATGTGGGTTGAGTCGACATATGGACAAGGCAGCTGCTTCTTCTTCACATGCGTCGCACGGGTCGGACCCTCGGAACTTGGCAAGATCCAACCGCAGTTGAATCAATACCGGAAGCACAAGGTCCTATTCATTGACCACGGCGAGACTGGCTTCTCGCAAGAGATCGCTTCGCACATCAAGGCATTGGACCTGGTGCCTCAGGTTGCGGCGCAGCCGCCCCTGGATCGAACAGAGGCGTTCGACTGCGTCATTGTCGATCAGACCGAGACTGCGCAGAAGTTGCGTGACACCGAGAGATTTAAGTATATCCCTATTGTCATGGTAGCGCCAAAGATCTCGGTCAGCTTCAAGACAGCGTTGGAGAACGGCATATCGAGCTATATGACCACGCCGTGCCTTGCGATTGACCTTGGCAATGCTCTGATACCGGCACTAGAAGGCAGAGCGGCACCCATCTCGGCCGACCACTCTCGAACCTTCGACATTCTACTGGCAGAGGACAACGCGGTGAACCAGAAGCTGGCAGTCAAGATCCTGACTAAGCACAACCACAAGGTCACAGTTGCGAATAACGGACAGGAAGCATTTGACGCTATAAAACAGAAGAGATTCGACGTCGTACTTATGGACGTGCAGATGCCAGTCATGGGCGGTTTCGAGGCCACCGCGAAGATCAGAGAGTACGAGCAGCAACACGACATGGCACGAAGCCCGATCATTGCCCTCACTGCCCACGCCATGTTGGGCGATCGCGAGAAGTGCATTCAGGCACAGATGGACGAATACCTCTCGAAGCCATTGAAGCCCAACCAATTAATTCAGACCATCCTGAAATGCGCAACGCTTGGCGGCGCGCTCTTGGAACGAAAACATGACACACGAGCTGGCCAGCACAACGACAAAAGCCACAGCCGGGCCGGATCGATAAACCAGAACCACGGCGACCCTGCGAGCGGCGGTAGCTCGCATCTTAGTACCCCACGCCGTCCGGGCGTCGATCGAGGATACACGGAAGGCGGACCGAGTGGGATTGAGAGCCCGGCGCTCGTGACGGCGGATCAGGAGGACCCGATGGCGCAAAGAGTACGTGAATCTGCTGCTGTTATTGATGCGAGCGTTGTGCCCCCTCCTCCTCCCCCAGTTCATAGTACACTCAATTTGACGTCGCATGTGAGCGGTGCGCAGGCGAGTAGTGAGGTGTCGATGTTGGATCTTAGCGAGAGTGAGCGGGATAGGGAGGTTAGGAGACGGGCGATGTTGGTGCCAAAGACGTCGTCGATGCTTGGGAAAAGGGGGCGGAGTTCATGAGCTCGCTTGTTTGCTTTCGCTCTTCTTTTGGGACGGCGGGAACATACATGCATGGGTGGTGTCATTGGATAATGTCTTTGGGAGTTGTCTGCTGCATTTCTGGGCGTTCCTTGCTGTTGCTGGTTGCGAATGTGCGATTATTTGCTTTTTTTTTGCTGCTTGCTTTTGCTGCCTTTTCTGCCTTTCTGTCCATTACTATATCCCTGCATCTCTTGGCGCGACCCAAAATGTCAGAAAGGAAAACCACTGACATCAAAGTAGGAGATCCTCCTCCGCTCGCACAGCAGTTGACATGCCGCGACCGCACGCAACAACGCCGCCTCTGCCGCTCCGCCCTCCGCCACGGCTTTCGAGGTCCGTCATCTTCACGTCACCACCACCTCTACCGCCTCCTCCAACTCCGCCTCCGAGAACGGCCCGCCGCCACCGAAGCGACGCCGCCTCTGCTAGTGCGCGTTCTTCTCCGGGGGAATGAATCGATTTATTAGTGTCTGTTGTGTCTATCCTGTCTTGCATTACTTGCATTATTCAATGTTTCTTGGCCATCTTGCGTTTTGGCCACGATGATTCGACGACAATGACCGCGCTAGTGAGCTCAGCAGGGAGGGTGAAAGGGGTCTGGCGAGCGATTGGCGATGGGTGTTACATGTGTTGATGATGATAGGAGAGCAGGGTTTGGGGTGTTGTTGCTGCGGTCGTGGGATGGTTGCATTCATTCTTGTTTACTTGCTGCTCGTAGGGCTTGGACTTTGGGAAGTGGGATGCGTGTAGCTTGGAGCTACCTTTTGGGCGCAAGAGTTGGGGAAGCAAAGTTGATTGACGTTGTTCTTGGCGTGGGTTGACCGCCGCGTCTTGGGTCTGATGATCTTGGGGAAACTTGCTCAGGGTCCTGACCATGTCCCGTGCTCTTCGAGGAGACGCGCAAGAGCTCCTTGGATCTTTCATCTTTCTGGATTGCCGTCTTGGCAACGCAGGCATTTGGGGAGTCGACCGAGAAGTATACTTTGATACCGCTTCTGGCATATGAGTGAGTTCAGGGAGGATGCATTGCGAGCGGCGTTGGCTGTGAAGGCCCAGCTACATCAATGATGATACCTATGTATGTCTTTATGACGAAGATGTTTTATATCTGCTGTGCTTGGCTCTCTGTTGATCGCATACCTTCACATATGGTTTACTTGATGGGTGTAATTTTGTGGTTGTGGGGCTCGATATCGCACGCTACATTCTTGGGCATGGTGTTCAATTGTGAAATCCGGGACTCTTAGAGCTAACAATTTCGCCATCGATCCTTCAAGCACCGCGTACAAGATGAGTATACCTCTTCTCGATCTCAGCGTCTTTGTTAGGAAGCAGAGACAAACACACATGCCCTTGATTGGTGGCAGCTCGCCGAGATACTCGCGATCACTATCAGGCGGTCCTCTTCACGTTGCCTGGATTGTCGCTTGAGGGAGAGCACCGGGTCTCAGATAGTCAATCATACTGATGCTTATTGGGAATGTATCTAGAAGGGGTCATCAGGTGCGCATAGCCGAATCTTCCAGAAAGTGTAAAATAGGCTTTGGAATAGCCTTCCCCTTCGCAGTCCGACTGGTGCTGCTGGAGGCTGCGGGTAAGAGGAGGCCAGTCGATGAGACGGACGAGGATGCTGACTCCTGCGGTCGATAGATACAAGAACAATGTTTGAGGGATCAGAATCTGCTATCTTACTGGAAGTCGGCAGCGTTGTTGCTGCGGAGTGGATCGAATCTGCGCCCACTCATCACGGCTCAGACGTCCTCTACACCCGTGGATTGGCAGAGGCGAAGGTGCAACAAGGCTTTTTTTCCCATCGATCTCTCATCTACCACTCTCGTCACCTCCAACAGTCATCGTTGAACATGGAAACAGACGTCAGCCCACAGTGCGTTCCAGACGTTTATCGACCAAGGCATATGGAGACAAAGGGTGGCTGTGATGCACGAATGAGAGCCGCTGTCCGGAAGCCGTTAGAAGCACGTACAGAATGCTTGCGATGTCCAGTTGATACAAGATTGGGTGACCGCTTCAGCCCACCGATTTGCCGCGGTGACCGACATCTGAAGCAGCCTTATCATCTCATGCCTTGACAGACTTGAGAGCTCTGACCATTGATGGCAAGAATACAGGTCCCAAAATCCCATCCAAGCTGTCCAGTATGTCAACAGTCAACGCTGTCACAGTTGCCTGACGTGTGCCTGCCATTTCGTAGGATCATTAATGGTCATGAAACTTTGATTGATTGCATGGAACATCGAAGCAGACAACCCGCACCTTGTCCCATCCATGTACCGACCAACGGCATGTGGAACCGCATCTCCTCCACAGCTCTCAACCAGGATTGACTAGTTCTCACTACACGGCTGACTCCACTACTGCAGAAGCTCTTCGTATATCGCTCACCCCTCGCAGCCATCTGCAATGGTAACGGCCCGCGTGCATCGTTCATTTTGCCTCCAGCCGTGCCGTGGCCCAAAGCCCAACGCAATGCACAGCTAGAAACTGCCAGCCTGGAAAGTACTGCCGACGAGGCTGATGGATGTTAAGCGGTCGTATAGCGGGGATGATCATTCCTCCAATCGCCTGCAGCAGACGTGAGCCGTAAGCCAGCTGATCCGGTCTGAGCCGTGGAGAAGATCGGTACCTCTGCCGTGGCGTTCACGGCTGAGTTGCTTTGCTGTTCGGTGTCACTCTCGGGCGACAGAGAAATGGGATCCATGCGATCTTGTGCATGTACTGGGACGAGGATGTCAGCTATGTTCATTGTTCTCCGCCTAGGGCATTCCCAAGGCTGAGACATAGGGCTTGCTGTGCGCTGTGAGCATTCTTACAAGTCCGCGCAACATTCTAGAACTCACGTGGCAGGCATGCCATCGCAACGTGGACCGCAGATCCAGCAATTAAGGCGAGAGACCCAGTTTTTTGCGCCTCAAAGCGTAGCGATAGGTCCGACGAATTCGCGTACGACTCGTCCAATGGCGCTAGACGTTGGCCTGGGCCGCCGATCGAACGTTCGCACCGTGACTCTAGCCGTCTGGGGCCTTGCGTTCACTGGCCGTCGCAGATCCGAACCCTATCTTCGCGCAACAACTTTGGTTCGTTGGAGGAGAACAGATAGCATTTGCAACCTTCTTCGTGGCGTTGGGCATTCTCGATCGTTGCTTGTCGACGCGCTGTTAAAACCCGTCGCCATGGCTAGATAGCGCCACGCCTCAGCCGTGCGTGGCTTTGTCTCATAACACCGGAGTCGCGCCTTTTAAAGGAGTGCTCAGTGGTGTCGAGTCTGTCGACTCCCCTGTCCAGGAGCTTTGTTCATATTATCATCTATCCTACGCACCCCGCCTCCAGACTGCTCAAACTCACGAAGGTCTTGCGGGATTGTCTTACCCTGATCCTTCGCAAGTTCGAAAGGCTCAAGCTTGGTTTGGCGAGTGCAAAGAGACATGGACATGATGTTCGACGACAACTTTACTTTCAATGCTTCGCGTTCGCCTTCTCTATCATCAGCCTCCACCGAATCGTTACCAGAGCATTCACGATCGGTATCGCCTTGCTCGGCCACAAGCTCTTGGCCGCCCCCACCCTTCTCCGTTACAGACTTGGCAGCGCAGTTCTCGAACTCGCGATTACGAAGAGATGCCCAGATTTGCTACGACTCATGCGAGGCGTATGCTGCTCAGGACGACGATGCAGGCTGGACGCTTGAGCCTGAGGAGGACGAGGATGTGCAGCTATCGCGGACACAAACATTCCCGATAATACAGCCCCCGAGGCCACACTCTCCATCACAACGGACCCGGCGGCAGATGAACGCGCGATTACTTTGCTCAACTTCGCATCATCGCGATATTTCGGCTTTGGTCTCCAGCATGGTGCGATCGGGCTCGCAATGCACAGTGTCCCCGCCCGAGGCCATTACAGCGACTGCAGAGCCTGAAGATGAAGGCTATGACAGCAGTGACAATTCAGCTGGGCAGTCACGAAGGCTGAGCTTGGCAGCATCTAGGTCCAGAGGGGGCTACAGACGTTCGTTGGATTTTATGAAGTCATCTAGTGGCGCATGTGTCAGCAAAAGCACGAGGCTCAGGAAGGACAGGACTCACTCGAGGAGAAGAAGTTCGGAGAAGTAAAACAGTATCATCTTCTGTTCTGCATTTGATAGGCGCTTCATTCGCGTTGAGGGACATATGTGTTATTAGCAAGGTGCTTTGGCGTTGACCACGTCGTCGACATTGAGGGAAGGTGCGTTGAGGCTGGCGCGGCCCCCTCATCAAGGAAGGCATGCAATGATATGGACATTGCTGAGAGACGGAACTTAGAGATGTGGTCTCGAGTAGGGCACAGTCTGTCTCGTTGAAATGGTGTCATTGTACCGTGGCATAGATACATGGACTATCAAATCAAGTACATGCCCGTTTGTGGCAATGCATGTGTATTCTCTCAACTCGCAAGCTCGATTCTGCTGTTGTGAAGGCATATGCGTTGCATGTGCATCCCTGCTTGGCGAGTGTTTGCAACGCTGCGCGCGGAAGTATTGCTTGCAAGTGTCACAGTGATGCATTATTCAGAGATCGGAGCGCTTTAGCTCCAGGGCAGCCAGTCCTTAAAGCGCCGCCGCTGACGCCAAGCTCATTTACTAAGCTATTCCGACACAAAAAGTGGCGACGTGGAAGTCGATTCTGAGGACGACGTTCCCGTCGACAACGAATCTGAGGACGACGAATCTGAGGACGACGAATCTGAGGAAGACGACCTCGAGGAAGAGGAGCCCGAAGGAGACACAGAAGCAAACAAGTGCTTGTGGGCGTCCGCCTTGTAGCGCAGTATCTCATCCTCGGGCTTAGGCTGAAACTTCAACGGAACATCGTCAAAGCCGCAGCTTGTGACGACCTCCTTGATGGACCGCAGCAGATCATCAGCTGATATGCGCTCCGCAGGCTCCACTGCCAAACATTGTTCCACAAGGTGCACCATGCTGCTCGGATACCGCTCGCGCACCCCTTCAGCGACTGGGATTGGGTTCAGTCCGTGATCGACGTTGGCCTCGGGTGATATCTGCAAATCCATTAGGTTGAGCATGACTTTCCCGACTGTCCAGACATTGGTGTACGAGGCAAGAGCTTCGTGTCCATATTCTTGCTCGGGGGGTTTGTAACTATGAAGCGGTCAGCATCATGAGTTTCCTTATACTATATTTGCGAGGCATGCGTCGACTCACCCGGGGGAGCCCCAGCCGCAAAGATCGTCCGGATTCTTGTAGTCCAGGTTCTTCCCAGATCGCTGTTCTCGTTCCTGCTGGGTCTTGGTCAAAATGCTTACTGCCATACCAAAGTCTCCCAGCTTTGCAGCTGGAACGCCAGGCCATTTCGACTCTGCCGGAACATCCAAGAATATATTACCAGGCTTGAAGTCCCTGTGCACCACGGTTCGCCAGTCGTCTGGTAGCTGCTCACCAGGCAATTCGCCCTTACCCATGACAGCCACAGCTGCCGCAAGAGTCTCGAAGATCGCCCACAGTGCTCTGACTGGTATGTTACTACTAGATGATCAGCACGATGTGTTCGAAGATCTTGGCATAGTATAAGGCGGCGGCTTACGGATGCGGCTCGTGATGGAATGCTGCAGATATCTTGTGGTTGCGTATCAGTTGATACAAATCGCTGTGTACCTACGCTATAGCGTCAGCTTGCTTGCACTTCGAGCTAATGTCGAACAGTGACTAACGTAATGTGGCATATAGAGTCGATACATCGCCCTCTTCTCGTACAAAGCCCATGTCAGGAGTTCGACAAAAGGCCACGAGTGTCTTGACCCACTCAGTACGTCCATTACATCGGCCTCTCTTGGGACGCGCGGATTGAGGCTACTCCAGAAAAGTGGGCTATCCCACATCGCTTCGGACACGTACGACTCTTTTACCACAGCCCTCTGCGTCAAGTCAGCGCGAGCCTGCTCGCCTCTAGATATATCACGGGACCTACTTGCACAAGTCTCCCGTTCTGGTCCTCCTTTGCCCACAGTCCTGCGTGGCCATAACCTCCATGGCCTACTGTGTCAACGAAGCGCCAGGTGCCGGCAGGGGAACCATAGCCGAGGCTTTTAGCAACTGCTGCAAGGTTTTTCGGCTTGATGAACCTTGCAGCAGGCGGATCCTCAGGCTGGCGTGTGTCCTGCTCGAGCAGCGTTCGGATACTTGCTTCATTGTCCCAATCATGGCCGAAACCGTGCTCGTGCAACAGTCGGAGGATGCGCCGGAGGACCAGAGCAGGCTGTATGAATGGCGATTCGTTTCCCTCGTCTGTGGCTTTCTGATAGTACCTCTTCAGTGGCGAAGGGGCATCTAGTGCGTAGAGCCGCTGTTGGAGGGCAGAAAGCTCGATGTCGTTCAATTCTGAGAATCGTTTCGGCTGCCGCTCTGCTGCTTCGATACCTATTGCATCCTGATGTGCATCGTAATCCTGGTCAGACGTATAATCTGCCAACGACCCATTATGGTCCTGGGTGAGCGCTTTGATGGTACGTCACTGTCTAACAGTCCTTCTTGCGATTTACGTCTCTCTTGGAAATGCCGCTCATGACCTGTATGCTCAGCACCGCCTCGCTGCGATTTACTCGGGAACTCTCCGGCATCAAGGGCGATTTGCACAGCCTTTCTAGCTTGTGCTGGTCTTGGCGCGGCACTCGGCTCTTGAGCATCTGCATTTACAGACTGGGCGAAATTCTCCAAACGAGGGCCCAAACCCTGCTTGGCGAAGCCACCCAAGACCTTCCTGATCTTGCGCAGTACCTTGTCATTCTCCTCCAACAGTTGTCTCGTGTATGCCAACGACCGCTCGAGCAATTGAGAGTTTCCATTCCTGTCGTTGCGAATGATCGATTGCTGGATAGCGGCGAGTGAGGTCAACGAGCTTTGCAGCGCCTTTCTATGACCCAGCAAATCGCTCTCCCGCTTCTTGCGACTTTCTGTAAAGCTGCCAACATCCGTCGCGTCCGTGGGCGACTGCTCTGCTTGTGCTCTCTGCTTGCCTCGGCGCTGATGACGGACCTTGGCAAGACGACCCAAAACTTGCCGCAGCGTCCGCACATAATGCTCCTTGTCTGGGTCTGATATGCCTTGCCAAACTGAAGTTACCTCCCTGACGAGATCTTGCACCAACGTCGCCGGGCGAGTTTCTCGACATATCTTTTGCTCCCAGTCGAAAAGATCTTGCCATCCTGCCCTATCAGCCATGGCCCAACGCTTTCGCGGTTGAGCGTAGGTAACATATTGTTTCAGCGTGGGATGGAGAGACTGTAGATCAGCTTTCCTTTGTTACCATCAAAGCGACAATGCATCGCCGGACTAGTCACGTTTGTTCCGTGGTGGCTCAGTCAAGGCTGAACATGATATGCTGCTCATCTCGGATCTTCATTGGTTCTAGCCGTCCACCAGAATGAGAGCTCACCGAACCTCAGATACTGAAGTGCTCACAAAATCACGACACACCAGACGCATGGGGCTCGAGGCTATCGACGTCCTCCGCACGGAACGTCCGAAAGCTTCATCTTATTGCTTAGTCTCACTACTCCTCTCGCTACCTACGTCTGCTTCACCATTCACGTCTCGAGGTGTGGAACAAGCAACACTCTGCTGTGAATACTTCGTACAAGGTCGAAGCGTCCGCTGTATACGGTATTGAATCTGGCGAGGAATGGCCCGTGAGGCTTCTTGACACCTGGCACATTGAAGCGCAGCGCAGAAAGGAGAGCCGTTTGCAAAGATTGTTGTCATCAGAGTGTACCTCCTACAGATGAGTACATACAAGCTTGCATCGTGTTCAACGTGGACAGAGCTGCTCGACACGCGCTGACGCGCCTCACTGTCAGGCTTGACGCCCCTACTTGAAACACGCCAAGATCTCGTATCTGCACTGTTGTAGCTTATGTATCTTGGACAGCCACTTTGTCAGATCTTGCCCTTGGTGCCGGTGCCGCTTGTCCCATCTGGCATGTTACGCAGCAGTAGGGCGGTGCCCACCTGCGATCGATTTGGTCATTGTGCCGATGCCAAGGAAATCATGTGAAGAGCTTGGGACAGCCGCAAATTTCCATGCGGCTATGGGCACCGCGTGAGCTTTACTACCTGCGACTGCGTGCACTTCCTCTGGAAGCACGTCGCGCAACTGCGGACATGCAGAATGGAACAAGAGCCACGGGGCGTGAATCAACTGCGCGCGACGGTTCGACAATGTGCCGCATGACCATACGAACACGATGCTTCGAATCTCCCTGGGGCTCGCCGTCTACTGCTTTGATCCAGGTGAGAAAATGGAAGATCCTGTCACGCCAAGGAGGTTGGGTCCTGTTCCTGACGGAAGCGTCAGTCCAGGACACTGCGTGTTGAGTGAATGCATGGAACCCGCTGCTGACAATATGTTTCTATTCTGGCAAGTCAAGGGGCGTTTAAACGTCAAAGGCCTTCTTGACAGCAAGCTCGCACCATGGCTTGTAAGCTGATGCTAGACATCCCGAAAGTTGTGGTTCAGGCCACCCATGGACACTAAAACATCGGCTCACAACTACAGAGAGACTCGCATGCTGCCAAGTCGTCTTATGAACCCGCAGACTACCGGCGACTCTACAGCGACTGCGCAAGTACGTGGCGTAGGCCGTCATATATGCCGCCTGAGGAGTGTTTGAGATTTGGCAGCATTCGCGTCCGCCCTCCATCAATTCAGCGAACCACCTGGCAATGTTTGCGCCCATGGAGAAGCGATTATGTTTGCGAAATGTCTTATGCGCCATATCATTACTATTCCTCGAATCAGCCTCCGCGAGCCCGTGGCATTATCTCGAACAAAGCATGCGGCGTGGAGCAGAAGTCGGTAATGGTGTTGGGAGCGCACATGGCAGGTCTGCTCCCCATGCCAGTCAGACACCCTGCTTCACTTTCGAGGAGCTCTGGGACATGCACAAGAACTTTTGGGACAGATTTATGTATCCGAACAACGTCGCGGAAGCCAAAAAGATCAACTCCACAATCTGGGCGGAGAACGTGATCGGTAGAGTCGACCTCACTCGGGATTTCCCTGGCAGAGAGCTGAACACCGAATACATCTTTGGACTTTTCACTGGTGCTTCTTTCAACGGTGGAGCTCTGGAAGTAATTGGTATACCTTTAGCATACGAGATCGTCCACTTTGCCGCCACCGACTATATCACTTCATCTTCGGTCATTGTCACGGGCAACCACTCAGGCACTTCGATCCCAATCGAAATCGACGTTTCCATCACCTGGAACAGCGACAAGCAAATAACTCAATACGACGCCACGTTCAGGCGTTTCGAGTGGTACATGGACCTGCTATTCGCCAACGTACAAAAGACTATCAAAGCCCCTGACCTGACTCAGACAGTCAAATTCATGACACAAGCAGTGGCACAGAGTGTCTGCAAAACGCATGACACGTACTGCAATGGCACAAATACGCAGTACGAGAGTAGAGACGCTTGCATGAAGTTCTTGACACAGGATATCAGGTTTGGAAAGGCATACGAGCTGGGAAGAAACACACTACTTTGTCGAATGGTACATCAATATATGATTGCGTATAGACCATCAGTGCACTGTCCACACCTTGGGCCAACGGGTGGTGATATGTGTGTGGTACGTGGCTTTTTCTTGCGCAATTGGTCCAAATATCGTGCTGATGGCGATACGCAGGACGACAAGACATACGAAGAAGTTGTGCGCGAGAAGCTGTACACCAATGCGCCTATGGTGCCGAGAGGAAAAGTCAATCCCAGTTTAGCTGCGCAGTGAGAAAGCGCAACGTTCCAGAAGAAAGACTGGACCGGTCCTCAAGACGTATTTGACTTGTATTCAAAAAATGATACTCTGGGAAGATGTTGCCAGATGCGCTTGTTGCTAACGCCGAAGGCGCAGCTATGCCAGACAGAGCTGCAATGAAGCCTCGTGTAACCTTTTGCAAGCCCCAGCCTCTTCGATAAGCGCATATCATGCACAACGACCTCGATATTGCTTTGTGAGGGCAAATTCGTAGCTTCAGAACCAGCGGCGCACTACGGCGCTTGTCGCAAGCATCCGACCAGTGTCATCAAGATCTGCCTCGGAGACAATGCATCGGCCTTCAGCGAAGGCGGCATCTGCTGTCTGAGCGCACATCTCGATGCTGCGCGATCTCGCATGACCGCTGAGCAGCTCAGCCCTGTTCTCACATCAACACGGACCACTCTCTACAGGGAACCCAGGTGAGACTACGTTCTTCTGGAATATGACGCAGATTCCTTTCATCCCAAGCATGATTACCATTCCACTGGTCTGCTCGTGAGGTTGTTTGAAAAGGAGCCGCCATATGTACGACTCCACTTTTGTGCCTCAGCCCTAGCAGAAAAAGCAGGGATTATGCTGTTGCGACACGAGACGATGGTCGCCAAAGATTTTCACGAAGCAACTTTTTTCTCTCCGTGAATCGAACAGTGGCATTCTCCTTCGCCGCACTCTCATGTGTCTCACAAACCACTCAGGCAGTATCAGCGTGAAGCGCATGCAATGGTCGAGCAGTAGTGTCATCAGACCAACAGGCCGCTCAACTGGACCCTCGAGCAGCGGCAGCGCAAGGGCGACCCCATCCACCTCCGTCTGCTCTTGGTCTGCACAGATCTGGGCACCGTAGCCGACATCAAGGGCTGCTGGTTGGGGTCGCGATGCGTCGTAGACGTCTCCAATGACTGTTAACCAACGACAGATGGAGTGCATACCAGCTTTCTTGGACGATAGAGTTTGGACTCACGAGAGACAGCATGTACATAAGGCGCAAAGGACCTTGTAGTCGACTGCTGAACATTCTCCCCAGGCATAATTGGACGTCTAGTGGTTCGTGCTGCAGTAACGGATGCAGTGAGCTTGGCGGACGAGTCTGTACGGGTCGATCCATCCATCCAGCCGGCGGTCCCGGTTCGGGTCTGAGGCTTACATCTGACAGGGTCTGGTGAAGTTGCAGTAACAAGCAGTGGATTAGATCCGATCTGACCTCCTTCGAGATCCATCATCAGTCTAGGATCCTAGCAGAGCAGTTGTTGGTCTTGGCAGGGTACTATCACAACAACAGTCAGCTTACTCGGTACGTAAACTGTATGTGATTGCGGATAGATCGAACTAGTTCCTCGACTATAATCCATCCATCTAGTAGATTGAATCGTGTCCATAGACTGAAACCGATTCGACTTGTCCGTCAAGATCACTGAACGGATGACATGAAAGATTGTGTTGACTGTGACAGTACGCTATGTCCACGAACGCGCCCTGGTGGGTTCCTGATACTCCGTCGAACGATACATGACGTTGTTCGTGTTTTCAGTAAATACATGATTCTCCGTAAAGTTAACAAAGCCTTGCCAATGCTCACTCTGGTCTGGACCAACTCGTTGACCAGTGATAACCCAGCCTTGCGATCTCAATCAGACTTGAATATGAAGTATTCATGACGTGGGGTCTCTGTTGATTTGTCGTTATGTAGTACCGTTGGTGCATGTCTGCCTACATGATACAACGGTACCTCCGCTCGCTAGAATTTTTCAGTACCGTAAGGACAACCATCCTGTATATGACACCCTAGCCGACGCCAGTAGGTTGGTCAATGCAGTATCCTGCTCATTCCATCCGTCGAGTCGAGCCACTCCACGTCCTGGAACGCCTCAAACATCTCGCCTGCAACAGCATTGGTTTCGCGGCTGTGCTCGCCATTCGCTTTGAAATGCTCCAAGGCTCGGTGCAGTAGCTCTCTTGGAGTGAGCGTAGTCCGTGAAGCAAACCACCGCCACAGGAATCCGTTGCGCTGCTTTATCTCAATCTTTGTGGCAACCCAGTATTTCACCTTAAGACAGCGCTGCGCGTGAATAAGCCCAAGCGTGAGCTGTTTGCTAGACGGAAGTACTGCTGCATGTTGAGAGTCACAGAGCAGCGCTAGCGGTCGAATAGTTGGTGAAGCATTCGTGATTAGTTCCAGGCCTTGATCTCCCATGACAGACGAGACGTAGATGATGGCTTCAGCTGTTTCGTCATCCTCATCCGGCTCTGTAGTAGCATGATGCTGCTTCGGCCGTCCTCGAGAGGCGGCAGCGGGTTTATCCAGGATTGCAGAAGCACTGCCGTGCTGGCTGTTGAAGGTGACCACGAGTGCTGCGCCGGTGTCGTCTCGCGAAATCCAACCAATGCCCAGCCATTCCGGGAGGGGCGGTAGGCTCGATATTCTCCAGTCCAGATCGCCTGCCTGGCATCCGAAGCTCGGAGTGACAATGACGTTTCGGAAGCACTGCCATTGATTGATCTGCTCAGCGGCTTGGGCACCTGTAAAGATAGGAACATCGGCGTGTATGCCTAGCAACGTCTTCTTGGAGACATCGGAAGCAGTGACGACGACAGCATCGATCAGACTGTGTGCCTCGCTACGCTCATCAAGCGTTCCATTGCTTCGTCTTGCTCTAAAGGCATGTGTACGTAGACCATCAACCAGCGCCTCAATCCCTGTGATGACAGGATCCCATTTGGCGACTGAAATGGTCGGCTCATCTGGCTGTATCCGTTTGAATATGAGCAGATTGTAATAGAAACGCGCACCATTACGCACAGCTACAGCTGGTCTAGGTAGTTGTATCAGCCATGCCTGATTGAGATCGTGAAGTAATGGCCGTCTTGAGGACAGCTCGTTCTGTAGCGACTGTCGCAGCTCGTTGCCGAGCTGAAGGGAGCAGTCCTCCATCATCGCCACCCCATGATTTCCATGGCGTATGGGTGACCATGTTGGCGTGTGAGGAGGAAGGGTGCAAGCGAAGGTGCGGTCTGCTGCGTCGGCATGTCTGCGGCCAAGCTCCGAGCTTGCATGACCTTTCCTCACGCCTTAGCTTTCCCTGTGTGGCGCAGCAATGCTCTCCAACCATCGTCGAACAGGTACATGTAAGTAATCAAGACCAAGTGGCTGGCTCGAAGCGCCGTACGCCGTAGGTAGTCATACATGAGCTATCTCAGCTCCGAGAGATAGCTCATCCCAGCACTATACCGTCCCCTCAATTTCACTACCGCTCAGCACCATCACAACGCACGCCAATCGTTGCGAGCATATCGCTGATGCTTGGAGCACTCACGTTGCTTCTTTTCTCGCCCTATATCACCGTGTGGCACGCCAACAAGTCTTGCGAGACAGGGCTGTCTACGACTACGCACTTGCACTGCCAAGACAATCTTTCACAAGAGTCAATCTGTTGCCATTTGCCCGATTTTCGCCGCCATGAGCGAGCAGTATCAGCCGCCACCAGAACCGCCTCCCAATCATGTCCACTTGGGCAAACCGCAGGATGGCTCAGCTCCGAAGGACCCGTTCCCCCTCACTTCACAATCCTCCGAACGGCCAGAAGCACCTCCCGTCTACGAGAGAGGCCCCAGGGGTCATCCGGCCTGGAGCGGCGACAAGGAGCAGGTCCGAGCAGAAGACTCTGCCCCACCACGAGGTCTGCCTTCACACGCTGACCCGGGACCTCCACCTTACGACCCTTGGCTAGCAGTCCCAGACAATGCTCTGCTGCCCCCTCCTCCTGCCTTACGAGAGGAGAGGAGTCCGACAGCCAATGCTTCTTACGATGATGCAGCCAGAGGACATGCCTGGTGCCGGGCGAATCCACTTTGGAAGCCACAAAGGCACAGTCAGTACACCCTAGCTAAGTCAAAGGCCCGCCATATCCGCCTCACTAGCCCACCTTCGGCTCGGCACGTCACAATCAACTCTGGACAGTTGGGCTGTACGCATGTCAAGACTGCAAAGCAGTGCGCAGACACACTCCTACTATCAGATGTCCCGCTCTTCATCCCATCTGGCCCCACCTCCTCATTCGATCGGCAGACAAGGACAATCTACTTTGAAATCCATGTCATTCACATGGGCGCGACCGGAGAAGGCGACGCTGGCATTGCCATGGGCTTTCTCGCCCCTCCATATCCTTCGTGGAGGCTTCCAGGGTGGCATCGCGCGTCCCTAGGCGTGCATGGCGATGACGGGCGGCGCTATGTTGATGACTCCTACGGCGGTCGGGACTTTGTCGCTCCATTCCTGCCCGGAGACGTTGTAGGCATTGGCATGGTGCTGGGACCGAAGACTGAGGTGTTCTTCACCAGGAATGGACGACGGGAAGGTGAGTGGGATCTACACGAGGAGCGAGATAGTCAAGTGGAGGAAGGAGATGTATTTGGGCTCGAGGGGCAGCACGACCTGCTTGGGGCCGTGGGAGTGTTTGGTAATGTGGAGTTTGAGGTATGTTTCGAGAGGGAGGGGTGGAAATTCAGGCCATGAACACTCATAGACAATCGTGCGCGAGTGCTGGTCCTGTGGACAAATAGGAGGAGCCGGCGTCAGGACCAAAGACCTGCACAAGGTCGCGTGTATCCTGTGCTTCACTCAGCAGATCTCACACGTCACGAGTGTCTTCTGGCGCGCAGCTTTTACCAAGGTCGCCCAACATCTTCGAAGCATCGCGGACTTTTGAACAGCCATGTGCACCGGGATAAGCCGTGGTCGATCAGCTGATGTGTAGTCGCGTGGCTGTAGTTCGGGTCATGCAGAGCTTATTGGAGGATTTTGGACGCTGCTGCATGCCAGACGATTTGGTACCGGGACTCTGAAGCCGACAGGGACTTGCTTGTCGTGAAGCAAGTCTTTTTGCATGCTCGCCCTCGTCGACTACACATGGTTGCGCATGGCAGATAGACGATAGACTCTGTCACATATGCATGTGGCTGTTACGGGGCGGAGCAGGACGGACATTGCTGCGAACTGGCAACGTCCGTCTTGCTTGTCCTTTGGGAACTGCATGATTGCCGACCACGCCGATAGCTTTGCAGCAACATCGCCCGCGTGGGCAAGAATGCTCGAGCTCCCGATCTACTCTACCTTGTCTCTTCGACTTCGCATTGCTTCCGCCCGATATGCAAAGGCCATAAATGCTCATCTGATGAAGACCACAAATCGGAGTCATGGCCCTTGGACACAAAGCAGTAGGATCACTCGTCGCCGTCATTGTATTTTTCGCCTTCTCCTGGATTGCCGTTAGCCTGCGATGCATAGTACGCGGACACATGCTTAAGGTCTTCGGCAATGACGATTGGGCCATGCTCGTCACCCAGCTACTGTATTCGGCTTTCCTGATCTGCCACTTTGTGGCCATTGGCTATGGATTGGGACGACATGTCGCAGAGCTGGAGCCTCAGGATATGCAGAGAGCCATGGCAGTAAGTCTTCATGATGCCGCCTTACGGAAACTACGACTGATCTCGATCTGGGAAGTGGGTGTTCGCCGGCGAATTTCGTGCGTTAAATGACCTCTACAACCCCATGTGAGGCACACAGGAGTTCTCACGATCAACATGTAGTCTATTGCCAGACCAATGCTGCCCTGAAACTCGCGCTTGGGTTATTCTTGCTTCGGGTGGTGAGTACAGTGACCTCTACAGCCCTATGTGGGACACAAATTAGTCCTAACGGTCACTTTTAGACTATACAGCCGCGCTACGTGCTGATATTACGGTCTCTCACGGCAGTCTGCGTCGTTACGGCAGAAGCCTTCAGCTTCTTTTCTCTACTTCAATGCTGGCCTATCTCAAAATACTGGAATCAGGACACACCGGGACATTGCATATACCATGAGACTTTCATCACTGTCCTGTATGCTGGCTCCACCATTAATATTATCTGCGATCTGACCTACGGGACTCTGCCCTACTTTATCATGAAGGATCTGCCCATCTCGCGATCACAGAAATTGGCCGTAGTTGCGCTGATGGGAGTGGGTTCGATCAGCAGTGTGGCCACCGTGACTAGAGTGGTCTTCATCTACGATGTAGACAAAAGCATCCTGAAAGATTTTACGTGTGAGTCAACCTATCCTTCCTCGGACGTGGATGGCTTGAGCCACTTCACATCAGTGCTCACTCCTTCTCAGACTTCATAAGCGACTGCAGCATCTCCTTCATAGTGGAGAACGGCGCAGGCATCATTGCGTGCTCCCTGGCGACACTCCGCCCACTTATTCGCAGATCTACATCGGGCACTCTCTTCCCAAAAGTCGAAAATATCTTACAGCAGCGCCACCGCAAAACCCAATTGCGCACCCTCTCTTCCTCCTTGCATGTGGGAAAAAGCCCAAGGTTCGCTGCAGATCGGACGATAGATCGGTGGGAAGAGTATGGGTCCTTGTCAAGAGAACTCGATTGCTGGGGAATGGTGGATGGGCCCACGACCAGTATTACAGCCATGTCCCAAGCAACCACCAAGCCGGGCAAGGAAGCATGGAAGGGGGCGATCATACTGAAGAAGGGTTGGAAGAAGAAGATCGAGCCTCTGGACGAGGTGGTCGAGCCTGCTGATGCGGACGTGCCAAAGTTGGTGGTTAATGTGAAGGAGGAGTTCGAGGTTTCGCTAAAGTGACCTGAGACGATTGCCGTGGGCCAATGATATGTTCTTGCTGAGGTAAATCAAGCGCATCATATTGGCCCTTGCTCGTCCCAGTTGACGACTGCGCCGCACTCGTCCAAAGGCTCATCAGGCTTCGAGACTTGATCGGAATTTAGCACTATGCCATCCGCTATGAGACCCATTTGGCATCACTTACACCAGAGGTCCTCTCGCTCTTTTGGATCAACCTACTATTGCCCCCTCCGCAGTACGTTGTCTTCCGTTGGAGATTGCAGCTCAAGAGCGCTGCAGCCAGCTGAGTGTATTCTGGTCGCTGTGACAAATCATCCTTATGGAAATGAGCATGTCGACTAGCAGGCAAGTGGCGGCAAATGACGTTGGCTTAGTAGATGAGCGTGCCAGTGCTCATTGCTGTCACGTCTTTTGAGACTTTTGGCAGGCTGATACAATCACTTCTATAAACACATCACTGTCCATGACCCAGTGATAGACACTCGCTTGGTGATGGCGTAGGAGAGATTAGTCAACGCCAACAACGATTGGAGTCTGTGTTGAAAGACCGGTGGTCAGCCCTACGTCTGCCGATCAACAGTTATTTGCAGAATCAAGTCCTCGACTTGTCACACCGCCAGAATTTCTGCTGTAGCCTCTTGTACCTTCGTTCGACATGAATGGCCAATTCGGACCGTACGTCTTGGAGTGTCTACTCTAGACAGCTGGATGCCATCGACGGAGTCGTCAGATACCTGTGTTGCGTTGACCAGGCCAAGGGAGAGACACTGAAAGATGAACAGGCGCAACATTCAGGCTTGGCGGTCAAAGCGCGAGGGGTCAGTCGCTGATGGATCGCACGTGGCGGGCAGTCTGTCCAATTGAAGACACGCATGTTTAAGAGAACTGTCAACTGGTCACCGTGCGTCGGATCGATAATACAACGGTCTTTAGGGCACCGCCTAGATGCTTCTCGGTACAGAGCCAGATTGTTTGTCTCCCAGCTGTGGTTACACCAACGGTCTTGTAGAATATATGAGCAACAAAACTATACAGTAGGTGGAGCACCACCCTACATCATCACAGCCTCACGGCTTCACGAGCCCACGACCTTGGACCCAAGAACTTAAAAACCTCAAACCACAATCCGCCACAAGGGAGACCCAGCATCCGTCCACAGATTCAAAATGCTTCTCCCACCATCCTCCTCACCCTCACCTATGCCTAGGCCGACCAACACGACTGCAGCTGCCACGACAACCCCACCGACCTCACAAACGCCGACGTGACGTTCGCCGCCTGGGAAACTAAAAACGGCGACGGCCAGGACCACACCTGCAACTCGACCGGGTAGCGCCGGCATACGAACAAGTACTGGGACAGCAATGGGCAGTGGGAGCGGACGTGTTGGGAGAAGGGGGTTTGGGATCAGAAGTTTGTGCAGAAGTACAATGATGGGTGGGCGAGGTTGAGGGAGATGTGAAGGTGTAAGCGAGTGGGAAAACGCGGTAGCATAGATAGGAATAGTGAGGGCAGTAGATGACTTGTATACGGTGTCGGGGTGCCGTGAAAGAAATTCGTTGGTGCGCATTGGGTGGTAGTGGAGAATTTCAGCAAATTAGGCAGGAGCACTAGATCCTTCGCGGACGCCTGGGCCTCCGCCAAGATGATACCGCGTCTGTATGCCACAGAAGAGTGTGACCATCGCATTCGCATCCGGCCTTATCACGAGAAGACAATGAAGCACCTGCCCAGAAAAGCCTCTCTGTCCTCTGTCCTCTCGCCATCGCATTGATTCTCTACCTTAACTGTCCCACAACATTCCACACCACCATGATCCCCTCCATTTTCACCCTAGCCTTGCTCACCGTAAGCGCGGCCGCCCAATTATTTCCCTCAAGCAGATACATCTGCCTAGCCGCTCCGCAACAGGTATGCCATCTACGACCACCGTCTTAGCCAATGGCCCTGCCTGCTTTCGATCTACTGACAGTATGATTACAATCAGGGTGACGGCGAATGCGACTGGATCGCCACGCAGAAATGCAATGCCCATTGTCCTGAAGCGGTTCGTTTACATCGATTCTGCGAGTATGTGAGGGTAGCGTTAGTAATGTGCAAACGGTTCGATAGTGCGGCATGCCTTTCTCGGGCGCGTGGTTGTAAGTTGTATTTTGGAAGTCCTATACTTGATTGTAGGTACGAGAGGGAAGGGGAGGGAAGCTGACGAATGCCTCTACGCAGGGTCTCGGAGACTGAACTTTGTGAGTGCTACTGCTCGAATGCCTAAGGACAGGCCTGGAGAGTACGGTCGATGGGGTTTGTTGAGCCCTTCTCGATGCGGACTTGTTGCTGGGCGGGGTATTGGAGTGAGCCATGTGGATGGCAGCATGATGTAGCAACGGGCAAGTGCTGCAAGACAAATGCGTCGTGCTTGTAGCATGAGGATTGCCACGTACCGCTTGTGGGGACTGAGGGAAGCGTAGCTGGCGCCAATGGCAAATCGAGTTGACGATGCTTCGCGGCGCGTGTCTTGCGAGCTCAAGCTGCTTCGATTCAGTCCAACTTGCAGCTCCTCTGCACAGCTTGGCAAGGAATATGCTTATGACGATCAGACCGCCTCACCACTTCAGCAAGCTCATCGCGGCAGCTCCCCGAGCAACATCGACCGATCCGTGCTCGCGCTCAGAATCATCGAGCCATCCGGGCTGATCCGTACATCATTCACCGTCCCCTTGTGCCCGGGCAGCTTCTGCAGCATCTTCCCGCTCTTCGCATCCCACACCGTGACTGTACCATCACCGCCACCAGCTGCAACTCTCCTGCCTTCGCTATCCCAGCATGCCCTCAACAGATTCTTCTCCAAGCCCACCTGCGCACCGTCAAAAACGCGGATTTGCCTGTTCGTCGCTGCGAAGGGTCGGATGTCCCATGTCCGTACTGTATTGTCGTGGCTGTAGGAAAGCAAACTTTGGCTGTCTGGTGAGACCGCAAGGGAGGTGACGGTGTCCGTGTGTCCCTTCAGTTCGTACGATACCTTTTTCATCCGCAGCTCCCAGACTTTAATAGTGTTGTCTATACTGCCGCTGTACAGCTCGTTGCCAGCTTCGGCAATGCATACAGCAGTGACCGGAAATTTGGTCTCGAGATATTCCAATGCTGCCTTCTGCCGAGGATCCCATATCCCAATATATCCATCATCCGACCCGCTCACGATAAATTCTTCGCCTCTCTTCGCAACGTCTATGCAATTGACCACCTCTTCATGTCCAGTATGTCTTCGTATTCGGTCGCCGGTTGCGAGGTCCCAGCTAGCAATATGCATGTCGGCGGATGCAGAGTAGAGCACTTGGCTGTCGCGAGACCAGTGGAGATCAAGCACTGCAGATTTGTGTCCTTTCAGTACGCCATAGTTTGCGCATTCGCCTGTCGTGTTCCAGAGAAGGATATCGCGGTCCATCGAGCCCGAGGCTATATGCTGTCCGGTGGGATCGAATCGAGCTGCGAAGACCTCGCCCGAGTGTCCTGCCAGCTCCATGACGGGAGCTTGAAGGCTGGCGGAGCCATATGACTGGAACAGCCCTGTCAATGACTGTATACTCTAATATGTTATGCGATCTACTCACTCCCTGTATAAGAGCATTGCTTCCGCCATTGACCTTTGCGAGCTGATTGCCATTGATTTCTGCGTCAGACCTTTGGCGCTTGACAAGCTGTGAGCTGCCATAACTCTCGTTCTTCCGCTTCTCGCCTGACATGGTGGATGGACTTCGGAGGGAAATGTAAAGTGTTGCGTCCGAGATATGTCCCTGTTGCAGATGTTTATGTTTCTGGGGCACTTTTTGCCCACATGACTCGAGTCCTCAATGCGTCGTTGAAGCTGGAAGGCGACTACAATCAAATTTGGCGTTGATTCCCGATTGGGGCTAGAACCATTTAATCAATTAAGCGTATGTTGCATTCAACTTACCCGACTCTTGGTTTCACAGGCGATGCCTATCGCATCTCCACATGCCAGTTTAATTCGACTGCATCGACGTTGACAGCATAGCGAATACGGGTAGTAGAAACTCCGATTGATCAGGATCAGGCAATGAGGTGAAGCACCCTCATGCGCGTCTGCAACGAAGGCGCGCAAGAGTAGATCGAAATGGCATCGTCCAGCAAGGCCGCCCGCCTGGGTGAAGAGTGAGCTCATGTCCTGGACCATGACGGCACAACACCTGGCTGACAGCTGCATAGTGTGTGGAAGTAAGCGAGCATCACCACCTAGGTCCCAGAGCTGTCAATCACCTAACACATCCACAGGAACCGCGTAGACAAAGTCAACGCCGAAGTCGTGTGCCTGACCTACGGCACCATCGTCGCCCAACTCTGCCGCGACCTCACCCTTCCCAATACCGCCTCGCAGACCGACTACGCCGCCGTTAATACCGAGCTCGACCGCATGGGCTACAACATCGGACTTCGTCTAATCGAGGACTTCCTCGCCAAGTCAAATACCGGACAATGCACAAACTTTAGGGAAACGGCGGAGATGATAAGTAAAGTTGGGTTCAAGATCTTCTTGAACATCACGCCGACGGTGACGGGATGGGACAAGGAGAGCAGGAGCTTTCATTTGGTGTTGGAGGAGAACCCATTGGCAGATTTTGTCGAATTGCCGGATGATGGGCGGGCGCAGGAAGAGCTGTGGTATAGTAATTTGCTTTGTGGGGTTATTAGAGGGGCGCTGGAGATGGTGAGTATCATGATACTTCGTGGCTGTGTTGGCGGTGCGTTCGTGCTAATGTCTGGGGCGTAGGTGCAATTACAGGTTGAGGTGCATTTTACCAGCGATGTGCTACGAGGCAACGACACGACTGAGATGAGGGTAGCGCTGGTGCGCTACATTGAGGATGAGATGCCCCCGGACGATGAGTAGGGACCCACCCGTTGATCTCACGAGCGTTGGCCTCGACCAGATCCGGCCTTGCGACAGACAACAGGCAGACTACAATACAGGATGAAGCGTATGTGGTTAAACACCATGTCTAGAGCATTCGAGACATGCTCTGTGGGTCTGAGGCAAGGAGTGAGAACAGCAGTGTGGAAAGCAGTCGAAACAAGACTCGCCCGGTTTATTCCCGGGACCAGCTGTGTGAGGCCGGAGCCGTCTCCCATATCTCGAGCCCCTGACATAACAGAGAGCCGCAGTGAACACCAGTTTGTCGAGGCCATCCAGTCTTGGGATCATGCGCTACGTTGGTTATGGTGTCGCGGTGATAGTAGCTAAGAGATCGAGATTGTGATGTTACAGCGCCATTACTGGTCAGCCGCACCGCCATCTTACATGTAGCAGCCTGCCTTAGTAATTCATGTCACGGCCAGTACGAAACACATGACAGCCTGCGAACCTTGTACAAGCAGGCTTTTGAATGCAAGTGCGTGAACAGCTGTCCGCTCACCGCCCCTATACGCAATGCGCTGTCTCCTATGTACCTGGCCGTCACAGTCTCGAGGTTGGGCAGCTTCCAGCTAATTGGAGCTCGGCAAGCATCGGCGATAAGTTATAAAGCATCGCAGGGTCTCAAGAAACGTGATCGAAGCCATCAGTGTCACGGGGAATCCACGAGATAGAGGATGTTGAACGACAAAATGGGTCCCGTACATTGACAGCTCGACGCCAAATATCGCAGCTTACCACTTCGCGGAATCGTGGGCTCATTTGACGAGTTTTTGGGCTGTCCTGCTGGAGTGTAAAGGTTGTGGCCAGCACGCAGGGCCCGTGCGCTCAACCCTACTCGTGACTTCCCGACCACCACTTCCACAAACCACTTGCAACATCGCTACCTTACCCTTTTCGAGGCCTGTCGAGGCATGCGCAGTTGCTCGTTTGGCGCACGCGGAGTCTTGCAGAATTGACCATCTGGTCCGAGTTGTATATCGAGGCCGACAGTCGCGCGGAGAGCAGACCAAGTGTCGGCAGTTCAGCTAGCAGCAAGCCCGCTCACGACGCAGGGCGCAGATCACCTTTGCGACTTCACAGCAGCACCCACGCGCCAGACGACCGCCTTCCTCGGCGACACACACCCCCCAGTCGCGACGCCATCGCACTAAGTCGCAGACACGCGATTCTTCGCGATTGCTGGACGTGTCCACGCCAATCTCCCACCCACCGTCTGGACGTCGAGTCCCGTCCCCTGCCCCACATACCCCGACCGACTTGACCTCGAAACACGCGACGAGTCCGTGGACAGCAGCCCAGCGCATCGGCACCACAACACTCGGCCACGCGGCCCGGCAGCATGAGCCAGCCGCAGATGAACATGGGCGGCCCCGTTCAGCAAATGAACAACGCCGGCACGCCCAGCAGCGGTGGCGCCGCGCCCTTCGACCCCGTCAAGCGACTCAACACCGCCATATACGACTACCTGTTGCGCAACCAATTCCACGATGCCGCGCGCTCCTTCGTCAAGAGCGCCGAGGTCGAGACGGAGATCAAGAAGTCGCCCAACCAGCGCAACGGGGTGGGCGACGACGGCATGGACATTGACGGCAACGAGATCAAGGACAAGCCCTCTGACCTGCCCCTTCCGATGCAACTGGGCGACGGCGTCTTCCTGCAGGACTGGTGGTGCCAATTCTGGGAGATGTACCACGGCTACCGAGGCAAAGGCAAGCACACCACGCTGAACTACATTGGCGTGCAACGGCAGCAGCAAAAGCAGCGCACGGGGATGATGGGACAGAACATGGATCAGAACGCCATGGGCCAGGTGGGGAGGTACAATAACATGATGCAGATGAACAACGGTATGATGGGCAACGACCTAGCCAAGCGAGCCGCGATGCAGAATCAGCAGAGAAACATGTAGGTGCACGCGTTTTGAGCAGAGAAGGCTCGATACTGATGAGGCTGTAGGACCCCACAGCAGCAAGCGCAGCTGCAGAATATGCAGGCCCGGTCTGCGAATCAAATGGTTTCGGGTGGCCAGCAGATGGAACGTCAGGGCTCCCAGATGGACGCAAGTGGACCGCGATCTGGCTCCCCCAATTCTGGCGAAGCACCGTCCCCCAAACGACAACGGCTCGAAGGCGGCATGCAACCACAGATGGGCCCCCGACCTGGTCCGCCAGGGCAGATGCCAAGCAACCAGGTGGGTCCTCCCTTTCCCAATCCACAGAGCATTGCACGTGTCGAAGAGATGTTACGGGCGAACAACGTAGATCCTACGCAAATCACTACACAACAGGTCCACCATCTGGCGATGCAACCTGCTAATGTTCAGCAAAAGGCGGTTGACTCGTACAAGAATTCCGTGAAGCAAAGCATGCAGTCAGCGTTGAGTCAAGTTCAAAGCGGTTCTAACGGTATGAACAATGGTCAGATGCCTCCGAACCCTGCCATGCAAGCCGCCGCGCAAGGCAGTCCGATGAGCCAGCCCGGAATGGAAGGCGGCAACGTCAACGAATATTACACCTCCTCCGCCAATGGCTCACGCATGCCCATGCCTGGGCCAGGTGGTGCAGCTGCGGCGGGCCAGGCTGGTGGCAACCAGGGCAACCATGCGCTGCAGGACTATCAGATGCAACTCATGCTACTTGAGCAACAGAACAAGAAACGGCTGCTTATGGCCCGGCAAGAGCAAGACAGTATGGCACACCCACCTGGTGTTGGACCAAATGGTCAACAGTTCCCTCCAAACATGAGTCCACAGAATGGCGGTAACCCTAGTCCAGGTCCTGGCGATATGACGAGAGGCACGCCGAAGGTCGGCAAAGCTGGCATGTCACCCAACGGCGATATGGCTGGCCGTGGCTCCCCACAACCTGGTATGATGCCTGGCCAGATGGTTCCTCCCGAGCTGCGACAGCAGATGATGCAGAATGGTCAGATGAGGCCGCCTTCGTCTCATCCTGGAGGTATGCCGCAAGGCATGACGCCGGAGCAGATGCAAGCCTTCCAGCAGCGCGGCCAACCACAGCCGGGTATGCAGATGGCCAACGGCATGTGGCAAGGTCAGCCAGGACCTCAGGGTCCCATGATGCCGGGCCAGCCTATGCCAGGCCAGCCGGGTCAACCGAACATGACGCCGCGTCAAAGCAACATGGCTCCTCCACCTCCACCAGGTCAACAGGGTAACACAGGGACGCAGCCCAGTAGTCCGGCGCAGCAACCAGCGCCACCGACGCCTAATCAGGCAAATAAGCCGAAGCCTGGCGCAAAGAAGGCTGAGGCCAAGAAGGTATGCTACTCAATTTGTATTTGCATAAAAGCAACGGCTTCTAATACACATGGCAGGGAGCGGCGAATAAGAAGGGTGGCGCCGCCGGAGCGACTCCAGCATCAGAAGCTGAAGCTCCGCCGACGCCCACACCTGCTACGCCGATCACGCCAATGCATTCACAGACTTTCAATCAGAACCAAAACAAACAGGCTCCCAATGGGCAGCCAACCCCACAACAAGGCCAACAGCCGGGTCAGCAAGCTGTGCAGCCGCCGCAAGGCGTGCAACAGCCTGGAGCACCTGATATGGGTCAACCATTTGGTTCGCTTGATGGCAACCAGTTCGCTGACATGGATGCGTTGAACTTTGGTGATTTGAATGGGCCAGATGTGCTCGATAACTTTGACTTCGACAGCTTCTTGAATACTGGCGACGGCAATGATGGGCTCGCGGGCTTTGATGCGAACTTTGCGTTTGGCGATGGCCTCGAAGCCGGTGGCGATCTGGGTGGCAACTAGTCGTCGCTTCCTGGATCTCATCACATTTCGGGGCCTGCTCAGGAGGGCGTTGGCGATGACACGTCCGGCAGACTGCCATATTCAGCCGGACACGCATCAGCTAGCGCCCAAAGCATAGCGTCCAGCCCTCGTTCCGACCCACCCGTGTCGAACCCTTGGGCTTCTATTGAGGCCGGACCGGACTACGGTCGTGGTGCGCAGCTCATCGACGACGATCTATTGCATCACTTGTTCAGCGAGCCCATTGGTCTGACGAACAATGACTCCGAGTTCATTCAGCCGTCTAGGCTCTCCCTGCCATAAGGTCGAAGCTCCGCCAAGAACCAGGGCCAAGTGAATCGGTCTATGCATAAGAGCACAGCCAAACCCTCTAGCGTCTGCAAACGCGACGGCCTTTCCACGCAGTCGCTACACATCAACACTTCAATCAAACCCCCCTCTCTCGCCAACCAGTCGCAGCATATCTTGATACCCACCAACGGCGCGCATTGATACACGTAACAACCGCAACGATATCCATATGGTACATAAAAAAGCCTGAAATCAGCTACCTAACCAACCTCAGTCATCTCATCCAGGCTACACGGCGTCCACTCAATCCAGTCTTATATAATCCGAACTCAGTCGCTTGGTTACACTTACACGGCAAAAAGAGCGACATCTACGCACTGGCCGGCCTCTGCTTTGTCCCTGCTTCTTTTTTTCCCTTCGACTTTTGGGCTGGCGTTTGGGCGTGTTTCTTTGAAAATTGTTTTTAGGGGATGATAAGGGATGAGATCTGGGTACTTTGTCTCGCTTTGAATCTGGGGAAGAGACTTTGTTGCCAGCAAGGGTATGAAAGAGGGGTATATGGGGGGATGGGAAGGCAATGTGTTATAGTATAGGACTGTGTGTGTGTGTGTGTGAAGCTATCTAGTGAGTCATGAAACAGTGTGGATTTTCATGTTTATGCAGTCGGCGGGCCAACATCTCTTTTGGTTCGAGCATGTCCTCTACTTGCGAAGTTACTGGGCTGGTAAAGGCCTTGCGCAAGTGGGATGGTGTTGGCGGTAAGGCCTCGTCCGGGCTGTCCAGCTCGCTCGCTCATCACCATAAATTGCACGGCCTTCAACTACCACTTTTCGCTCTGCCCATTTCCGAATCGATCGCCAGTGCCTTGGACGGTCTAGCTATTCAATCCGATCGGAAGTCGCTCTGAGGAGAAATCGCCCCTCGAGCCAGGGTTTATGTATCACCTCAAGTCAGCCACCGACTGTCATAGTGTCCGATTGCCATTCGCAACTGGGCCAGAGCCGCCTCGCAGACAATCCACGAGGGAGCAGTTTCTGCCAAGGCATGGGCGGCTCCCAAAGCACCAGTCAATGGTCCTCGTCTCTCGCCTGCGACCGCCTTGATCTTGCAAGCCTTGCGACGGTAGACGTCCTTAGTCCACCGCACCAAGTTCTCCCAGTGGGGTTTCCCGCAAAGATGTACGATGTTGTCGATTCGGTCGGCTTTTCTTGGGCACGCGGTTCCCGCCAGCAAGTCGAAGGCTGCCATAAGCTTGTGGTCGCAATCGCGCACCGATACGCGGAATTTGTTGCTGAGGAGCCAGATGCTGCGCGTTTCTACTCGGACCTGTCTGCAGGCTTGGATGAGAGGCGGCATTCGAGTTGCTGGCGTGATGTTGATGCGCTCAGGCTCGAGCAAGGCGAACTCGTAAATTGCGTTGCGCATTTCTGGCGGGAGGCTGAGGAGTTTGGACTCTTGTGCTCGTAGCGGGCTGTGGCTTGTCGGGTTCGGACCCTAAATCTTGTGTCAACAGTGCTATTGTGTCCACAGAAATGCTGGAAGCGTGCCTACCTCTTTCGAGACGGGCCGTACGAGCACATTCGCGATGTCCTGAGGACCTGAGGGTTCCATCGCTTGCCGCGAACGCATGGGATGCGAGTTGGAAGCTGACGGTCGAAGAATGGCCAAGAAGGTCGTATTGTGGAAGAGGTCGTTCGCGGAAGAACGGTTTTCGAGACTTCGTGACTCGCGTTACGACTTTCACATGCTAGCGCGGATGTGAAGGTAGCTTAGAGCTCGAGCGTTCACATTCTGGAACATCGTTCGGCCAATCTTGGCCTGCGACATCCTTCTCAAACCCTCGACTTTGACGGCAGATCGCAAAACCAACTCGATATCATCTCGCCGACTGCACCAATGACATTCTTATCGCGCCTCCGCGCGTATGTACGCGGCGATCCTACACGTCTTCAGCAATATCGCCAAATGCGCAAAGCAAAATGTCGCAAGTCGAAGCGTGACCAAAAGTGTCAATGGTGCAGAGCAGCGAAGAGCGACGCATCGCAGAAGGTCAGTGTGTGCTTCAACAGGTAGGACCAGGCTTCAGCTGACGTTCAGTCCTGTTTAGATCGTTCAGAAGAATGAAGACTCGCATCTTATGAAGTTGCCTCCAGAGTTGCGGAACCTTATATGGGAGTTTGCGGTAGCCGAATCACCAGAACTCATCGTCGACGCTCAGCTCAATCCACCTTCATGGTTAGCGACCAGCAGACAAGTACGTCAGGAAGCACTCTCGCTATGGTACTTGACAAACGCCTTTCGCGTGGACGTATACGATCTTGATGTCAGGATTCTGACCGCGTGGTATCGTCACGTCTATAAAATAGGTCTTTGGGCGAAGATGGAAAGGCAGGTCAAGATACAATTCAAAGGGTTGCCAAACTGGCAGAATCTCCTCAATTGGGCGAAAGCAGTATGGGGGCAGAGCAGGGTACTCACACCTCCGAAGTACGACGACCCGACAGTGCTGGAGGCAGTGGCCTATACTGCGATCAGCATTGCTGTACAGTCCCGTGGACTGCCTTGGGAGCATTGTGAGCGGGCTCTAGAGGATTTCCACTATACAGTGGTCAACTTCGACGAAAGATGGGAGCTCGGTGAAGAGGAATTCGAGCAAGACTCAGACAGATCGTGAGGGTGAGAGCGTCAGTGTAGCATAGTACAGTCCGCACTGTGGCCTCCCTTGCAGTTATTGCAGCCGTCGGTATGGGTCAGTGGTTTCTGAAAGGGGGCCGCACCTTCCTTTTAGGGCTGGTGACTTACATGGCGCGTGCTGCCTAAAACTCAAAACTTTGGCAGAACAACTCAATCTTCTCACCTTCGTTACCTACACGATCCCCAGTGAGCGCAAATGGCACTACCGCCAAGGCTTCGCGCCTATCTTCACCAAAGTCCCGCAAGACTGAGGCGATATCGTGCGCGACGAGCGAAGACTCCAGCTGTATACAGGAAGCGACTGGTCGTCGTCACCAATGCGGCGGCGAAAACAAGCTGTAGCACATGCAAGGCGCGGGAAGAGCTGCAGAAGGTAAGCTCCCATGAGTATAGGACATCATGCACAGCATTCTTACCCGCAACTAGACAAGAACAGCCGCAAACACCACAGACTCATCTCTGCTGAGACTGCCGGCGGAATTGCGGGCGTTGATCTGGGAATACGCTGTCGCGACAGAGGGCTTCATTGTCGTGCACAGCGAGCTAGAACCACCAGCATGGTTGATCACAAGCAAGCAGATCCACCGAGAAGCGCGCCATCTCTGATACACGACAAACAGATTCCGACTCACGACTATTGACCTCAACGGCGACCTGTACTGCGCTTGGGGCAAGCACTTAAGGGCCCTGGGTCTACTTGTGGAAGCTTCAAAGCAGTTGTACCACTGGGTGGAGGACTCCTGTGACCTGCGGTATCTTGTTAAATGGGTCTACAGGATTTGGAGCACTGAGTGTAGCATCCTCACGCAGCCAGCACCCACAGATTCGCCAACGGCAGCTGTGTTGTGTTCGGCGATGTGGCTTGCACATGATTATAGTGCGCTATCGTGGGAGCAGTATGACCGGGCTTTGAGCAGGTATCTCTATACTGTTGTGACGCTGGATGATGACCCGTTGGATGGGTGAAACGGCAATGGCCATCATGCGGCAGATATGAAGGCCCGCAACGAATGACTATGGTGTGCTCGTGGCGTGGAACGTCCACGAACGTGAAAGATGCATAGATGTTACATGTATCCCTTATTGTTCCAGACCCTGGTGACGTGTGTGGGGTCGTTTGTTGTTGCTCTTGAAACAACCTAGCTGCACGCGGATGCGAATCTAAGAATAAGCCACAGCTCTTTCCTAGTTCAGCTTTCTCTTCTCTTCTATTTCAAGTCACGCAGATACCACCAGCAAAGATGACAGACGCAATCAAAGAAGGCGTCAGCAACCTACTGTCTGCCCTCAGCCTGGGCGGCAAGAAGAACGACAGCGATGCCCCTCCCCCACCTCCATCAGACGCCGAATACAAAGAGCTGAAGGAGAAATATGAAAAGGCCAATCAAGGCCACCTATTTGAGTACTGGGACAGCTTGAAGGATGCAGAGAAGGGCACACTCTACAGCCAGCTCGAGCCCATCGACCCAGAGCACATCAACAAGATCGCAGACAAAGCCATCAACCCGCCTAAGCCTACGAGCGAGGAGGAAAAGCCAAAGCTCGAGCAATTGCCTGATACCGCTACAACCTCAACAATAGACAGCAAGCAGGGTGACTTGGAGAAGTGGTACAAGGATGGCTTGCAGCTCATCGCAGACAACAAGGTCGGCGTCGTCCTCATGGCTGGTGGGCAAGGCACTCGTCTTGGCTCGTCAGCACCGAAGGGATGCTATGATATTGGGCTGCCGAGCAAGAAATCACTATTCCAGCTCCAGGCTGAGAGGATTTGGAGACTGCAGCACTTGGCTGAGAAGCAGCATGGCAAGGAGGAGGTGGTGGTGCCGTGGTACATCATGACTTCTGGTCCCACCCGCAAGCCTACACAGCAGTTCTTTGAGGACAACAAGTACTTCGGACTTAATCGTCACAATGTCATATTCTTCGAGCAGGGCGTGCTGCCATGTATCAGCATGGATGGCAAGATCCTGCTTGAGAGCAAGGGCAAAGTTGCTGTGGCTCCAGATGGCAACGGCGGGCTGTACCAGGCTCTGATCAACGGGGGTGTTGTGCAGGATATGGAGAAGCGAGGCGTGAAGCATGTCCATGCATACTGCGTCGACAACTGTCTCGTCCGCGTCGCAGACCCAACTTTCATCGGCTTCAGTGCAGAGAAGGACGTCGACATTGCGACAAAGGTCGTCCGCAAGCGCAACGCTAAGGAGTCTGTTGGCTTGATCCTCCAAAAGAACGGCAAGCCCGACGTTGTCGAGTACTCTGAGATTGACGCTGCCACTGCTGAAGCCAAGGACCCAAAGGACAGCAACCTCCTCAAATACCGTGCAGCCAACATCGTGAACCACTACTACAGCTTCCGCTTCCTCCAAAGCATTCCTGACTGGGCACACAAGTTGCCACACCACGTCGCAAAGAAGAAGATCCCATCCATCCCTCTCGACTCCAAGACCGGCGAGCAAGTGAAGCCTGAGAAGCCAAATGGAATCAAGCTGGAGCAATTCGTGTTCGACTGCTTCCCATTCCTGCCAATGGACAAGTTCGCATGCATGGAGGTAAAGCGTGAGGACGAGTTCTCGCCGCTCAAGAATGCTCCAGGCACTGGTGAGGATGACCCAGGCACTTCGCGCAAGGACATCATGGAGCAGGGAAGGAGGTTCTTGACAGAAGCAGGTGCGACAGTGACTAGTGAGGGTGAGGACACGGGCGTGGAGGTTAGTCCGAAGATTAGCTATGGTGGTGAGGGACTGGAGTTCTTGAAGGGGAGGGAGATCAAGGCGCCGGCTGTTATTGAGAAGGAGCAGGAGGCTTGAGGCGAGTACGAATGGTACTGACGGCGTATTAGTAGGTCAGCAGAATGACATGGCTTACAAAGCTAACGGCAGCATTTTGAGATGGCAGTGCTAGTATTGTGAATTGAAGATTGGAATATGGCGTATCAACAGGCAAGCAAAATCATAGACATGAGAAATGACACCCACATCTTTGCACAGCACTTCTTACTAGATGTTAGGCTGCATATTCTGCGAAACACAGGCAATATGAAGGTTTCAGTTGAAGCTACACACAAGCTGGCCTCAGTGCGATAATGAAGTAGGCAACCTCGGCCTCATCCGTGAGCTCTACATCCTCGCGATGTCGTGAAGACAATCGAATTAATCATGCAGCCTCGAACCGCTTGTCTGAATGAGGTCGTTCGTTGTGTCTGTTGCGGATTCTTGAAGAGCTGCGTAGTCATTGACCACGCCAAAGCCTACATATCTTCGCTACTTCAACAGATCCAAAAGATGCATAATCCGCCGCTTATCAACTCTATGCGACACCCTCAAGCCGCCGTCACCAAGATCCGAAAGGTCCACCCACCTCCACTGACATCCATCACAACTCTCCACCGGATCTTCTCCAGCCGCCAATCCTGTACAGTCCGGTACCATCGGCGTCGTGAGCGTCAAAATCTCTACGCCGTTCTCAGCTTTCACGACACCCTCCAGCCGCTTTGCCTCATGTCCGCTCTCCATGAACTTGAGAAAGCCATTCTTGATGCTGCCCCTAGCTCCACTTACAGTTGTCTTGAACCAGATCGGTTTCATCATGTTCGTCAGCAAGAAGTGGTAATGCTCAGCAATCGTGCTGTTAGGGATCTTGTACGGGTCACCTCGTCTAATAAAGAAAAAACATGGCAGTGTCCAGCCCGATGGTTTGTCGTCCGCGAATGTGTAGTTGATAGGCGATGGCTCTTGGATCATCAGGATCTTGTGACTGTGCATGATGGCGGCTTGGAAGAGGCAGTGCTCTACCCCGAGTTCTTCTTTGCTCGTGCGCATGGTTTTGAGGTAGTTGTGAGGGCCTCTGGTTAGGTATTCTGGGATGGTGCTGTAGAGGGGTAGGATGCTGGTGCAGCTTTCGAGTGAGCCGAGTGGTATTGGCGTCTGTGGAGATGGTCGTAGAGAGAGCTGCAAGGTTGTATGTGGCGTATCGGCGTCTTGCATGGGAGTATCTTCTTCCATCTTCCTTCCTGGGAACGTCGTGGGTAGGAGGAAGGCAAGCATGCTATGGCTTTAGCCTGGGCGTCCATTTTTAAGTATCGTGCTTTCGTTTGCTGCACGATTGGGCTGCTTTGTTGCGTCTGTACATGAACATTCTCATTCTATAACAGCCGCCTATATGAAAGGCCTGGACAGCAGGAGATTCTCAACTACGAATGAGTCAAGCCAAGCGTGCTTCGAATGTCCTCCCGTCGGTCTGTTGTCATGTCACGTTCGCACCCATCTGTCAAAGCCGCAACTTCGCGAGAACCCAAATAGCATCGACATGGATTGTAAATAAGTATTGACGGTTCGGCATTCTGGTCATGGTCTGCATGGTGGCTGAGGTTGCATTGCATAGCCGGGCGCTTCGGGATGCCGAGCTGCTATGTGGTGCATACTCAACTCAGGTCAGCCTTGCGAGGCCCGTCTTCCATCCTAGAAGACAGCATGAACAATCTGCATTCAATCCCACTTTGATTTCACATCCGCCTGCATCTGTGTTGCAATGTCCGGCGTTGAACTCGTGGGGTTGGCACTGGGGCTGGCTTCGCTTGAGGTGCAAACCTTCACTCGGGTAACTCTGAGCTACTTGGAACGCAGATGTGTGAAAGGCTACGAAAACCTACATTACGAATCACTAAAATGGCAACAACAGAAGCTTGACGAGTTCGTCATGGCTTAACCGCGTGATGGGGATCCTGCTGCTGCGACGAACAAGCTCGAAGACCTTACGAACATGCTTGCTCAGTATTGTAAGTAGCCAGGGTACTGTTGACGAGGACCTTATGCTGACAATTTGCGCCGCAAAGCGAGGACGATTAGAGACCTAAAGGACATGCTTGCCCGACGACCGCTCTCGCGCCCTGGCGTCGAGAGACCAGGCCCGGATGTCCTGCGCTTACGCGCGGTCCGTAACTCCGAAGATATTTGGACTGACAAACTTCGCGACGCTGTCAGTCGTCTACCCATTCCGTTCAGTACCATTGCAAACCTGGAGAGCACCCGAAACTTCACCGATACCTTGAAGAGAAGCGTCATCGCATTCTTCGGCGGAGCCACGCTACTGGTGCCAATGATCATCATGAGTTTCCGAACTTCGCGAGAGGCTTGCCTCATCACTACGTCTGTGTCGACGATCATTTTCAGCCTGCTATTGGCAGTGTACACACAAGCGACAAGAGACACGCTGTTGGCTGGAACCGCAGCATATACCGCAGTCCTCGTTGTGTTTGTGGGCAATGCACTGACGGCCTTGGCGGACCACTAGGCGTTTACTGCGTGGAACAGTCGGCGTGGTCCAGTCTCTGCTGTCGTGGCGCTGCTGCAAATGTATTCTCATTGTGGTGTATCTCTTGTTCAGGCATATCCTTTGTCCATCATCGAAAAAATGATCGGATCTAGCGCCTCCTGCTCTCCTGCTCGTCCATCTTCTTGTCCTCCGCTTCGCTCAACAAAGTCCCAGCAATGTTGATGCTTCCCACCGTCCCATCAGCAGCAGGAGTAGGCTCAAAGTCCTTGACCTTGAAAACCAGCCGTCCTTCCACCTTCTCGCCCTCTCCATTGACCCAGTAGCCCTCACCTTCCTTCAAGCTATTCTGGCCCTTACTGCCAGCATCCTCATCGCCCACCCATTTCCAATCCTTCGGCAGTCTCGTCCTGTCAATGCCGGCATTAAAGTAATTGTAGCAGACAAGCCCAAGCAACGACTCGTTCTGCAGATTGACATAGCCTTCCAGGTATGTACCTTTGCTCGGTGTGAAGATGGTGAACTCTGCAGTCAACCATACGAAGTTGACAGCGTACTCATCTATTGATTGCGCCAGAACAGATTTCTTGCTGCTGCTCGGATGTACGTCGTCAGGTCCTTCGGATAATCGGGGATTGCTGTAGGAGATTACTACGCCTTTCAGCGGCGCGAAGTAAGTGAGTAGCAGTGGAGAGATGTGTTCTGCGCAGAGACCTTCTACCGGGAAACTCTGGGCGCATGGTGACAAGGCCAAGTAGAACGACGCGGTCTGCTGTTGGAACGGTGTATGCCTCTCAAGCACGTCGTCTGATTGTATTTGTGTTTGAACTTGATTTCCTGCCCTGCGGTCGACATCTTTCGAGCTTCCTGCTGTGACCTGGGCATCGTTAGGCGGTCGATTCTTCTTGCTTTTTGGCTTCTTTGCTGGCGTCGCATCTGCTGCTGGCTCTAAGATCGGCACAACGTTTTCTGAATGTTTCTGCTTCCTTTTCTTCTTCTTTTCCTTGACCTCTACAGCAGGTGTCTCGATCGCATCATCTTGTGATGCTTGCATTTGCTTTGACTTCTTCTCTAACGATTCGGCAGGCGCAATCGCCGCTACTTCCTCTGCTTGTGCATCATCACCACCTTTTGATTTTCTCTTCTTCGACTTCTTCGCAGTCGGCTCTCCATCCACCTGCGCATTGGCAGCTTGCTCTTCCTCGCGTTTCCGTTTCTTAGCACTGCCATCTTTGCTCTTTTTGCTCTTCGCCATATCCGGCGTCTGTGTCTGCGCCATCTCCGTAGACATCTTCAGCTTCCCTACACTGTACGAACGATGCGACAGAGTTGCAATCAGACGTGCCTTCTTGATTGAGAAGCTCCAAATTTTTGGATCGTGAATGCTGGTCAGAAGTCAGCGTCATGCACTGCGACATTTGACATATGTTTCACCTCACAGTACAACTTTCTTCAGGACAAATATATCCTGGTGATTTCAGGCGTCCTTCAGAAGATTGAAATTGCTGGCCGAGATCTTCTGGCGAGATTTCTCTAGGGTCATGGGAGTGCAATGACAACACTCGCCTCCGCCATGTCAACATCAGGCCTCATTTCCCTGGCGGGCTGGGCCTTCCTCCCCAACTTGGCCGCCACCTACATCCAGACGATTCTCTACAGCATCTTCATTCGCGCCGGCGATCCAAAACCTCAACCCGGAAGCCCACGCTTTATCAAGGACCGTAAACGTATCCTCATTTTCGTGATTCTTGCCTATCTCGCCTACACAATCTTCGAAGCAGACTACCAACTCCGTCGCGAAGGGGACTTCTACCAGAACCTGGGAGTTCCGCATTCTGCGACAGAGCGGGAGATCCAGTCCAGACTTAGGAGATTGACCGTGCAGTATCATCCAGACAAAGTTACGACGGGTGAGAGGGCAACTGTGGAGGCAATCTATGTTCAGCTGAAGCTCGCGAAAGATGTCTTGGTGGAGCAGGCAAAACGATTTGCTTACGATCGATTTGGGCCGGACATCTTGAGGTGGCAGCATTGCAAGACGATCCGGGATTTTGTGTTCTATGGCGTGCAAAATACGACCGTGTATTATGTTGCTAGTGTAAGCGTGCTAATGCTGCTCGGCATGTTTGGGTATCTGAAAGAGGGGACTTTCTGGCGGTATTTGGTGATGGGAAGCTTATTCGTCACGGAAGTGTGGATGATGACCCGCCCCGAATTGCCATGGCTTTTGACGAAGGTCATCAATCCACTGTTGTCGACGACAAGGATGAGAGCGCCGTACCTTCCGTTCCAGTTCATTACGCTCCTACGGAAGTTGGGAGTCACATTCTTCATCGCCCTCGCACAGCTTGGACCTTTGTTCAAGGATCCTGTCGCAGCCTCAGCACAAAATGGCGACGCAGTGCCGCCACAAATGCTGGAAAGGATTGATGCGCTTACTAAGGCAATGGATCAGGAGATCTCTCGATTGACAGGTCTCGAGCTTATGCCTTTTGCTGGCGATCACAGAGATCGGATGGAGCTAAGAAGCAGTTTGAAGGACTGGCTGGTGCAGAATACAGTCAGAAGTGATGTGGAAGTCAAGAAGGCGATGGGAGAAGTGTTGGAGAGGAGAAAGAGAGATGGTGCTCTAGGTCAAGCCACAGCTGTTGATAGATGAGCGACTGCTGGTCCTTGGACTGAAAATTGGGACCTTCACTGTTATCCTGCCCTATTGCCTGCTTGCTGTCGTACTTGATGAGATTGTTTGGCCTTGTCGCAGTTGCGATCAGCGGGTCTATGCTACCAAAAGGAAATTCGGTCGCTGGCGCAGCTGCATTTGTCTGCGGCAGCCCGATCCTCAGATCTGAACCCCTTCTTCTGCACAGCTCAAGCCCAGGCACCATCGCGACTTCCTTCACAAGTTCGGCGCCTTGACTCTGCTGGAGACGGCCTCACCGGATGATGCTTGTCGCAAAGATGAGCACGCCAATCAGCTCATGCTGGGAGAGCGTGAGACGCTTTGCTGTTTTTCTCAGCTCCTGCAATATCCCTCCATCAAGCGCACAAGCATCGATAAACCACCACTCTTGTCCACGTTGATCCTCGCAAGAGTGCATGACAGCTTGTACATCATCAGGCAAAGACCATGGGTCTATGCTGCTGGGGAGGAATGACAGCTGGACCTTGTGATTGAATGTCCAAGTATCGCTTCCGAGAGTCATTTCCACGCCTCTCACTAAATCGTTGACTTGAAGGCGGTTGATCATTCTGAGACAGCTGTCGTGAACAGCACCAGTGTCGAGAGCGTCGAGGCTGGAGCTTTGTCTCCATGTCTGTACAATGCGGTCGCAGCTGGCAGTGTCGATAATGAAACTTGAGGTACCCCAGTACTGCGTTCGCGCATGACGCCAGATACCATTCGCTTCGTTGTAGATTTGGCGGCAGGTGCGAGCCAGTGCATTCGACGGTGGCTTCGACTCGAGCAGGTTGGTCGCATACGGGTCGTCGTCGCTAGTGAAGGCGTACTCGTAGATGCCGTTGCGCAATTCGGCGGCGATCTCCAAAAGGTAGCATCTGTTGCTGGTGGCTTGATGCTGGCTGTCGTCCACTGCCGTCGCCGCCATGGTGTTCGGAGGCATCCTGACGGACGTTGCCGTCTTCATGGGGAAGTAATGCGTAATGCCGAAGTTCAAGTCGAAGTTCAACTTAATGTTCAAGTCAAAGTCAAAATTGCGAAGCGAAGTTTTCGGATTCAAGGGGAGTTGTGGCACTGGCGGCCAGATCCGCGCTTGTGGATGCAGAAGGCACGACATTGAAGCCACGCTCCTTCCATTTTTGTCAGCGGGGCAGCAATTTGATGGTGCTCGGCCCCACGTCGGTCCCTCAGTATCAAGTATTTATTCAGCAATTCTGTTCTGAACTTCCAACAAGTGAAATGGACTCACAATAGAATCCGTCTAGCGGCCTAGTGGCTTAGCGTAAGGTCGAGTCTGTTGCCTTGGCGCCACGCGAGTGGTTAGCTTCGTTTTTGCTATTCGTCTGCTTCTGGATTTTAACAAATCATCAATCAAATCAGCACTCTCTTCCCTCTTTGTGATGTTCGAATCCTCGGCCTTGCTCATGGCTGTACAAGCAATCTCATCGGAACTTGCCGTGGTTACTAAAAGCGACAAGAGCGACATTGATTGCATATGTCCCCACCGGATCCATGGCTTCAATTGTTTTTTCTTTGGTCATCCTACCTGCCATCTACGACCCAGCGTAAGCACTCCCACCCACACTCTCGTCGAATGCCATCAGCTCCTTCAACCCACACACCTCGAACATAGCTCCCGGCCCCTGCGCCTGATCCTCAGGCGTTCTGTCCGCCGTCTTCAAATGCCTATACGCAGATTGTACCGCTGGCACCACAGCCTCGACCGCCATGATCGGCCAAATCACAATCCTGAAGCCAATCTCCTGGGCCTGCTTGTTGGTAATGACCGGAGTCCTGCCGCCTGGGACCATGTTCAAAAGAACCGGTACGTTCTGCGGCAAAGCAGCAATGACCTTCTTCGCCTCGTCGATATCCTGGATGGCTTCGAAAAACAAGGCGTCGACTCCGATCTTCGCAGCTTCGGTCAGGCGGGCTACCGCTTCTTCGTAACCGCCATTGCCTTCGTTGTCCTTGCCTGCTCTCGCGTCTGTGCGAGCAATGACAACAATTCGGTCATCGCCTGCCGCGCTCTCGTCCCGAGCTTTGCATGCCGCGCGGAGACGGTTGTAGTACACCTCCCTACTCACCAACAGTTTTCCACTCAAATGTCCGCACCTCTTCTCGCTGACCTGGTCCTCTATATGCAGGCCTGCGACCCCGCTTCTTGCATACTGCGTTACTGTCCTGTTTACATTAATGGGTCCTCCGTAGCCTGTATCGGCGTCCGCAATCAGGGGAACTCGTGGATTGATGGAGGCGAGCATGGCAGCATTCTGATGCATATCGCTGAAGTTGGTGAGGCCTAGGTCGGCCATGCCGAGGCGGGACATTGAGGTGCCTGCGCCGGTCTATGAAGTGAACTCAGCTGAATGCTTCCGTCGCAGGACGATGGAAAGGTCGACAATACCATGTAAAGACATTCAAATCCTTCGGCCAGAGCCAGGCGCGCTGTAATGCCATCGTAGACTCCGGGTGCCACGACTGTTTTCTTGGGGTCTGCAAGCATCTGACGGAGGCGTTTCGCGCCGGAGACAATATCTGAGGTAGTCATCTTGAGCAGCTGGAATTCGTTATTGCTTTCCGGCACGTCAGCGGTCAATTTGAAGAGCGGGTGCTGGTAAAGTAGAGATGATCGAGACAGATACTTATACCTGCAGCTTCAGCGACTCATGTCAACCTCAATGACAGCTGCCCACCGCCACGGGCAAGGAAGACCAGGTCCATTTCTTGCCCGATGCCGGAGCTGTGGACCATCATGCCGGGCAGAAACCATTGCTGTGGTCTTTTCTGACCAGGCCATCCGCGCTGTCTCCTGTGTGCTCACTCCGAGATACACGCGAGGCAGCGCAAAATCAAGAAAGTGATGCAACTTCACAAACAACATGAAGTGAACAGAGGTCGGCGGTCGGCGGTCGGCGAATGTTTATTGCTCGATGCCATCACGTGCCGGTCTCCACCACGATTGACGGGACCTTACCGAATTCACATGCTTCCCAAGGTTGCCGAGGCACCATGGAACCTTCACATGGCAGAGCTTCGCGAGCGTCATGTGAGACGCCTAGACAGGCACACCGCGGCCCATACGTTTTGTCATTGATATACCGTTTTTCCTTTCAAGTCTCCTCATCTTTCATACTGCGTACTGTCAAACCTTGACTTCCCTCAACACGCAGAACACAACAAGAGGAACACACAATACACCCAAAAGTCACGCCAAGATGTCTCTCGCCGACTGTAAGTCTCAGCATTAGTGCTGCTTGCCCGTCACGTCTCATCTACGGCTCACTGACGATGCTGCTCTAGCCGCCTTCCCATCCTCCGCAGCGTTCGACCAGATCGCGTCGGCCATCTCCTCCGATGCTGACCGCAAGGACGCCATCAAGAAGGGCGGTGCCATCTTCTCTTTCACCCTGAAGAATGGTGGTAAGGAGGAGAGCTGGTACATCGACCTCAAGGAAAGTGGAAAGGTTGGAAAGGGCGCTGCTCCTGAGGGCAAGAAGGCCGGTGGTAAGTTTGATGATATTTGCTTCTGGGGTTGTAGTTGGAGACAAGAAGCGGACACGATGCTTCTTGGTGGACCTCTCTTGCAGCCATTGCATTTGGTGGTGGGACATGAACCCTACGAGCAATTTGCAGAGCCTGGACAAAGGTCTAAAGCTTCCCGCTGCCAGACAGTCCATCGACGCATCTATCAGCTAACATTGCTCTGGCTGCATTCGAACCTGCCTATGCTAACATGATTTACGCAGTCACCATGATTCTCTCGGATGCCGACTTTCAGAAGCTCATTGAAGGCAAGGCCAACGCACAGAAGCTCTTCATGAGCGGCAAGCTGAAGGTCAAGGGCGATGTTATGAAGGCGACAAAGTTGGACCCCATTCTCAAGAAGGCACAGAACAAGGCCAAGTTGTAGATGGACGACGTTGTGTAGATTAAGGTGTATGACCAGACGTTGAACCAAGATTGCGCCAGTGTACCTCGTGTCTTTCTGCAGCCCTTATGGTGTCTTCACAATATGAATTGGCAACTTCTTCCAGAACATGCTACAGAGTTGCATCAGTCGCGCATCTTCACAAGCTCCGGCCTTGAATGCGGCCGACGAATCAGCTTGCGTGAATCGTCGCATGGTCCAAGCGCGCTGTTTTGGCAGCTGCGATCCATGTTCTTCTTCTTTCTTAACCCCGAGCAACCATCCAAAATTCCCATTCGAAGACCGCGCAAGTCACATCACGGCGCATCACGACACACGCGAAACGAACACGACCTGTATCACCGACATTGTACATTAGCGCATGGCAGTCACGGGATCACGACACGACTCAGGTGTGGAGTTTGTACATACTCTTTCTTCAGCGTCAACTTCCTTGTGGTGACGTGCCTGACGCGACACTCGAGCTGCTGGGGAGCGCTGTAGAGCGCGCGAGACAACATGAGCAAACGCGGGATGGAGATCCAGGGGGGCGCGGACAGATACGGCGGGATGGACGAGGGTCAGAACCACAGTATGGACGACAAGCCGAAGCAGGCGACCGCCGCCCAGCTTGCGAGGAGAAAGTGAGTTACTTGCATGATGTGCGGAGGGGCATGGGACGTGTGTCTGAGAAGGTCATGAGTGCGGGTTTTTAAAGTGAAGTGAGGTGTATGCTGCGCGGCAGTAACATCACGCCCAAGCCCACATGATCACGTCACACCAAATGCTGGATAATTATCATTGCCGCGGGATGATGCTAACAATAACGCGTGTGCAGAATATTACAAGCGAAGGGCAAAGGGTCCGCGCGAGGCAGCAGATCAGCTTCACCCGCGACTGGAGCAGCTCCACAATCGAATCCTTTTCAATCCTTCCAACCAGAATCGAATAACTTCAACTTCAACATGCCTGGTGCAGCACCCGCACCTTCGTTCGGTGGCCCGCCGCCAGCTCAGAATGGTACGAACGGCTTCGGCGGCTTTGGTGCGAGCCAGAACGCGGCACCAGGTAGCCCATTCAACTTCGGGCAGAACAGCTCGCAACCACAACAGAATGGCTTCAATCAGGCGCCTTCTTTCAACTTTGGTCAGACTGACAACCAGGCGTCCACCCCCGGATCATCCTTCACGTTTGGTCAATCACAGAACGCGACGCAAGAGCAGCCGAAGAGCAATGGCTTTATGCCAAGCACAAGCTTTGGTGGATTCGGGTCGCAGCAGAGTCAGCCGCAGCAGAATGGCACAACGTCGTTCAACTTCGGGCAGAGCCAGCAAGAGCCGCCCAAAACACCATCCTTCGGCGGCTTTGGACAACAGAACGGGGACAAGCCGACGGGTACCGGCTTGTTTGGGTCTACGCTAGCTCCTGCCACAGCGGAGACGCAGAAGCCAGGCGCAAGCATATTCAGCGGTCTGAACTCGGTCACCAATGGCGTCAAGCCAGGTATATTTACACAGTCACAAGCAAATGGTGAACCGGCCAAGCAAAGCAATCCTTTTGCTGGGTTTGGCCAGAAAGAGCCGGAGAAGCCAGCAGAGACTCCCAAGGCGCCGGCGTTCTCATTTGGGCAGCCACCACAGGACAAATCTGCAGAGACACCTAAGGCTCCACTATTCTCATTCGGACAGCCTGCGAAGGAGAAGGAGGCAGAAACACCCAAGCCGCCTAGCACGTTCGCTTTTGGACAGGCGGATCAAGCGAAGGATGCTGAGACGCCCAAATCGAAAACTCCATTCAGTTTTGGCCAGACGCCTGCACAAACGAGTGGGAATCCGACGCCAAAAGCGAATCTGTTCTCTGGCGGGTTCAACTTCGGGCAGACTACCGACGTGGACAAAGCGCAAGAGCAGCCAAAGTCACCGGAGAAGCCTGCATCCACCCCTTTCAAATTCGGACAAACAAAATTCGGACAAACACAAGAGACACCGAAGCAAGCATCCAACGCCTTTCAATTCGGACAGACGCAAGAGACACCAAAGCCAGCACCGACTCCGTTCCAATTTGGCAAGATTCAGGACACTCCGAAGCCGTCAAGTGACCTCTTCAGTGCTCCTACGCCGGGAGGAATCAAGTTTGGTGCGTCGCAGCAAGAGGACACAAGTATGCTCAGCGCGAATACCACTCCGCAAAAGACGACCTCAGGACCTCCTGCAGAGGCTACGCAAGCAGCAGAACCAGAGACGCCAGCGAATACAAATGTCGGCAAAAGCCTTTTCGATCGGATATCGAGACCACCGGGTACTGCACCACCCAAGAGTGTCAGCTTCAGTGATGATTTCACCAAAGATCAGAGCGCCGGTGCTGTCAAGAACTTGTTCGCCTCCACTGAGCCGGCTGTCCCGGCAACAGCACCTAGACCATCGACGAATATGTTCAGCGCTCAGTCTGACACACCAAAACCGGCACCGCCTCTTTTCTCTGCCCCACCTCCTGCCAACCCGCCTGCTGCACCGAAACCTGCAAATGCAAAGTTGCCTGGTAAGGCCGCAGCTTCTGCTGGATCCGCGCCGTCAGCTGCGTCGATGGCGCAAACCGAGAAGAAGACGGAGCTAGAAGAGCTCAATGAGGGTATGCTTGAACACCTCAAGTCTGCTAACGCGAAGAAGGACTGGAGTGCGGCATTTCAGTATTATCTTGAGGAGGCTGCCAAGCTCACAGGCAAGGCCGCACACAAGTCGACAAGTGCGTCTCAACAATCTGCGTCTGCCCCGTCTTCCGGCACCAGTTCGTTCAGCCCTCCAGCGCCAGTCACTCAGTCCAGCGGCAATTTCTTCAACACTCCAGCACCAAAGTCGAATATGCCGCCGCCATCGAGTGCTAAGCCGGCGCAGCAAGCACAGAAAGTACCGCAAGCACCGTCGTTTGCCACTCCGGCAACGCCGGCAGCCAACCTCTTCTCACAAACTTCGAAACCTCCAGCAACTGCGCCTGTGAATAAGAAGCGCTCGGCAGACGAGGAATTGATCAAGAATGACGTCCCTGCAACAGAGAAGCGGGTAAGACCGAACGAGAGGATACAGTATCCCAAGCTGCCGGAAAACTCCAGCAAGACCTCGCAATTGTTCGCTTCAGCTTTGGACAAGGCCGAAAAGCCTACGAGTACCAAGTTCGGACCACCGGACGATGTTTATGCGAAGGCGCAGGAGCAGAAGGCGGCGAAGGACGCCGGGCAAAAGAGCACTGGTTTCACTCCGAGCACGACATTCAAGCTTGGATCGTCGACTAGTGATAAGCCTGCTGAAGTATCGAAGGACAATACCGAGGAAAGGCCATCTTTCGGGTTCAAGCCACCCAAACCGCCATCAGCCACTGCGCCGGCTACTGGTGGATTCAAGCCTCCGAGCTTCACAGCACCGTCTGGCGGATCAAGCTTTCTGTCATCCTTTGGTCAGGCAGCGTCAAAGGAGCAGGAGAAGGAGAAGAAGAAGCGGATGGATGAGGACTACGACAGCGAAGACGATGATAAGGACGAGTGGGAGGCCAGCTATAAGGCCGAGCAGGAGGAGAAGAGGCGACAAATTGAAGAGGCTGCAAAAAAGGGCCCAGTGTTCAGCTTCGCGCCCTCGAGTGCCACATCTGCGTCTTCTTCGACGCCGTTTGCCTTCAAGCTTCCTGGACAAACTTCTGAGGAGCAGACTACTACCAAGTCGACAGGTGCGGCACCGTCTGCAAGCTCAAACCTGTTCTCGCCGGCTACAGCACCAACATTCACACCCTCGACATTCAGCTTCAGTGCTGCCAAAGACAAGGACGGAAAAACAGAGGGAGAGAAGGCACAAGGCGGCGGCGATAAGACTCACGACCCCAAGACTCCCATCAAATTTTCCGGGCCGACCGGCAGAGAGTCCACAACGCCGGCAGCAGCCCCGCCTGCGAATCCATTTGCCGGCCTGTTTGGCTCAAGTGCAACCCCTGCAACCAAGCCGCCGGGAGCCGAAGCAGGCAAGCTGGCTCCATCCTCCGTTGGCTTCGGTTTTGGTGGACCTGGCAAGCCTATCTCGAGCGATATATCGCGAGCTACCACCCCGGGCGTCATGACTGATGGCGAGGACTCAAATACTGGTGAGAATGGTGAAGGAGGTGACAGCAATGGACCGAGCGACGAGCAGAATGACAAGCAGATTGAAGACATGACTGCTTTGCTACCCGCCGAGAAGGAAGAGAATGAGGTCTTGCTCGAGCTTCCGATTGCTGTGGCCAAGAAAATGGAGGACAAGCAGACCGAGAGCGGTGTCGCCAAGGCTTGGGTGGAGAAGGGCAGAGGTCCTTTGTACATCCTGAAGAACAAGAGCACGAGCAAGACTCGCATACTGCTCAAGGTCGCGCCTATGGGCAGGATCGCGATGAACTTCGGCCCGATCAAGGCATTCGAGTACAAAAATGAAGCTGGCAAAAAGACGGTGTCAGCGACGTTTATCGATCACCTCGACACCAAGAATGCTGGAAAGCCTTCTCAGTGGAGTATTCAGGTCAAAGAGCCAGAGAAGGCAGCGGAGATTGCAAAGATTTTGGAGCAGGAGAAGCAATAGTTGGCATACTTGTCGGTGTTGAATTGGGAGATGCGAAATGGACTGGGCCTCTGGGATCATGCAAGGTAAGCGAAGCATTGGGTCGGCGTTTTTGTGGGAATATGCGCAGGGTCTGGCGTGCGCTTCACACGAGAGAAGCAAAAGCGAAATGTACAGTGGCATGGTGTTACATTCTGGCGTGGTCTTTTGGCAGGTGACTGCTTCAAGCGGCTTCATGAACATAAGGAGGCGGAAGCTTCTCCTGGCTGGGTGTCATGTTTGACATAGTATCGAACTCCGGGCCTAATATATGAATTGACCGTGGCCGCTTCTGGACCTGGTTATTGACATGAACACTGTACTCCTTGTCATTATTCGTGAGCAGACTCGTGATGCTGGCAGTAGGACGTGGGTCCCTACTTGGCCAGCTCAGACTAATCTCGATCAAGGTCTTGCACTTTCCGTAGTCCGGCATGCCTAATGCAGCATTCTTTAGCGGGAGACCCGTGTACCAGGGCTTGGCTAGATACGTACATCTATGGCGTTCCTCGAATGCCTAAACTGGTCCGTGAAAAGAGCTCGGTGCACGGCTGGCTCTGCTTCGCCGAGTGGACGGCAAGGAGATGCTGTACGATGAGACGACATCGGTCTAGTCTCCAAAGACGCTACAGTGTGTCAGACTCCATTGTGAACTATTCCCTGTCACCCGGAGTTTCGCAGCTGCTGCATGTCGAACGTTGAGGTGGTGTGCGTCCGGGCTGTCAATCCTTCGTTGGCCGGAGCCATGGATCCGGTGACCCTAGTGTCATTAGTGAACAGGACTTTTGCAGATCATTGTGGCTTGTCAGCCTGCCTTGCGATTTTGGAGAGGCTCGGTCGAGCCCTATTCTTACCTCCGGAGGTCTGCAAGACAGGCGACCAAATCGAATTCTGTTTTTGCCCAATGAGGAAGCTCAAGAGGCGTGCTGGATGCCGATCGTGGCCCAGTCAGCATGGGCTAGTTGACTATGCATGGCCTTGCAGAGTCATAGAGTTGCTTGGTGGCTAAGTAGGGGGCAGCAGTGAGTACCGCGATTCTCGCCAAAATAAGGTCGCATGATGCATGATGCCTGTCAAGCCTGTGTCCTGTTAGCGCCTCGTGTAGATCATTCACCTTAGGTAGCGAGCCTCCATTGCATTCTCTCGTATGGCGAGACAGACTCGCTGCTGGGACGGCCAAGACATGCTTGCTCCATTCATCAGTATTGTCATTGTATGTATGTGAGAGGCTCGACCATGCTAGAGACGAAGCATCTTGACGGACGACTGTGACTACCTGGGCCGCACTTTGCGGAGGCCAGTCATTGTCACGTCGAATCGTCTCCGCATTACCGGGAATGCACAGGTCAGGCCGTTGAGGTTATCGACATCAGGGTTGGAACTCATGTAAGCATCAAAGCAATTGCCCGAATCGTTCGCTGTAGGCGAATATTCGAACCTTGCTGGTAAATGTCTTGCTGGACCATCATGCATGTAGGCCAATATGCGGGACATAGCTTAAACCTTCAATTATAAAATGGCAAACGAGCGACCAGCACTCTCTGCTGCTTGCTTGATATATTCTGATATTGGAACGATCGGACCTGCCCTGATTGACAACCTGTTATTGCTAAGAAAGCAAACAGCAACGAGTGGTGCGAATGCCATCGATACCTTGCTGAGACCCAATCAAAAGATTGCTTCGTGGTGCTGTTGTCCGATTGATCCAAGATCGCCGGGTGAAGATGCTGAATATCACCTGAACCATTTTGCCTACGGGCCGTCGTGCATTTTGTCGCATGAATGCGCCCTGCAGACGCCACAGCTCCTTTTGCGAAGCCCGCATGCAAGCTTGTCCATTCTGTTTGAGGTTGCGTCGGCAGAGTCGTGATCCGCTGTGGTTGTGCTAACGAGTGTGAAGCTTCCATCAGGGGCACGCAGTGACATTGCAATGGTATTAGCTACATGAGGAGCCGGTCAATGGCTTTGTTGTCGTTGACAGTCTAGCGTTCTGACCATTGGACCTTCTCAAATGGTGCGAGCGTGAGAAGGCCAAGTCAAGTGGCAGTACAAGCTAGGTTTGTTGCCCTGTATGGACACTCCAGCCGCTACTTGAATAGCCAGAATCAGGATGAGGATGTCGTCGCTGGTCTGTAGGTGCTGCGGCACGACTTCTTGAATGTTGGTCTGCGCAGGGTCAGAAGAACTACTCCACGACGGTAGAGAGGGGAAAGTACCGCATGTATAGCCTACGAGGACAGTCTTTTCTTGTATGCTGTGACCTCGCTGTGAGCGTGCGGCGCAAGGGTCGATTGAGTGCCGGTAGTACAAGCAGCGGCAAACACTGTATCGTTCCACAACTTGAATGCACATCCCTGTCGTGCGCCTGTTTATCGAGATCTTGTGGTCTTCAGGTTCTTGCCGCGAAAATTTGTCAAGTTGTACCAGGCACGCTTGAACGCTTGACAGTAGAGACGATCAAGAATGCAAACGATGTTCAAGTCGCAAGAGAAGCAGGTAAATGCGTGGCAAGGTAGCTCACTCGACAGTGTATAGTAATCTTATACCGTTTGTGAGGCTCTGTGGACCTGTCTTGTGGTGTAGCAAAGCATGCCAGGAAGTATTACCCTGCAGAAGCGCTTCTGCATGAGCCGGTTGACATATCTGGTAGCCTGTAGGTTGTGGCCTGCCATAGGCCGGCGATGATGAGAAGGATGTCTTGGTGCAGTAGCATAGCCTGCGCGGCAGGATCCGACATGGGTGCTAGAGCAGTTCTAAGTAGGCTTCGTAGTCTAGTGTAAACCTTTTCTTGGCACCTGTACCCATTATGACTCTGCCGATAGTAGCCCAAGCAGCTTTGAGAACGGTCAGCATTGCAGGGGTGGAATTTGATATGCCTATTGCCGAGTCTTGACCCTTTGCTCACATTTGATGCTGATGCAATGTCTCTAAAGACAATCGACTCGCCACCGCGATTCGGCGATTCGTATCCATAGTCAATGATCGGTTAGCTAAAGCGGAGCAGGGGCCGCATGGCTAGATGGAAGTAGGCGGGCTACCAGTGCAGAAGGCAGTCAGTTACAAACCTAGTATGGCTAATGTCACATGCATCTGCCATCCCTGCTGACCACGAGGTGATCACCCTGCATCAATCTCTCGATCGCCAACCCCACCCGTCACACCGGTTTGATAGAGAAACGCTCTGGACGAGGTGGAGTGGATACGGAATGCAGGTCCCAAGAGCGGGCAGCGGCGTGCCCGAGCTGCCATGACGTTGTGGCTTGGTTTTACTCATACTGCACCAACATGCAGTGCTGTATGCTTCATCATGAGCCGGTCTGCAGTAGGTAAAGCGAACACGATGAATGATGCTATAGTCTCGGAGCGTGCGATGCGCTGAAGTCGACACTGAAGTGGACTCGGTCTCGGAACCTGCCACTGAAGCTAAATATAGATGGCTGACGACCTCATGGTCCAAGCGTATGTTAAGGTAACCTTCGCTTGGGCAAATCTCATTCAATGGTCATCAAAGCCAAAAGTACGCGTATATGATCAATGACCACTCACGGTATTCGAACAACCCTACTCTCCAAGGGCAGAATCTCTGGAACAGGACACGCACGCGGCTCTTCAGAACTGCTCTCGTGTATGCGTCACCTGCATTTAGCCATGCTCAAGTACCTACCGCCCGCCACGCGAGTCATGTCTATGTGTTGGCTTCCCTTGAGGCAGAACATTGATTGATAATGCTGGGAACGTAGAGAGCAGGCGATCTTCCCCTCGCGGCGCCGCAGTGCAGATGCAGAGCCAAAGCCAGACCGTTGAAAACTGTCAATCTTGGACACATCTACTGCAAGTGCATATTGAAACGAGCCAGACGCGTATGCCAAGCGATGTATCTTCTGTAATACATCGCGGTCTTGCTCTCTAGCGCCTTTAGCACTCGATGAAACCACTCTAGACCGTGGTGCTACTGCGACATGGGACCGGGACGTGGCCGCGCCGTCCGTACTTCATGACCATGTATCATCGGCTCTGCTATCATTGTCGCTTGTCCTGGTCGTTGGCGGGCGCCGGAAGCGACCTGGCCGGCGCCGGATTCAAGATGTCGGCCGCATCGATCAAAGGCGCCGAAGGGTTAACCTCGAGGCCAAAGCCCGGCTTGTCAAGCTCCGACACGTCGAGATAACCCTTGGTCGGTATAGGCTCATTCGTAAAGAGGTTACCGAATACCGGAAGAACACTCTTGCCGTCTGGCGAATTTGCGAGGTACTCTTGAAATGGGCTGTTGGCTTGCGAAACGACAAAGTGGTAGCTGTACGGTCCGCTCGCGTGAGGCACAACAGGGAGGTCGTATGCCGCGGCGTGAGCTGAGATCTTCAACAACTCTGTCAAGCCTCCCACCCACATGACATCTGGCTGTAAGATGTCGACGTTCCGGCCCTCGATCAGCTTACGAAAGCCATATCTGGAATACTCGTGTTCACCCGTCGTGAATTTGATCGTGGGATGTGCGCGCTTGATCAGAGCAAAGCCGTCCGTATCATCGGGTGAGAGGACCTCCTCCCACCAGTCGATATTCAGCTCTTTGCATTTCTCTGCAAGCTCAATGATGTATGGAACAGTCAGACTCATCCAGCAATCAACCCGCAACGGAAAGTCAGGGCCAACCTCTGACCGCTTCTTCTTCAAATACTCATAATTCTTCTTCAGGCCCTCTGGGCCTTCTGCGGCACTGTATGGCAACGCCACTTTGCCTGCAGAGAAACCCATCTCCTTGGCCGACGCAGGCTCTGGGCCAGTACAGTAGAAGTGCAAGCGCTCGCGCGTCGTTCCCCCGATCAGTCTGTAGACTGGCTCGTTCCGAATCTTCCCGAGCAAATCCCAAAGAGCGAGATCAATTACAGAGATGACCGCTACTGGCAGGCCTTTCCTGCCATAAAACATAGAGGCTCGGTACATCTGCTCAAAGAGATTGTTGGTGTCTCGCGGATCTATCTGTCTTGTCAGGTCCGTCTGTAGTGACTTCAACTGCCATGCTCAGAGTACTTACCAGCTCCAATCAAAAACCGTCTGAAGTGCTCAGCAACAAGCCAGCAAGCTGGCGGCCCGCCAAATCCTGTTGCGAAGCCCTTGGTGCCATCTGTGGCTTCTATCTCGACACAGAAGGAGCCCAGCACATTGATGCCAAAACTTGTCCGTGACTTTCGATACGCGTCGTAGCCACTCATCGGCGTTGCAATCTTCGAGTCAATTAACCAGTGGCCGCCCTTCACATTGTGATAATCGCCACCAGATCCCACGCCGGAGATCACGAAGGTCTTGATCTCCTTGATCTTTGGAAATGAAATCACACCGCTCGTAGACATCTTTGCTCAAGTGTGCAACGAGGGAAGTCTATGGTAACAACAGGGGATAGGTGAGGTGTTTAATTGAGGTGAAACCAGAAAAGCCTTGCTCCGAAGTTGGCTTCATTGAAGTCCATACTGACTTTCAGAGGCTCGTCGCGTGCAATTGACCCGCACAACGTCGTTGCGCGAAGGCAATGTCGTCGCGCAAGGTCCACATTGCCCCGCACAGGCGCTGGCTCGGCAAAAGCTGCATCCCTCATAAAGACCAGACCTCACCTCGGCGGAAGTTCACACCGAAGTTCCAACCACCAACATGTCATCTGCCGCAGCTAGTCCTCCTCAATCGCATATACTGTCAAGAGCCGGACTTTCGCCCAGCGATCATGCCGAGCGGGACGAAGAGGAGGCGTGGAGCGGTGACAACGATGTCGAAGCTGACGTCGGCCACGGCGCTCGCAAGAGACGACGAAGGTCTGAACGGCCCATCTCTGTGAGCTGCGAGCGATGCAAAGAGCGCAAAGTGAATCCGGAACGTCGATCCATTGTTCGACGACTATCTCGCTAATCTCGTGCGCAGGTCAAGTGTGACCGCGGGCAGCCGCATTGCGGCTGGTGTGTTCGTAACAATCAGTTGTGCGAGTACAAAGAACGGAAGAAACCAGGCTTGCGTGCCGGCTATGGTCGGGAGCTTGAGTCGAGGCTCGGTCAGTACACCTTCTTCATGTTCCGGCGCACGAATTCGACCCGCCCAGCTCAGATGAGCAGTGAGTTCATCAGTCAACCCACGGGTCGGATGGTCGATGCCAGTGACTGCTAGACTAAGACGATGAGGCCTCAGTCGCTCACCAGAGGCATCAAGTCTTATCGGTCAGAGTCACTTCCGTCAACGAGCCAACGCCTCAAGCTGTCAATCGCATTAGTCAGCCGCCCAAACGCGTCAACCGCCTCAAGCAGTCGACCGTTTGATTGACTGGTGGAACCACTGCAGATGAGAAGGGCTGATACCTCTGTGACTCACATTTGGTGTGTTCTTTGGAGCAATTTACTGAGTGTTGATCTGTCAGATAAGCTTGAAGGCGTTCTCCAGACGCAGCAGCAGGTCTTGCAGCAGCTCGCCAATGCTCTCCCAGGCGGTGGTATTGTTGCCGCTCCAATGGGCCAGCATCAACACGTGCCCCAAGCAGAAGCAGCACACTTCGTGCAGACATCAAATTTGTACCAATCTCATCCGGGTCGCCACAGCAGCCTGCAGTCTCAACACCACAACGAGCTCCAGCAAGAACAATCACAGCACCAGCATCAGCGGTGAGCCAGCCTATGCAATTCACAGAGTTCTGTCAGTGGACCAAGCTAATTGGACGCTGTATACAGATCACGGCAATCGTTGAGCATACCCGCTCATGAGACTAGCAGAGATGCCTATGCTCCAAGCGATCCACCTTTAGAGTCTCCCAGTCTGAACATCACTGATACAAGCCAAGCAACGTACACTTCGCCTGGCAGCGGTCTAAACATTGTCTCCCAGGACCAGGATTTTCCACCGTACGATCTCCTTTACGCCTTGACGGATCTCTTCTTCAAGCACGTCAACACGTGGTGCCCGATCTTGCATCGGCGAAGCACACTTGACTCACTGTTCGGCCAGAGCAGTCTGGAAGAGGCAGATAGGATTCTACTACATTCGATTGTAGCAACCACGCTTCGCTTTTCGACCGACCCACGCCTCAATGAGCATGCACGCGAGCGCTACCACTCTATTTCGAAACAAAAGGTTCTCTTGTATGGTCTTGAGAACAGCTCAGTGAAAGCTCTCCAAGCTCTGGTCATATTGGCACTAGACATCATTGGAAGTTCTAATGGACCGCCAGGCTGGAATCTGTTGGCGCTGATCACGAGAAGTGTTGTACAGCTTGGTCTTGCTGTAGAGACCACATCGCAGTCAGTGGCTCCGCTATATCCATCGATATACACGCTTCGAGCAATGGTGCTACCCGAACCAAAGTCATTTATTGAAGACGAAAGCCGCAGGAGACTGTTCTGGATGGTCTATTTGCTTGATCGCTATGCTACAATTTCTACCGCTTTCGAATTCGCTCTTGACGATAAAGAGATCGACCGCAAGCTGCCGTGCCGTGATGATCTCTGGGCTCGTAATTTACCAGTTGAGACCAGATGGTTCTCGACGTCCGACAGGACAGATTATCCTATCGACAAGCCCGAGAATCTAGGCTCGTTCAGCTTCTATATCGAGATCATCGGCATCCTTTCCCAGATACACCGCTTCTTGAAGAGACCCGTGGACATCGGAGCCTTGTCTGACGTGGAGCAGTGGCAACAAGAGTATGTATACGATGCTGCATACATCGGTGGCGAGTCGCTGACTTGTTGCCTTGCGGCTAGGTACCGACAACTCGACGGTAAGCTGAATGCTTGGAAGTTCAGCCTACCAAGCGAGTACGCCAATATGTCGAGGCTGTTCAATCCGAATGGTGGCAACAAGATTGGGAACTGCATATGGATTATGTTGCACACGACCTATCACACGTGAGTCACTCCTACATATGACCAACATGCAGATTGCAGCCCTATGGCAAAGCCGCAGGCTAACGTAAGCACTTCACGTACCCTGCAGTGCCGTAATTCGCCTACACTCTTCAGCCGCATACCCAACTACCCGTTCGCCCATATTCACGCCGAGCTTCAGTGCCAGTCAGCGATGTAACACCGCAGTCGAGGACATCTGTGCCTTGAACACCTACGTCAGAAACAATCAGATGCTGGACAAGCTCGGACCACCCTTCGCGTTCAGCTTGTGGGTCGCGGCTCGGCTGCTCCTTGTGCATGGTTCAACGATCGATCATAAGGTCAATCCAGCGGTCAACCAATTAGTGGAAACACTACGCGAGCTTGGCTACTGCTGGAAGGTTGCAGAGCGCTACGTCACCTTGCTGTCTCGTGTCCTTGAAGAGTATTCTGAGAGTGAGCGAGTACCTGCTCCTGCGAATGGAGTGCGGGAGACGCCATCGACTGTTCGTATTCTGGCGGACATGCGACGTAACGCCTTTGACTTGGACTTCCTGATATCGAGGCAGCCACGGCAGCACTTTGGGTCTAAACTGCCGTCCATTACTCCTGCTCGCACGCCGGCGCCGAATGAGCTCGAATACCTTGAAGTCTTCGACTTTTTCAACATGCCCAGGCTCCCTTTGTCCGAGGCTGGTGGTGGAGCCGAGCTTGGAAATGGCGATGCAAGTCAAGGCCTGCAGAACTTGGAAGGTGCGACCAACAACGAGTTCAACATCACCAACTTTATGTACGACGCAAACTCGGACTGGTTTAACAAGAATCAATCTTAAGAATCTGACAGCTATGAACGGAAGTTGCAGAATCCCACTACTCACCTACCAGCATTGTTTGGTAGCTGATTGTATCATCTTCAGTCATCTGTCGTCTATGTCTGTCGTGGAAAATCTATGCTTGAATCCATGTATATGCCATCACGCGCTTTCATGCACGGTTGAACTCTGACTACAGTCTGGCCTTTGCAGGTGTTCTACTTCCTTCGCTGAATGTCTGTAGAACATACCATCAGCCATGCACGGCCATCTATCAAGAGTGGAGATGCTAGATTACATTCTTCAAGGTTTGTCCAGAGCAGAATCTTCGCAGATTGAAAGCAATCAACTCCTCTGCCTCCTGCGGTCTCCCACCTGCGGCATGAGGAGACACGATCATATTTGGTGCTTTCCAGAGCTTCGACTCTTTGGGAAGAGGTTCTTGTACAAAGACATCAAGAGCTGCGCCTCCAATTTCGCCGCTGGTAAGCGCATCGAATAGTGCATCTTCGTCAATGGATGTGCCGCGACCGACATTGACGACCCAGGCGTGGTTGGGCAGGAGTTTCATGCGTTCGGCATTGAGAGCATTCTTTGTGGAGTCCGAGCCTGGCAGGATCATGACCAGTGCATCTGTCTCTGGAAGTGCTTGCGCGAGCTGAGACTCAGAGAGGACCTCAATGCCACTGCGAACGCCTGCTGAGCGGGCCACACCTCGCACGTTGGCGCCAAGTGAGACAAGGTGAGGCGTGAGAGTCTTGCCGATGTTTCCGTAACCCCAGATCAACACGTTCGCTCCTCTCAGACTCGTGAACTTGCCCTTTGGCCGATCCGGCTGGGCACCACCTAGGTGCTGCGGCCATTCGCTCCTGAGCTGGTAGTCTCGCATCTCAAAGAAACGCCTGCATGCATTCAAAAGCAGGCCGAGAGCATGCTCGGCTACGGTGTGGTCGTGCAGTCCAGACCCGGTGGTGATGGTGATCTTGGAGCTATCGAAGCCAGCGTTCAGCACGTCATTGGGCCCTGCTGCCAAAGATTGGATCCATTTCAGATTTGTTAGACGTGAAGCTGCGTCCTTGAGATTGTCTGGCTTGTTTGACCTGAGACGTAGGGTCAGTCGCTGTTCTTAGTCAACTGTAGCAAGGCATACTTACCAGGTGATGAGCACCTCTGCATCCGTCAAGTCGTCTGGGATGGGCTTCGTGACGTCGTAAGGATGCAACGTCGCCGCGAAACCTTGGAGTGAGTCGACGTCCAACTTCAGCGAAGTTGGGTAAAGGACTTTGACCATCGTATTAGACTGTGTCGGTCAGATCCCGTTGCCTGCTACGAATTATGGTCTCGGCCCTAATCTCAGATATGCTTGGGATTGTGAACAACGGTGGACACAGCTGTCGCAAGAATGGAAGAGGTCGATGATCGGGAATTCGAGGCACTTTTGAGAAGGCTATGTTCCTCGGAAGCAAGGAACATCGTGAGGGAGAAGAGCGCTCCATGGTGACTTCTCTACCTCAGAGTGCCTTCAATTGCCGTTCGAAGACGGTCGGCGAATGGATTTTGTGCCGGTCTTCGGAGATACTGGAGGCAAAGCACCGAGAGAAGCTGAGAGGTCAGTCAAGCGATCCAATGAAACACGAGCACATGCTGCACAACACCGCGGACCGTGCGCAATCACAGTCACACTCGCGACTGGCCGTTCACTTCTGCGCCTGCCCCACGACGGACGGTCCCGGCGCCTGCAAAATCCAACCGGCGCTCCACTGGTGCTTCTTTCGAATTCTACAAACTCTCAACACACGAATTCTTTAGCGGTCGCTGTCGAGTCGAAGGAGTCGAGGGCGGAGTCGGAGAGCTTGGAAGTAGCAGCAGGCTTGGAAGGACGAAGCAGAAGAGCAGGTGAGTGTGCCGAGAAGAGTCGGATACGGCACGGGATGTGCAGAGATAAGGACAGTGTCTCGGGCGCATACACACTTGGGTGGTTGGAACGGATTTCAAGGAAGACATCAAGGTCGACGGGCTAACGCAGGCCCCACAGTATCGGTACTCAAGAGGACGTCGAGGAAGCTGATTGAAAATGTCTTCTCTTTCGCGTCGCGCCTGCTACAAGTGCGGCAACGTTGGCCACTACGCCGAGGTCTGCTCCAGCAGTGAGCGCTTGTGCTACAACTGCAAGCAGCCGGGTATGTTGAGGATCCATATACAGATGGCAAGACTATTGCCGACGGATAGACGCAGGTTTGCTGACCGCTGTTTGTCTTTGAGCAGGCCACGAGAGCAATAACTGCCCTCACCCACGCACGACCGAGAGTAAGTCCATTGCAATCGCGATCTTCGAAACACAACGGACTGAACAGGAGCTGATCATGGATCCAGCCAAGCAATGCTACCACTGCCAGGGTCTCGGCCATGTCCAGGCTGACTGCCCGACCCTGCGCCTGAACGGCGGCCAGTCCAATGGACGCTGCTACTCTTGCGGTCAGACAGGTCATCTTGCTGTACGTTTTCACATTCCAATCTTTGCTAATTTTGGCTGACACAACTCAGCGCAACTGCCCAACCCCGAACGCCGCTGCTGCACCGGCAGGCCCGGCTGCTGGTGCTCCCGTCGGTCGAGGCGCTGGTGCTCCTCGCGGCGGTTTCAGAGGTGGCTATGGCGGCGTCCAGGCTAACCGTGCTGCCACGTGCTACAAGTGCGGTGGACCGAACCATTACGCGCGTGACTGCCAAGCTCAAGCCATGAAGTGCTACGCTTGTGGCAAGCTTGGACACATTTCTCGTGACTGTACTGCTCCGAATGGTGGCGCTGTCAGCGGTGCTGCGCCGAAGACTTGCTACAGGTGCGGCGAAGCCGGCCACATCAGCAGGGAGTGCCCTCAGGCTGCCACCGGCGATGCTGTGAACGGAGAAGTTCCGGCCCCTGTCAACGGCATTCCTGCTGAGGCGGTTGCTCCGGCTCCAATCGCTGCATAAGCGTTATCTTCTCCTGCACATTGGCGCTTGCTCCCTGAGGCCAAGGAGCACGATTCTGGCGCATGACTTCTGGCCCAACCTGGTTTGATGCAACATTCTTCCTATCAAGCGTTCAGACGACCTCACGACACACGACCCGCGAGCATACTCAGCAAAAAGTTTCCTTGACGACCCAAATCACGACCCAGCATAACACCTGCACCTTGGAGAACACGCGCAGAAGCCGTCTTGTGGATGTTACGATCAGGCTTGCGCACGGGAATGATACGAGAGAGGGAGGTTGACAAGCAGATATGGAAAGAGGGGGCGGAGGTTGAGGCGAGAATCGAGACATGTGATCAGTTGCAATGGCGGTAGTGGGTTATTTGTCGATGAGGAAGGATGAGAGCTATGTTATTGCAATCTCACATGTGTGGTTTCATGCACCTCACGGCGTTTCGAGATGATGGAGATGTGTGCCTTAGGCACGTGTCAAAAGCTATCGGCGTATTAATGTCGACAATACATGGGACCACCTAACAGAATCAGTATGACTGTTCGGCATCCGCTCTTTCATGCAAATTCCAGGTGAGAGCGGCTGCTGGCCCAAGCGCCTGCGGTCAGCTTGCGATCGATGAGGTCTGCCTGATAGGTGAGGAAGGAAGCAGCCACGCTCTTGCCAACTCTTGACGCGATGGAAGCCTACATACACCGCCAATGCCTGGAGACTCAGCCCACCGCATATAATCTCTTTTCGCTTGCTCGCACTTCAAATTTCCATCGACACTCTTTCAAATACAGCCATTCCGTCCATATTCTGCCACACTGAATCTCAGCATCATACCTGTACACTGACTCCATCTGCACGCTTCCTACGGTTCATCATGCCTGCCTCTGTTGCCAGTAGCGACGAGGAGGTGAGAACCTCGCTTATGTTGTGGTTCGACCCATGCTGACCGTGTCCCAGAACGACAACTTCATCGTCGACATTGATCAGCTACAGAACCACGGCATCGGTCAAAGCGACATTCTGAAGCTCAAAGCCAGCAGCTACTACACTGTCGCATCCGTGCACGGCGCCATCTCGAAGACTTTGGCAAAGATCAAGGGCCTGTCCGACCAAAAGGTTGAGAAAATCAAGGAGGCAGCGAGGAAATGCACGGTTGGCTCACTGCCGCCTGATCATTCATCGTGAGAAAGCATGCTGACACGATGCAGCCCAACGGCAATGGCTTCATGACTGGTGCTGAGCTGCTCCAACTGCGCAAACGCTGCTTCCGCATATCGACCGGCAGCAAACAGTGGGACGCCATCCTGAACGGCGGATTCCAGTCCGGGAGCATCAGCGAGGTCTATGGAGAGTTCCGTTGTAGAAAGACGCAACTCGCTCATACCCTCGCCGTGATGGCTCAAATGCCCAAGGAGCAAGGTGGTGCTGCTGGCAAGGTGGCTTACGTTGGTGGGACAGGTCCTTTTCGTAAGGCTTGAATGCCAATACTGACTTATGGCAGACACCGAAGGCACCTTCCGTCCTGAGCGTATCGTCCAGATCGCGGAGCGCTTTAGTATAGACCCGGACACTGCGAACGAGAACATCAGCACTGCACGAGCCCAGAACAGTGAGCATCAGCATGAGCTTCTGACACAGCTTGCTGAGCAATTCGCGACCGGCGATTATCGTCTCCTCGTGGTCGACTCCATCATGTCGCTCTTTCGTGTCGATTACGCGGGCCGTGGTGAGCTCAGCGAAAGACAGCAGAAGCTCAATGCACATCTTCGTCGCCTTACTGCCATGGCTGAGGAGTTCAATCTGACGGTCTTCATGACGAACCAGGTCCAGAGTGATCCAGGTGCCAGTGCTCTGTTCGCCGGCGCAGATGGCAGGAAACCTGTTGGCGGTCACATCCTCGCTCATGCATCGACCACGCGGGTCCTGCTGAGAAAAGGTAGAGGTGAGGAGAGAGTCGCGAAGATTCAAGACTCGCCCGGTACGCTTTGTGATGAAATACGACCATAGACGCCTATACTGACTTTCTGTAGACTGTCCCGAGCGTGAAGCGACCTACATCATCACCAATGGCGGTATCAACGATCCTGAGAAGGCATGAGCGCTTCTCTGTCTGTGATGTGATGCAACATCGGGCATTTGTATCTGTGCTGTTCGATTTGCTGGAGGAAGTATATGGAAATTTGCTGCCATCAAGATGATATAAGAAAAGGCTTGTCGCTGAGTTTGAGCATACCAGTAACGCTTTGTCAGAACGAGAGACTTTCGCTGCACGGTGTGAGACGTGACTGTACACCGGCACTTACCGTGGCTACTATGTAACCCACGGAGGGTCATCTGCACTACCGCTTTCCTACCACGTCCAGCAGAAACTTTGCCACGCCCTCTTGCCCCTCCCTCCTAGTTGTAGCTTCTGTATGCAGTGCACCGACAACATTCTTCCTCTCATACTCGAAATTTAACTCCTTGCAGAGACCCTCTAGCTTCTCAATCTCTTCGGCAGGGACGACCTCGTCTCTCGTCGCAGGCATTAACAACAGCTTCGGTCTACCTGCGCCTGACCGAGCCACTCTGCGTAGCGCCACCTCGCTGTCCCAATGGTTCCGGAGGAACGGATGGAGATACTGGTACGGAAGCCACTTCTGTGGATAGAGTGCAAAGAGCATTGATTTAATGGAGGTGAAGGGCGTCTCCATGATCAGACCTGTGATGAGAGGCCTGCTGGCGGACTCAGAGTCCATGTAACTCGCAGCTGCTGTGCTAGCTACTCCTGCGCCGACTGACTGGCCCCAGAGCACAAGTTCAGCGTTTGGGTAGATCTTGACGGCCCATTGGAGCATTGCTTGCGCGTCGAGTTCAATGCCTTTCTGTGAGGCACGGCCGGAAGAGGTCCAATAGCCGCGGTAGGACAAGGCGATGATCGTGAAGCGTTCCGTGTTTGGCTTGCGAGCGTGAACGAGCTTGAGTACATGCGAGAGCAGGGGTAGTCGAGGCGGCGTGGAACTGCCGTTGCCCTGGAAGTAGCATATCGCGACATGGTTCTTGATCATCCCACAAGTGTCCTCGTTGCCCTCAGGTATATGCCCAACAGCCAGACTGATCTTTGTGCCGTCAAGACTGCGTATCCGCTTCTCTTCCCACTCTACTGGCTTACATACTGCTGTGTAGTTTTTCAGCTTCTCGCTACGTGCAAATGGCGGCATGTAAGGCATGTAGATGATGCGGTCTTGGAAGACGACGGTCACGAAGCACTTGTATGCCCATAGTGAGAGCAGGAGGCCAATGAAGACTACCGGTGGGACCAGGGCGGTGGGGAGGCTCTCGGTGAGGAAGCCGCGCCTTTGCTCAGCCCTTGACGAATGCGAGGATCTCCATGAGCGCCATATGGTCACGCGTGCTCGGAGGTGTGGATGGAAGGATCCGTGGGAGGTTCTCGATGTAAATGTCCGTTCTCGAGCAACGCCGTTCAGGGCGGCATGATAGGTGTAGCTATTGGCGCGGCGAAAGATGGTTCGGACCAACATGTCAACAGAGCCATAGTGGAGGCGCTTGCCATCATGTCATATATGCATTGTGGCTGTAGTGAAATAACAGTAAGAATTGGAAGTCGAGCAGGAGAGTGCAGTTGTCCCAATCTGGCAGGAGCGCAGCAGAGGCAAAAGTCGTTGTTGGCGCGACATGAACGCGACTTCCATAGATTGAGCCTGGACTCTTCTTCCAACACTCGTACATCCTGCTTTCTAACTGGTTGACAAGTGGATTCTTATGAAATGTAGTGTCGACTCATTACAACAGGCCTTACGCGACTATTCACGATTGACGGCACGCGCTTATCAAGATCAATGTCAATGGTAAGCATTTCAGACGTCTCAATTGCCCCACTGAGAAATAAATACTACAAAGCGACGGGTTGTTCCTGGAATACCCTCGAGCTTGCCTTATCACTTTGGGCTTCTTCCGTCGCATCCGAACACTGTCCTGACATACCTTCGCATTCAAGAATAATATGCTAACAATCGGCCCAGATCGACCTGCAGCTACGTCTGCATTGAGGAGCACGTTACTGTCGTTACATATTGTGCGTTCTCACAGCTCTGGGCAGCAACAGTAGCAGCAGTCACGCGTAGTGAGACAGATAGTCACTATCTTGCGTGTTTGCTACATCTGCATCAGGTTCAGCTTGTGGTACAGGGAGACACTGCATTGCCCAATATAAAACTCGATTCTCATTGCGCCACTGCGTAGACACCTACTAGACCTACCACCATGGGCAATCAACCGTCTAAGGAAGTTGAAGAGCAGGGGGAAGCCGCAGAAGCCGAGATGCGAGCAGAACTCGACCAACAGACTGCCAAGTTTCAGAAAGAAGCTGAAGACGCCCTCAAGGCACAACAATTGAAGACAAAAGCCTTTGCGAAAAATGAGGCAGAACCAGTTCAGCATTTTCCGAAGCTCAATAGGTCTTCTAAAGGCTATCAAGCTCTTCCCAAAGGTCATCCTAAGCCCGTGGACCAGCATTCTTCCAGCTTCGATCACGGCGAGTCATCTGCAATCAATCAATCAACTGGCCCAACTGATAATCGGACGGTCAAAGACGAGTCGATGTCGGAGGCAGAGTTCATCGATTCTGACGATGAGGGACCGATTGACGACCTTTTAAAACCATCCACGACAAAAACCAAGTCTGCTACTGGCAAAGTACCGGCTCCTGCTGTCCAGCACCCCAAGCTGTCCAAAGCACTTAGCCACAGGATCGACACAGCTCAGCAGTCTGAGGTGACAGCGTCTGGAAGCAGGAAGCCACGAGTTCCGCCAAGTAACTCAGCCATAGGAGACTCATCAGACTCTGCTTCGAAGACACCGGCATCGGCATCAGGGAAGCGAAGTGCTACGAATGCATTTATTGATGAACGACGTACTGGCCTAGCACAAACGCGTAATGCACTGAAGAGCGTAGGCGCAGCTCATCTTGATGAAGCTCCAAGGAAGAAGACCAAGGTCGCCCAGAAAGAGGCCATTACCAGCATTGATGAGCGTCCACCCCAATGGTACAAGAGTCTCAAATTCGAGCCCTCTCGTAACGCGCGACAGGCAAGCACAGCCACTGTTCTTGAAGCTCTGAAGGCGGATATAAAGAAGACCCAAGAGCCCGGTTTTTTCAAGGATGGAAACAGAATGAAGCAAGTCTTCAACAACCTCCGGAAGCGTTTGCACGACGTTCCGTTCCAACCCGTGTCTGCCCAGCTTTTGCGGAACAACTTCATGTTGCATGATGGGTCTGGCCTTCCTGTCCTCTTTGCAGAGAAGTATCCCTGGGACATCAGGGCGGATGCTCACGAGCAATACAACAAGTGGTGTCTACAAGAGTTCGAGACCGACCTTCTCCACCACATTGAGCGCGGTGTACCTAAGAATCGTGCTGCAACTGGCTCGTTCCAGGACAAGGTGAATCCAGAGTACAGGAAATCTGCAAAGTTCTTTGGCAACGGTCTGCTCCTGAACGGTCAATGGTGGCCAACCCAGCTGACTGTATTTCGGGATGGTGCTCATGGCGAGACGATAAAAGGCATCTCAGGCAGCAAAATGGAAGGTGCCTATTCTTGTATCATGTCTGGTGGCACGGGATATGACAACAAGAATGGTGACGGTAACGAAGATGAGGGGGACGTCGTTTACTACTGCGGCATGGATTCTACCACGGGCTCTGTCACCGAAGAGACACAGATGCTGATGCGCAACGAAGAGAGTGGGAAGCCTGTGCGGTTCATCCGCTCGCACCAATGTCCGAATAAGGCCTTCGCACCTGAGATAGGATTCAGGTACGATGGGCTCTACGATGTTGTGAGCCATAGCCGCATTGATGACGAGAGCTCAGTCCGGCAACGCATCAGGTTCAAGCTGGTACGAGTGAAAGGTCAGGACCCGATTCGAGCAAGTGGGCCGGAGAAGCGCCCAACAGATAAGGAGATGGAAGTCTACAGGAGTGACAGGCGCTTCCGCGGCTACACTTGATGGGCGCGCAGGAAAAAGGCATGGGGCATATGCGATTAAGATGATGGTACGATGTTGATGCTGTCGCAGCGATCGCTGCTAATCAATGATCATGATGCGAATGATGAAATTGCACGAACGGGAAAGCGGCTTCAGCAGAAGCTCGCGCTGCACGATAGCAGATGAGTAAGGTATGATGAGCTCGATCATGGCGGGTTCAAAAGGGTGCAATGCGGCCCAGCGAGCTTTGGAAGGTTCCTTTAGGCTAGAGCCTAATACTGATGCCGTACCCTTTGCCTACTGATACCTCACTTTGAATGTCACGCTACGGGTTCGATACTGACTCAACGAGTGTCTTGGCTCCTAGCGTGCAAGTACGGCTAGTAGATGGACATAAGCTATCAATGCTGAAGCACAGAAAGGCAGACCCGGACACAAGACTGGCAGCTCAAAATCTCAGGCGAATCTTCCACCTCTCCGTCCCAACTCCCAACCGATCTCAGCGGTTGCTGATATTCGATCACACGCCCATTACCACTTATTCCCCATCATACCGTCATCATGTGCCGCCATGCTGTCTCTGGTATTGCCGAAAAACATCATACAGCTCTACAAAGCCACGATAGTCTCTGTCGTACTTGCTGAGGCTCCCATCACGCATCGCATCCAGATGACGAGACGTACCAGCTTCCTTCGTCAGAAGACGCTGACGACCCCACTCCAGGTGCACAACAGCTTTTGCGATCAGCTTGGTACGGAAGCCGGAGTGCTCGTTCGTGCCTTCTCGATTGAAAGACTCCCGCTTCTGCGTCTGCACATCTGGTGGGTCGCGGCGCCATGAACGCCGCTCCGTGTCGAGTGTCTTCTTCGCGAGGGCGCCGCCACCTTGACGGTATGCCACAATTCCAGGGAATGCGACAACGCGGACGATGGCTTCGCTGCGGCTCTCCTGGCCCTCATTCAGCTTGGCACGCTCGTAGCCTTTCTCTGTTCTGTCCTTGGTGTATGGACTCTTTGAGATCATGCCCTCCAGATTGAGGCACTCCATGCGCGCTGGATCAAATTCTTCATCCTTGAATGTGGGAGGCCAGTAGTACACTACGTCGTCGATCTGGCGGATGAAGCGACTTAGGAGCGCAGCTTGCTCCACGATAGCAAGTAGGACTTTGCGATGATTCTCGGGCAGGTGGGTATGACGCTGATATGAATCCCCGTGGGCAATTGCTCGGGCATTGAAGAGTGGCAGTAGGAGATCCTCTAACTGGAGAGTCACTTTGACGATGGCCTTTTGGAGCTCGATCTTTGCATTCGGCTTCTTCTCATAGCTGCTTTGAAATTTCGTACATTTCCGTGCTCGTTCCTTGGTACGGCTGAAGCCTAAGATCATCATCTACTATCAGCAGGCGCTATGTTGTCAGCGGTTAGACTGAACTCACCGTCACCATCAAGACTGTGGTCTACCTTTTCCAGCTCCTTCTGCTCCGCCGTCTCGCCGCCGAACCACAGGTCACTGAAAACGTGCTCCTTCAATGCTCGACCAATGATGCCCATCACCAGTGCTATTCGAGTCTGTGGATCGCGCAAGAGCTGCAGCCAGCTGACCAGACCCTTTGGTCCCCCCAGAGCCAAGCAGCCAATGTAGCGTATCAATCTCGAGTGGCCTTTTGGGCCCAGTAAACGATGCTTGAAGTCATCACGAGCGCCGAATTCATCGGCCAATATATCGTCGGGGAAGGCCTCGGCAAGAGCTTTGGTGGCGGCCGCAATCTGTGCAAAGCGAGAGGCGACGACCAGGTCTTTGTCCTGAGTGGAGTCGACCTCTGTGACATCTGGAACGCTTGAAAGTACGATGTACTCTTTGGGACTGCTCGACAGCAGCTCGTCTCGTTTGTGCTCTACGATCGTTGGAACGGTAATAGGCTTGATGGTGTTCGTTGGCTCGGTTTGCCGACTATCCCTCGATGGAGAACGAGTAGTTGCGGACGGCCCGTTTTGTGTCTGCTTCTGAGCTTTAAGGTCAATTCTATCAACGTCGAGTTCAAGACCAGTATTCCTTCCCGTGAGTTCAGCCGCTCTCGATGGCATAGAGCGACGGCCTTCTTGACGTGCATGACCTGCGGACATCGACCCTCCGATTCCTCCCTCGCCTGAGTCTCGGCTATCGTTTGTTTCATCATCGTGTTGGACCTCGTCATTATTGCCGGAGTCGTCTTCAACTTCGACATCATCGTGAGTTTCGCGGTAGCGAGGATTGATAGCAGGCCTCGCCGGACTTGCACCGCGATGGTCGACGAAACCGGGTGTTGGTCCGGACTCTAGCCTTGGACCAAAGTGAACTCTGCCGGAAGCACCACGATCGCTTCTCTTGGGTGAGTCCGCGGCACCTTCGTCGTTTGCACTCCTTCTTCGCTTGCCCGGAACAGCGGCCGCGGAAGGCGCAGCGTTCGTCGCGCGAGCTGCACTACGGCGACGTCTGGGGGCCATTTTCGCGTCAAAGACAGGCACACCTGAAGCAGCAGAGGAGCTCTGAATCCGTCTTCGAAGGTAAGGAGTGATGCGGATCGAGGCATGTGATAAACAGTAGAAAGAGACAATGCACTGTGTTTGCTACTTGCTCTGTTGGGCAAAGCCCGCATTCCTCGTCAAAGTGTTTACATTCCGCATGCTCACGCTGGCAAATACTTCGAGACCGAGAGCAGCTCTCTGCCATGACAGGAGACAGCGACCGCCGCCGGTACGGTGTCCTATTGATCTTCTCCTCGGGTCATGTTCGTATCAGGGAAGGAGGACTCCTCTGCACGTCGTCCTGAGTCGCACCTGGAGCCAGCACTGTTTCAGAAGCGAAGCTTCGCCTCGCGTGCGGCAGCAATATCGGCCGGCTACTGTAGTATGTCTGTAAAGAACCAGATCGTTCAGGTACAAATGCATTGTCCGTGTCGTTGATCGCCCTCAGGATGTTTCGAGAATGGAATCTCATGTAATCCATCAGGGAGCGGGAGGGGCGGGCCGGGAAAAGTGGAAACATGCTCAATCTCTCGCAATTGACGAAGTCAGTCGGAACCCTGCCAGGTCACGTCCAACAAGATGGTAAGCGCCTCTCAATGGATGTGGAAACACCCACTCTACGGTAAGGTAGTAGTAGATCTCTCCTTCACTCGCACTTGGCGACTTGGCATCTTTTTCTACACAAGCAACTCGGCGCCTCAGCGTACTGCGTTTCAAGACTTGAACGCGCCTGCATCGCAACGGAAAACAGACCTCGCGGGGTCACAGAGCCGCTGGCACAACAGTACAGCCGGCGACGGATACTAGTATATCTCGAAACGCATTGCTTTCGATTCAGATCACTGCTTGAGGCTGTCGCATGCCTGACTAACTCATTCCGCACATCTGGACGCGAGCCTTGGCACATAAGCCAAGAGCACTTGTGACAAGCGCCAACATGGACATGGGGATGGGCATGAGCATGGGTGGCGATGGCTCTTCCACGCCTCTCAACGCTTCTGGAGTCAACTTCTCAGATCCGGATCAAGCTGCCAACTTCCTCGCTCAACTTTTGGACGACACAGAACTTCAAGTAGTCGGAAAGGCTTACGCACGATACTTCTGGTATGGCACGGTATTTGTCATCGGGCTGACCAGCATCTTCCACTGGTCAAGATGGCTGTTGTTGAAACGGAGACTGGCTGCGGCCTCGAACGGCCAAATCCATCCCGCAAGACCGAGGAATGCGCTAGTGCGATATTTTGCTACTGTTACGGCAATGGCAAGAGAAACGACGTACTACCAAGTTACGCCGACGCACCGCTTCCTATGGTTTCAGATCCCACCGTTGGGCACGTTGTTCCTCTTGCTCGGCTACCTCGCATTTGTCCTGGCATTGGAGTTCATCAACGACAGCGTGGCGGGCGCGCAGTTCTGGCAAGCTCGTGGAGTTCGGGCTGCATGGCTGGCGGTGGCACAAGTGCCATTGATCATCCTGCTGGTTGGCAAACACAACCTTATTGGCCTCTGCACCGGCATTTCTTACGAAAGGCTGAATGTCCTGCATCGCTGGACAGCACGAGTTACACTTCTGCTGTCGATTTTTCACTTCGCTTTCCAGATGGTAGCATGGAACGAGTACGATCTCGTGCAGCTAGAGTGGTCCACAGATGCATGTCCGCCTTCCGGAATCGCTGCGTTTGCAGTTTTGGTATGGATTAACATTAGCAACCTGCCACTATTCAGATTCCTGGGCTATGAATTCTTCGTCATTCAGCATCTACTCAGCTTCTTTGGCTTTATTATTGCGGTGATGTATCACTTGCCATCGACCGCTCTTTATTCACGAGTGTACATCTACATCCCGATCGTGCTCTGGTTCTTGGACAGATTGATCCGAACCACATTTTTCATCTGGACCAACTATCGATCGAGTAGGGCAACGCTTGTGCCATTGGACGGTGGTGTCACCAAGGTCAGACTGCGAAACGCCGCGATCACAAATTGGAAGCCTGGAGCGCATGTACTGCTCTCAATCCCCAGATTCGGACTTGTACAGTCTCACCCAGCCACTATTGCATCAACGCCAAATTCCCATGACGGAGACCTGGTCTTTATGCTCAAGAGCCATAAAGGCTTCACCAATCGTATCATGGCCGCGTCCAATGATTCAAGAACGGCCCTGCTCCCTCACACCAGGCAGGAAAGCGAACAACAGCAGAATGCACATGTCGCGACCTACTCTGCGCTGCTCAACGGGCCATACGGTGGATCGCATTCTGACTTTGCAGCATTCGACTCAGTTTCCCTGCTAGCAGGGTCCACCGGCATCACTTTCACGCTGGCTGTGCTCCAAGATCTGGCGGAGCGCTCTGGGGTTGCCGACAGGAGCCTGCTGCCATTGAAGAAGGTACACTTCATATGGTGCGTCAAGCGGACAGACTGGGTTAGTTGGGCAAACACCGAGATCGCAGCTGCTGTACAGAAGCTCAAATCTGCCGGCATTGAGATCAAAGTGAGCATTTATGTAACTTGTGCAGACGACCTGACAGAGCAAGGAAGTGATGTGAAGGAGTGCGGATGTAACTGCGACAAGTCGTTAGGACCCTGCTGCTGCGTGGTCGTCGACCAAGACGGCGATGGCGATGGCGTGAAAGACGATGATATCCAAACTATTGCCAAGACAGCTGACTCCGGTAAGGCGGCTACCGTAACAGAGACGAGCGGCTCGACGTCTTCGGCATCATCGACTTCTGAAAAGGGCAAGCAAGCAGCTATTAGGTTGCCAGTGCTGCCTTGTGCGGCTTTTAACTCTGGACGACCTGAGGTAATAGAAATCTTGACAGAGCTTCTAGATGGAGCTGATGGCGAGTCTGCGGTTGGCGTGTGCGGTCCTGTTGGGCTCAATAAGACCGTGAGAAATAGCGTGGTACATTTGAGTGATCAGAGGGCTATACATAAAGGCACGGGAGCGCAGGGTTGCTATTTGCATGTTGAGTCGTTTTCTTGAGCAGGTGTTGAGCATGGTGGTGATGCTCCTTTGTGCAGGAAACGCGGCGTTTGTGGGCTTGGGAAAACAGCACAGGGCTCTGCCACACAGCTGCGAGATACAATGATAACGACAGTCAAGTTTTCATGGGTATTCAACACGTGAATCGAACGCATTGCAAACAATCCCCTCCTATGCTTGACCAGGTGCGATCTCTGACTAGGACATACACTCTGCAGCCTGAGACAGCTTCAGAGCACCGCAGACAGCCCTCCACCTGAATGCCCTGAGTTTGCCACCAAGTCATGCGGACATCCGCTGCAGGCTTTTCTACCCTGTTGTTTCAGCAGCACTCAAACCCTCCAGGGGGTATCAGCCCCTGCTCCCTCTTCTCGCGGTAGGTATCCTTCAGCCACTTGAGTGCCGCGCGCTGTTCTCCCACCGGGTCACTCGTCCAAAGCTGCTTGGATATACCAGTCGAGGTGTCCCAGATCGCCCTGGGCCCCTATGAATCCATTTCCTCTGCTACAATCAGTCAGCTCATGCCGTCTCACTTAGCAAATCTGTATACATACTAGAACTAGTCTCGGCTGCTATTGCCTTGGCGTCCCGCTCCTTGCGACCTTTCAACAACTGCTTGAACTCCTCCACCAGAACCTCAACCTCACGGACGGGCTCAGTCGTCCAACGTCGAGGCCTATCAGTGAACTTCGCACGGCTGTTATCGTAGAACAACTTTACGTTCAACACGATGAAGAACTCGCAGTGATCGACACCTAGCGCTCCCGCCCAGATGTTGTAACGATACAGGTCAAGACTTGCGGCCGCTGACTCGCTGTCATCCCGCACGATGCTGCCGTCATTGTCACCCTCGACCCAATATAGATCGCGCGCTCTATCGTCGAGGTAGATGCGTCTCAATGACATGCGTGCGTCGCTGCTCAGCGAGGTAAGCCATGGCTGCAGGTCACTATTGGCAAGAAAATCTTCGGCTTGCCCAAAACCTGCTCTGCCGGTGCGCAGCCTGTGTCTAAATTTGCGTCGATATGCTGCTAAGAATGCATTGTTAGCATAGTAGATCTTGGATGCCTCTCTCCGAATCTGATGGCAGGTCTGCAGCAGCGGTGGCGGTTTGTGTACTGTCAGCCCGTAGAGAGCACGAAGCTCCACAGGTTTTTGCTGGACCAGGACGCGCTCGTAGATGTTGTTTCGCAGCTCCGCGGCCAGATCCAGCAGCGGCGACTGTCTGTTGACGTCCGTGTCGAGCTCCATTGTGACCAAGCGCAACGTTGATGTCCAGTCCAGATCCGCAATTGCAATTGTAGATTGTCGAGTGAGGAGCAAAAGTGAAGACTCTCCGGAAAGAACGATGATGCAGCAGCACGGACCACATCAACGTGCCACTGCTCTGGACTGCATATACTTCGGCGGCCTAACACTCGAAAGCAGAAAACCCACTCAAAACAAGCACTCCCTCGCGTATGGATGTCCGTCCCCAAAAGGCAATCATCCCCATCCAGCGCAAAAAGAAACTCGAACTTCCAAACAAGCGCATACATATTAACATGTCACTTGCGAAGGGTGCAGAAAGTAGATCGAATCGTCAATTGACATCGTCTGTTTTACTGACTTGGCTATCAATGCAGACCTGGGATTGCGAATGCATTGATGTCAGGTGATGTCTGACAATCGTTGATATACTGCAGGTGGTAGGTGAAAATAAGGGCCTTTGGCGAGGTGGAGCCGGTGCTGCTATTGCGCGAAGTCGGGAGGAGGTGGTTAGGCAGCGGGCGTTGCAGTGGTGCGGGAGTCGACAGCGTGTCTGGAGAGTCGGATGTGGTGGAGCGGAGTACACGGAGTCGGACGGTACATGTAATAGTCGTGACAGATTGAGCGTGATACCAAGCAACACAAGCCGGACAAGCAAACCCGTACCACCAAGCTGGATCCTCCTGTAGTGGCCGCCTCACAGACCTCGACTCAAGTTCTTCTCCTCCTCGTTCTCAACCATCACCTCACGACCACATACCTTTCAACATGAAGAACCTCCTTGCCTCGACCCTCGTCTCCTCCGCCTTCATCATCCTCACCACCTCTACCCCCTGCCCCTCCCAACCCCCCGGAACCTGCTCCTTCCTGCTAAACTACACCTCGTACAACGGCCAAGACCATCGCTACTACACCTACCACTGCGGCATCACCGACCACACCGGCGACTTGATCACACCAATGAGTAAAATGCCCTGCCATGATAAAGCCACATTTCTCTACTCTTTCCTGACCCTCTCTTTTCACATTCAGATGACTGCTTCGTCGGCTTAGCAATCGATAGCCCCCTCCCCTGGACCGTCGACGTGACCTACATCAGCACCTCTGCGGATAACGCGTACGCGGACATCGAGTACGGAGCCGGAGCGTACAGTAAGGCTCACGCGGATCATGAGTGGGGGACTTGCGAGAGTCCAGGGAAGTGGGGGTGTGGTTGGTGGAAGTTCTGCTTGCAATTTGCTTGTCCTGGGTTCTAAACAACGCGCGCAGGATATCGAAGAGGGTCCGCCTGTTCGGGGGTGTCAGACGCAGAGAATGCACGCTTTGAGTGGGCCATGGTTGTGATAGCTGAGAGTAGACACGACGACTGAAGGTCATAGCAAGCGCTCATCGCATTTGACAGCCGTGTCAACCGTTCCAGGCATTTGACGTCGACCCCAATTGATCATGCATTTGACAGTGATGTCATATATTTCATCGCATTTGACAGCTGTGTCACCCCTCCACTGCATTTGACGGTGATGTCAGGTACCCAGCGCACAGAGTAGCATCAACTCGCTACCATCACCGTCATTCGTCATCATGCGTAGTGATCTCTCACGATCAGCATGATCTGTCGGCTGGATCTGTCGCGCTCAGCCCCTGCCCCTACTCAGCGTCCTCCTGATGACCCCATCCTCCTCCTCCAACGCCCACCCCAACCTCTCCCCATCCCTCCCTCCACCCTTCAGATCCTCCCCAGGCAACAAAACAGCCTTATCAATCGCCACCGGCAGCCCGCGATGCCGCCCTCTAAGCATAACGGCGCACAAAATCAGCTTGCTAAGCGTCTGCCATGTGCCACAGAACGAGTAATCTGCCCATGGCACTCCGACGCTAATTCCGACGCAGCCGTATGCGCTGACGATCTCGAACAAGAAATTGAAGACGGAGTAGATACTCTGGTTCTGGTACTCGAAAAGCAGCGTTGCAGCTTCCGTAGCGCTGAGGTCCTGGATTGCAGTCGTGTCGGGGAGAGGCAGGATGCCGAACCTAGAACCCTCAATGATCATGATGAGGAACAGCGCGAGCACGATCCACCATGCATCGTGCGCCAGCTGTGCGCGAAGCTGCTGACGCACAAACGTCCCGTTGCTTTCACGCGCCTGGGCACCGCCAGCAATGAAATGGTTGAACGTCAACGCCCTCTGCAAGAAACCTGGTCCCTCATTCTTCTTCTTCTTCTCGCCCTCCTCTTCTTGGTCTTCCGCGTATATACCTAACGATCTCTCCTCATAGACATTGCTATTGCGCATAGTAATGACGACCGGATACACGGAGATGTACATCATAACGACATACAGCACCTGCAGACTGATCCTCAATTGGCTGATGGTGACAACGTAGAAGCCACCAGACCGGACTGCGAAGGCTTGGAAAAGGCCGTCGAGAACTCTGTAGCGTAGTGGAGGTGGAGGAGGGGTGTAAAACTTATCGTTGTGGATGTTCAGAATCTCAAACGCAGCCCAATCAATGCCGTTGAGGAGAATAACAGAGATGCCGAGCCACCAGGTATGTTGGCTGGGAAAGAGGTTGGTATAGCATCTTCTAGGATGATCTAGCAGGAACCTCAGTGTTTTCGCGCGTTCGGACCAGGTTTCTTCGTTTCCGCGGATGAGGGACACGAAGCGCGGGCTGCGAATGATGCGGTACATGGTCCAAACGATAAGTCGAAGGAAGATGGGGTAACATGTGTTGCCGGCAAGGATGAGGAGGGACATTGTGAGCAGCATGTAGTAGCTTGTCTGGTAGGCTGTCATGTTCGCGTCCAGCAGACTCATGCCTGAATTATTGAAGGCACTGACAGCGTTGAAGGCGCCGACCCACCATGGATTCAGCCCATTCTGAATGGCGCTCTGCGGACTGTTGAGTGCAACCCAGGCTGCGCAGCCGATAGCACCGATAAGCTGCCAGGCGACGTAGTAGGCAGGTACCATCCAGGCTAAGAATGAGACTGCGCGATACTCGTAGCCACCAAGCTTTGCGCGCTCGCGCTCAGTGAGGCCGTGGAATTGGGAGTTCCTAGCTACCCATCCAGTGGCTGATTGAAGGTATTTCTCTAAGCCTTTGCCTTGACGCTTCGGACGATCGTGGCCATCCTCGACGCCATCTATGTTGATTTGCGTAGGCGCCCGTGTAGATGTTCGCGTGAAGTCGCTGGATCCAGGACGTGCTCCCACTCCATCTAGGCTGAAGAGACTGCTGTGTCGTCTGCGGTGGACTGTGGGCGAAGTACCACTGTAGATGCCGTCGCCATGGGTGTGAGAACTGAAGCGGGTGTTATCTGCGAATGTGATTCTATCGCCGGGCGGCGACATAAGCTCCTCGGGGGCATGTTGGGTTAGGTCGCTGTCGCTCCTGCTAAGCATTGTGTTCATCTCCGGTCCACCCCTGCGCTCCGGCGGCGTCAGAGTGCGCTCCAGCGTACCATCCAGCATATCCGAATCGCCACCCGCCTTCTTCTCCATGTCTGTTTCGTCTGTCGTGTTTCCGCTGATATCCTGCATCTGTGTCCCCGTATGCCCAGCCTCGACGTCTCTGCGCGAGTCACCTGTCCTCGACCTGCCAAAATTCATGGTCGCACGAATTCTACTCAAGCTCCTGTGAGATCGCTGTCCCTGTCGCTTCCGCGCCGCGATGACGATCTCAAGCTTCCGCTCGAAGGCATTCTTCCTCACATGCACCACAAATGCGCTGACCCAAATGGCGCTCCCGACCAAGATCAGCAGGAAGAGAATGAATTGCTGGCCAGTGTTGAGCTCGGACAAGTTGACTGTGTTGAGGCCAGCCTCGGTCATGGCCGAGATGCAGAGGAAGAGGCTGTCGATGTATCGCACCTTGACTGTTGGGCCGCGAGTTGGTGTCGCCGCCTTGGGCGTGCTGACTCCCCAGAAGATGAGGGAGAAGAGTAGGCATGTTGCGGTGAAGTAGATGTAATGGATCGTGATGAAGTTGAGCGGGGGCAGCAGGCGGCGTACGGCTCGTAATGGTTTATTTAGTGGCCCCAAGGAGGGCATGTTAAGCTTCACGATGGCGTCCTCACGGACATGCGCTGGTATACCTATATCCTCCTCCACCGTTCACGCTCTTCACTCTGGGCTTACCTTAGCTTGCTGTGGCTGTCGATTTCTTCACCGCCGCTGATCGCTGTCACCGCTCTTGACGGCTAGGGATATGTCCTTTCTCGGCTTCTTCATCATCTGCGCGCAGCTGGTCCGTTCGGCGTCAGTGCTAAGTCGGCGCCGATGTTGTGGCTGGATTCTGCTCTCGAAAAGTGTTCGCGTGACACGAGCTTTTGCCGGTAGAAGTGAAGTGATGAAGTGCTAGAAGCTCGCCGGCGCGGAGCCAATCAGGTCGACAACGTGAGGCATCTATCGGGCCTTGGCGCTCGTGATATCACATGCTATAATAATAGAAAGTGCGTACTTGCCTTGACTACATGTATTCTATGCGATCCATTGCAATAAATCTACGGAGGTTTTCTTCCATGCATCCAAAGTGCCTCATGTCTCAGGGATGTAGGGATGCAGGTGACATTCTTCTTAGTCATCGTGGGCTGTGAGGATCAGATCCAGATGCGCAGACAAGGACTCTCCATCTATAGTATTCTTCTCCAGCACACCATCGCCAACAGCGACGAAACAGACAACAGATGTGTATTAGCTGCGAGACGCCCGCGGGTCGCCACACATGCGCGCATGCTGCAGCTTCGCGCTCTGCCAAGAGTGGCTCAGTCGCAAATGCGACGTCACTGATGCCCCTCGATTGAGCAGTTGGTCGTCTGGGCAAGAACCGGTGTTGATGGCAGAAAAGTAGGTAGGTAGTGTAGGTCGCATTCGGTCTTTTCACTCTATCTTCATAAAGCTGTGTTATTGCCACATAAGAGCAGCTAGACGATACAGGTGCACGTTGAAAAATCACAGGTTGGAGGAGACAGCACAGCAAGATACTGAGCGACAGCAACAATGGCGGGCCACAATGACCCCAAGCTCCTCTACGCCATACAAGGCATCAAGGCGTACCATATCCAGAATGGCGAAGAGCACAACCTCACACCGTCAGGACCTCAGACGCTGAGCCTGCTCATGGTCCCCACCTCTTCTCCCTTCGCCGACCTGTCCACCACACGAGGCCAGAACGAAGCACCCGACGAAGACTTCTACCTCCACCTTAACCTTCCACCCGAGCTCGATCTACCTCTCCCGGCGACCACGCAGATCTACCACCAGCCACCCTCATCCTACCTCATTCCGCGATGGGATCTGGGACCTGACGCGGGCGCTTTCACCCGCATAGAATTTCCTCGCATTGGCTACGGTGTGACGCAGGAGGATGTCGACACATTCGAGACCATCCTCGCACAATGTACCGCCTTCCTCGAGCGTGCCAAGCCACCCATGCCGGCTCGGCCTGGTGAGAAGAGCAGCTACAACCCGGCAGACTATGCGCCAGGCGGCAAGTATGCTGGCGGAGACATCAAGTCGAGCGGCGAGAAGGGTGGCCAGATCGTGCTGATTGACGAAGATGATGGCTCGATTGTGGGAGAGCTGGGCGAGGACGCCATCGTCTCCGAAGACAGCAAACTCAAACCCGGTTCGAAGGACCCAGTCGAGGTCGAAGTCTCGCAGGACGGCAAGAGGATCCAGGTTCGACCCGTCTCCGAAGACTACCTCAAGATGGCCAAGCACCCAGCCTACAAAGACTCTAGCATCGTTCAGCGCTCTGCGACAGCCTCTCGTCTGATCGTTACTGGGTCCTCATATCTCGGCAACATGCTTACCTCCGGCGCCGAAAACTTCACTCAAAAGACCAAGCCCGTCAACAAGCCCATGGAATTCAAGCCAGCGACCCACGAGCGCGTACGTCGCATCAACAACTTCACGCAATCTGCTGCTGGTTTCTCAAGCAAAACCGTAGGCCAAGCAACCAACATCGTGCAGAACTTCGCAGCCAGAGCCTCTGGGCACAAGAAGGACCGCGCGCACAAGGGATACGATGAGAAAGGCAATCCACTGCCGGAAGAACAATACAAACCCGGTCTCCTAAACAAAAGCATGATCGCCTTTTCCACCATCGGTGACGGCATCGCGTACTCTGCCAAGAACCTCCTAAGCACCTCCGGTGCGGCCGCAAGCACAGTCGTCGGTCACCGCTACGGCGAGGAAGCCGGTTCTATTGCCGCAAACCTCGCTGGCGGCGTCAAGAATGTAGGTCTCGTCTACATCGACGTCACTGGCGTCTCGCGTCGCGCGGTCATCAAGTCCGTAGCCAAGGGTATGGTCGTTGGCAAAGTCCGAGGTGGCGGTGAAGTTGTAGTCGGTGGAGGCGATGGTGGCGTGATTCCTGAGGAGGATCGGAAGCGGATGGAGGGGAAGGAGGGAGTGGCGAATCAGGGCGGCTTTGGGCCGGAGAGTGGGACGTATCAGCCGGAAGGGTATGGGAATGCGGCGCCGCCGAGGTATGATGAGTTCGGGCAGGGTGGGAGTAAGGGGTATCCGCAGGACAGGAAGAGGTGATTGTGGGTGTGAGTGTGAGGTGAGAGGAGGTAGAGTAGACGTAGACCGGATGACTGGCTGAAAAGTCTTCATGATTCATGACTTTTATACGATTGCTAGATGGATGTAGATAGATACCTTTTCTCGCAACATCACCACGCAGAGACTCCTTGCATTGCCTTTTGAGGACATGAAATTGCTCTCCAAGACAATTGAAGGGACAGAGTGGTGGAAAGACGATGCAGGACGGGATGGTGTTTGGATGTAGTTGACGATGCCACTGGGTACCAGTGCTAATGATGTGACGTGGACCTGGTCAGTGGGGCTCGTCTGGAGTCGAATTTCTTTGTTCGGCACTGGGGAGGGCAGCCTACGCGAGGCATCGCGGTACTCGGTTCTGCAACGCGGTTTGAAGAGAATTAACCTAGAGTAAGAGAAATCAATCGGGCAAGATGGTTGTAGTCTCAACTTCATCCTGACGATGGTACCACCGATCTGCTGGAGCAGCTCAATGCTGTGGCAAGCTTCAATATTAGTCCCGCAGCATGCCGACATATCATTATAGACGGCATTCTGCAGTCTGCGCTTGGCTCAACACGCGCCTCGATATCACGAAACACACGCGTCTTCACGGCTCAAGTGCGGCCAGTATGCTTCTGTCGGCTAGTCTGTCCATTTGCAAGCTGTCGGCCGCGGGATCTGAACGATCGAGCGATGCAGTATTGATGATCTCAAAGCTGCTCGGGACGCCAAGGTCTACATGCATAAGTGTTTTTCAGCAAGGTGCGGAATATAGTGCTCTCGGCCAATGGCTGCTCATATGTTCATGAGGGGCTTTGGAGCTTCTTCAAAGTCTTCACCGGCATGCCTTTTCAATCTATATCAAGCTTTCCCAAGGATCTGCCGCGCGGAGATAAGGCCTGTAGCTTAAGTTGCTGACTTTATTGCGAAGAATGGTATCGCGCCCAGCATTTGCCGCTGTATCGGCAAGCAAGATGATGGCAGCTATTTGGCATGTAGTTACGGGCGGCATATAATGAAACAGAGCAGACACGAGTCGCAATGGTAAGCAGCAGTGGAGACCGTGGAAATTCTCCCGGCTCCGCTTTCCACCTGGTTGGAACTTTGCGCTCCACGTCGTGTGGGTTAGTGCCAGGGCGACCACGTGAAAGATGTTGAAGAAACCATGTGAAACATGAAAGTGCATCCGACCTCCTCCTTCCAATTCCTCGCACAGCTAAACAATTGTGCACGTAACTCTGACTTAGAGCCGGGTACTCGGCTGCTGATATTGATGTGGAATGCACGAGTGCGGCTTGCACAGAGAAACATTCCAGATCGTGTTCTGTGGAGCCGCATCCCCAGCTGAACCGGGGTACCCATCGTCGCCTACCTTGGCTTGAGGTCGCGCAGCTGTCTCAGTCTTGCTCGTTGAGCGCACGCGGCCGTCCACGCTCCGCACCCATCCGCTCGCTACACATTGGAAATATTGGGCTTGTTTGTACACCGAATGGCAGGGAAAAAGTAATCATAGGACGGGAACGGGCCTTGACTCTTCCGTGGCTGCATTTGGCTTACGAGGCTGTGGGTGGTGTGAGGGCTGCATAGACGGTAGTGTGTGGGTTGCTTTCGTCCAACATCACAAGAAAGGTCACGACTTGGTCGACAATCTTGCCTGGAGACCGTATGGTCGAAGAGCAGCGACAGAGTATGGGCTTCGAAGGCACGCCTAGCGAATATCACGGACATACGAAGGGCGCGTGGACGTCGTTCCGTGCGCTGTCTCAGAGTCCAGAGGTCGATAGGATACGGTGACAATACCGAGGGCAGGAGCGATCATGCGCATAAACATTACGACGCAGCTGGGCTTACTCATCCTTCTGTCCTCACTCATAGGCCTGGCTGTGGTCTCGGTAGCAACATGGGTTGCCAACCACAGCTTCGTGTTGGGCATTCGCGCCCAGCGCCTCAGCATCACCGCAAGCTTGAAGGCTGCCCAGCTCACGTCCAACTTGAACCTGATGCAGACAGCCGCCAACTTCATCAGCACCCGCGTGCTCATCCAATACGCACTACAAAATTACACTCAGAGTGACGTGGATACTGGTGCTCAATGGTCAGATGCCAAGAGCGACATGGCGGATGCTATCAGCGGCAGTGGTTCCTTGGGTCAAGAGCTGCTGTTGCAGACCATGGTGTTTCCGGTCAACGATCAGGGCCCGATGGGCCCGTATGCTGTCATGAACACTACATCTAACAACTTCCAGCCCAACTCGTCGAGCCGCATCCGCCTACCTTATGACTGTCCTGGCACAGACACTCCTGTGTACCTCGGCGACGATCAATGCGGCGACCTCAATTCTGGCTATCCGACGGCGCTGTACCCAAACCTTACCTATCTCGCGGTATACTATAACAGCACATTCAACCAGTCTGAGGCGGAATACGACAATGACCTGCTAAAGTCTGGCGGGGACGCTTTACTGATTGGTCCATGGGCTGTAAATGACAGCTTATCTCTCGTAAGCATGACCATGCCGATCGTGAACAACGCCGACACTGTCGATGTGCTCGGCTGGCTTACCGCTGTCATGGATGCGCGTCTAATACAGGACGTCATAAGCCAGTCACAAGGCCTCGGTGACACTGGCGAAACATTAGTGGTTGGCCCGACTTCCGTCACCAATCTATTTGCACCGGGCGTACTGTATACAAACAACAGTGGCACGGCACCAACAGATGTCAACGTGTCATTTATCATGCCGCTGAGCGTAGACGATACAAAGCGACATCCAGGCAAGGTCACTGGCACGGCGAACCTGCCATTCCTCATGTCCAGCTACCCAGCGGTCGAAGATGCGTTCACGCAAGATCAGCACAATTCCGACAACGATGGCGCTCTGATTTCCACACACAACGAACACAAGTCTGGAGTATCTGTTGGGTACGCCCTGGTGAACTCTAGTATGGTTGACTGGGCTGTACTTGTGGAGCAGGCGAGAAGCGAGGTCTGGCGGCCCATCAACCATCTTCGCGACATACTTTTGGCTTGTGTCTTTGCGACCGCAGCTCTGATGGCTATCATTGCCTTTCCACTTGCATATGTCTTTAGCCTGCCTATTCGGCGACTGCGAGAGGCGACCAGAAAGTCCATCGAGCCGCCCGGCTCCAATCCAAGCAGGTCCAGCGTCGAGTCGTATCCAATGAGTCATGACGGAGCAGACGATATCGTGGTGGACGGTCAAAGAGGGGCTGAAGAGGGGCTCGCGGTTACCACATCTTCGTCACTGGCGCGAAAAGAGGGGTTCATGACCACGAACGCTGTCGTGCGGTGGCGAGAACGGCGGAAGGAGGATAAGGAGATGAGAAGGGAAGCGAGAAGACGGCATCAATTCAAAATTCCAGGCAAGGTCAAGGAGAGACGGTCATGTCTCAAAGATGAGCTCACAGACTTGACGAGCACATTCAACGAAATGAGCGATGAGCTTATGATGCAGTACGAGCGACTGGAGGAGCGCGTACAGCAACGCACTGCAGAGCTCGAGTTAAGCAAGAAAGCGGCGGAAGCGGCGAATGAGAGCAAGACGCTCTTCATCGCGAATATTTCTCATGAACTGAAAACACCTCTGAATGGTATATTGGGCATGTGCGCGGTATGCATGCAGGAGGATGACCCGGTCCGGCTCAAACGCTCACTGGGAATCATCTATAAGAGCGGTGATTTGCTTCTTAATCTATTGACAGACTTGCTCACCTTTAGCAAGAACCAAGTAGGGCAGCATTTGAGCCTGGACGAGAAAGAGTTCAGATTGCGAGACGTCAGCACACAGCTCGTCGCCATCTTCGACAAGCAAGCGAAAGATGGAAACATCAATTTACAGGTGCAGTTCGAAGGCATTCCCGATGCCGCTCAGCCTGGATCGAAGACAGAGTTTGGCCCGGCTGGAACAGGCAGGCTTAAGGATATGGTGCTCTGGGGTGACACTCATCGCATACTGCAAGTTCTGATCAATCTTGTCAGCAATGCGCTCAAGTTTACGCCAGCAGGGGGCAGTGTCACCATAACAATCCGCTGCTCGCCTGAACTTCCGGACATCAGCAGCCGTAAGGGGTCAATGCATTCGCGACGGAGCAGGCAGCAGTCTAGCCGGTTAAAGGCCAACTCAGATGCAAGCCTGGCAGTGGCAACGCTCGACACGGCCAACTCGATCAATCCAATGGATAAGCCGAATGCCATGATGAATTTCTCGGCCCATGAGCGTGCAGCCACGCCACCGCCCGGCAAGTTTCTGAGCTTTGAATTTGAAGTGAGAGATACAGGTCCAGGTATCTCTGAATCGCTGCAGCATAAGATCTTCGAGCCGTTCGTGCAGGGTGATCTCGGCCTGTCGAAGAAGTACGGTGGCACCGGACTCGGTTTGTCGATCTGTTCGCAGCTGGCGAGTCTCATGAGAGGGACCATAGGTGTCACGAGCCAGGTTGGACAAGGCAGCACATTCACAATGCAGATTCCACTACGTCTCACGCAGTCGAGAGCGGATAGTACGGCGAGCTCTAGCGTGGACCTGATGGGAGCTGGATCAGGAGATGAGCAGAAACGCAGCTTGGATGACTCTGGCACGGAACGTGGTGGCCGGTCGAAATCAAGAGGGAGTCGGCATTTGGGCGATGTCGGTGTTGCTGGCGAGTCAGGCGCACCTCAAGCCTCGACTGGCCCTACCACTGTCACCGCCACTCCAGCCGGCGGTGATGCGCAACCGCGTCTAGTAGGCCTCAGCCAACCTTTCTTCGCTGCCAGCCAGCCCATGGAATCACCTGGATCGCAAGCCGGCGCCATGCAGAAGATCACGGACGACGCCTCCCGCAACGGCGGCAAAATACGCGTCCTCGTTGCTGAAGACAACAAGGTTAACCAAGAAGTCGTCCTGCGCATGCTGAAGCTAGAAGACATTTATGATGTGACTGTAGCCAAAGATGGGCAGGAAGCACTGGACCGCGTGAAGGAGAGCATGAGAGGGCAAGGTGGTGGTGGGACGGCGCCGTACAATCTGATCTTCATGGATGTGCAGATGCCGACGATGGATGGGATCATGAGTACGAAGCTGATCCGGGAGGTGGGTTTCCAGGCGCCAATTGTGGCGCTCACTGCTTTCTCCGAAGAGTCAAATATCAGGGATTGCATGGAGAGTGGGATGAACTACTTCCTCTCTAAGCCAATCCGGCGGCCTCAACTGAAAAAGGTACTGAAGGAGTACTGCGCTCCAATCCCGGAAGAGGAGAACGAGGATGTGGATGGGTTGGTGATGAAGCCGAGACCGGCTGAGAGTGCCGGTACTAATGGTGCAGTCTTCATGGGAAACAATGGCGGTGGTGTGAGCCAGATTGCGGATGGCGGCGAGTCTGGAAAGAGGACTCTCGACAGCGGCCAAGGGCCTAGCCGCGACGAAAAGAAAGCAGCAGGGGCTGAGGTGGCGGGCTTGGGCAGGAGTCGGCCGGTGTCGCCGCTCTCTACGCCTTAATACAGTATAACGCACGGGCTGAGTCTGGATGGTTGGAGCCTACTGGCATGGGCGGGATCTGGGTGGCGCGAAGTCCAGGACGTGTCGACGACACATTGAAGAAGGAGGTAAAAGTTCCTATTGTAAGTCGTTTGAGCGAAGGTGCTTTGGCGTTAGTTGTGGGGATTCCCAGCCTGGCTGTTCATGGCTTGAGGGCTACAGTCCCTTGGGATGGCACCGAATGGATTTGATGCTGAGGCATCATGGTGTGGCACATGCATGGAAGCGGTGTTTGCCATTTGGGGATAAACAGCTGTATATATCGACAGACAGAAGCTTAGAGCTTGTTGTGAGTAGAATGCGAGGAGATGACCTAGACATCGTGTCACTGTTGTCGAGTCCGGCACTCTGCTGCTCTTGTGAACTTGACTAGTCGCCGCTAAAGGAACTTGGTCTTGGCAATCTTCTCACAGTCAAACTTCTGCTTGTATACCTCATCTTCCCATATAGAGTTGAAAATAGAGGGAGTCTAGTGAGCAGCACCAAAAGCTTGGCGATGCCACGAGGATTCCACCTTGCCTCAGCTCCTATCAACGTTCAGTGATCGACACTGCTGTTGACGGCATTTCACGATGGCCAGCTCGTCACCAACTCGGATCTCAGTGACGTTGAGTCAATCTCAAAGGTAGAAATTCGGATCATGACAGTGCTTGAAGATATGATCGAAGGCATGCAATCTTCGAGCATAAAGATCGCAAGGCTAGTAGACGATAGGAGAAATTGGCACGACGGGCGGCGCGCGACAAGCACGCTGTAACGAAGGACCGTCTGCGCTGTGTTACCAAGATGTACAAGAAGGTCGAGAGTGCTGTGTGGTTTGCGATTGACGATGTGCTGCTGACTCAACGCGCAGGCTCAAGCACCACGGGAGCGGGGGCTTTCTCAGCGTGTTCGACACTGGGGTCGACCCTAGATCGACGATATGAAGGGACCGGTAGAAACAACGCTGCGGCTGGAGAACCTCAAGACGCTCCAGACAGCCTGGTCCGGAATTCACCGTGACACGAGAGGCGAGCAGTGAAGAGTGTCACATGTGGCACATCAACATCCAAACTTCACAAAGCAAAGCTCAGAAACAAAAGTACAACCTACATCTTACTAGGCATCCTCGTTGCTCCATCCAACCTAATCGTCTCTCCATTCAACATCGAATTTTCAATCGCATGCCTCACCATCTTCGCAAACTCAGGCCCCTGCCCCGGCCTCTTGGGGAACTCAAACACTCTCTCCAAACTCTTGCGCACCTTATCCGACATCTGCGCCGTCATGTTGCTCTCGAAGAAGCTGGGCGCAATACTCACGGCTCGAATCCCCTGCGCCGCATGATCTCTTGCCAGGACTAGGGTCAGAGCTCTGATTGCACCCTTCGACGCTGCGTAAGCTGCTTGCCCGGGTTGACCGTCGAAAGCGGCAGAGGACGCAACCATGACTATCACGCCGCGCTCACCATCGGGTTGAGTTGGGGGCGCGGTGGCGATATGAGGAAGGCAGAGGCGGATGAGGTCGAGGACGCCTCGAAGGTTGATGTTCAGAACGAAGTCCAGACGCTCTAGCGGCACAGGTTCGTTGTTCCTGTCGATCAGCTTTGCCGGCAGTCCAACACCGGCTGCTGGGATTACGCCCGCCATTACTTTGCCGGTCTTCTTGATCCAGGCTACGACGCCCTTGACGGCGGCTTGCACGGACTCGGTGTCGGACATGTCTGCTTCCTCGAAGTGGACGCGGTCGCCGAGCTCCTTGACGATGCTGGCGCCTTGGTCGGCATTGAGGTCGAGGACGGCGATATAGCCGCCTTGAGCATAAAGCTCGCGGACGGTGGCGAGACCGAGGCCGCTGGCGCCCCCGGAGATGACGAATGTGTGGTCTTTGATTTGCATCTTTATAGTCTTGTGTAGACTTGTGGTTGTTTATGACCTGGTCGTTGGCCTATGTGGTGTGCAGTGCCCAGAGAAAATGCACAACGCCGTAGATCAGGAGTAGACAGCCCAGGAAACCTCCCAGAATGATGAGTCCGTAGGCTGAAATTCCCAAGATCCCGTCACCAGAGAGACGGCTATGATAGCTATATTGAGGCTGTTGCGTGTACGGTGGACGATTTTGCAAATGCTTTGCGTCCAGTCCACGTTTCTCCAGATAATCGAGCTCGTCCGCCTTCGTTGACCCGCTGTAGGTGTTGCGATGTGAGAGCATGAGATGTGGTTGATGAACATCAACGTGCCCAAAAGCTATGTTTAAGCCGAGGCAGATCGCCATCACATGCTCGGCGCGGCACTCCGCAGATCGCGTGCGGGAAGCGCCGCGAGACCCGCTACTGTACCCAGCGGCGTACCTGCCCTTCCTGGAAGATGGAGAGTGAGCATTCACATGCTGCTTTAGAATACATCGGATATCCGCTCGCTTTTGATAGTCGCAACACACGCGCAGACCGGTGCATCAGTCAGACGACTAAAGACACGCCATGGCCTCACCATCAGCGACCGCAGCTCCACAACCGACTCACCCGTCAACACCACCACCCTCAGACACCTTGCCCTCAACAGCCGCTCACACGCAACCAAACCTCCCCGCCCAACCCGTCACCTCCGCCACCGACGACGGCACCTCGACCCGCCCACGCGATGCTCGCCTGCTACACCTCGTACTTTCCAACCTTGGCATTCAATCCTACCAAGAGCGCGTCCCACTCCAACTCCTGGACTTCGCCTACCGCTACACCTCTGGCATCCTTAGCGACGCGCAGCGATTAAGCTCAGAAGGCTATCTGGGCGGCGAGCGAACAACTACGAAAGGCAGAGGAGGAGGCGCAGACGGCGAGATCACAGTCCAGAGCCTACGACAGGCAATCGCATCCCGACAAGCACATGGCGTAAGCGCTGGCGCGAATGGAGGCGCACTACCCAAGGCATTTATGCTCGAGCAGGCCGAGAAGCGGAACAAGACTGCTTTACCGAAGATCAAGGAAGGCGGGAACAGAGCGTTTGGCGGCTTGCAGTTGCCGGAGGAGAAGTATTGTCTCACGGGTCCAGCGTGGAATTTGAGGGAGGAGTGGAGTAGTGATGAGGAGGTGGAGGATGTGAGTCATGCGTTGGCGAATGGCGCCGTCAATGGAGTGAGTCATGATGGGGATGCGGCGATGGGTGGTATGGATGGTGAGACGGGAGAGGATGAGGAGGGCGCGGGGCGGATGGAGGATGTGTTTGGGGAGGAGGGTGGGGATACGAATATGGCGCAGGATTGAGAGTGTCGATGGGAAAATGGTTTGATGGGTTTAGCGATGGCGTTGGTGGTTGACAAGAGGGTCGGTTCCGATGAGACTGTACAGATACCAGATCTAACGTACAGGTTTTTGGTGAGCGGCTGGTTTGCCCACCATTTCTGCCGAGTAGGTGTGCCTAATATGACGCCACAGACACGAAGGCATGCCGAGTAGGAAGAAGAAACATTCGAGTGGGTCGAAGGCAGGCCAGCACTTTTAAGACCTGGCTAATCGATGCAAAAAGCGAGTGAAATGTTCTGGATCACTGAGCAAGCTGGTTTGATACGTTGACGACGTCCGATTTACCGCATTACGATTTCCCGACCATTGGTCAATCAAAGCTCGTCGTCACTAGTCCTAGCGTAGCACGGCGATTGAAATGCAGAAATGAGGATGGAAGAACACGAGAGGACTTCCAGAGAAGCTTTTCGTGCTCCTTTGTGAGATGGTGTGGTGACGAGAAGGCATACTTTCTCGCCCGACAACCTCATTCGCAGTCCCACACAAGTGAAGAGGCAATCTGGTCCCATGCGGAGCTGAAGCGATCACTAAAGATCAACATTTGCCTGCTGGTCAATGGTATTGCAATGATGCCTGGTGTGTATCAGCGATGCGCAAGACGGGAAGTGTGATTACTATCGCAAGAAGGAGAGACTTTCGTCTTTGGATGGGGGAGGAATAGTACTACATTCGCTCGGGTGCGAGGTTGTGATGACTTGCTTGGCACTGGAACGAGTGTACCTGCGGCACTGTCTTGCTTGAATGGACTGGCCGCTGCATTACTAGATCGAGACTGAACACCTTGATAAGAACAACCAGTATTGCTTGACATGGTGACGCTCCACACTCATGTCATGCGACGTGAAATCCCATATTACGGTGACTATGCCGGTGACAGCCACGTTGTCGTGCATGTATGACTACTCCAAGCCAGGCATTATTTTCGAGCGAAATGTCGTCGACATGAGCTCTCGTACGAAGGAGAAGTCATCAATGACGAGGTTCGCAGACAGTGCAGTATCAGGTCTAGGTCTTCGGTATGTCATGCCGACCGCTTTTGATTGGTCAGAAATCCTTGCACTCATCGACGACACCCATGTAGAATGTCACTCTGCGACTTGGCATACATACTCTACCAGTATAAATCCTCGCGCGACTTCGTCGCTGGTATGCGTCAGACACGTGGTATCCTGCTTGTTTTACGTGAAGCCGTTTTCTAGGCGTCCAGAGCGATGGACACCCTCGAGTATGGTGTGGCAAACGACAAAAGCCTGGATGCCGGCTTAGGACGGCTAGAAGGGCATGAAGATGGACGGATGCACGCGAAGGCCGGGAAACCGAGCGAGAAGTCTGACGCTGGCGAAGGCGATCTCGAGGCAGGAAGGGCAGGAAGCGGTAAGTCTCAATATAGCGCGTCTAGTTGTGCAAGATGTCTCCCAAAGATTGAATAGTGGAGACACCAAGAGTCTCCGGATCCCCTCCGAAGCATTTATACCGCTATATACATATTTCACGGCAATTGTACTTGCTCCCATACATGTCCAATCCCACTAACACAACCATCCAGTTTCCCAAACCATCGACCATTCCCACACCATCGAAGACCCACCCCAAGTGACCAAGAAAGGCCCCTTCAAAGCCCTCTCCTTCCTCGACCAACTCCTCGTCCTCTGGATCATTCTCTCCATGGCCATCGGCATCATCCTCGGCAACCTCGTCCCCTCCGTCGGTCCTGCCCTTCAACGCGGCACCTTCGTTGGCGTCTCCGGGCCCATCGCCGTTGGGCTTCTCGTAATGATGTACCCTATCCTGTGCAAAGTGCGATTCGAGACTCTCCATCTACTGATGGGATCACGGGAGTTGTGGAAGCAGATCGGCATCAGTTTTGTGCTCAATTGGATCATCGCCCCATTGTTCATGACGGCCTTGGCGTGGGCGTTCTTGCCGGACCGGCAGGAGCTGAGGGATGGGCTGATCTTTGTGGGCGTGGCGAGGTGTATTGCCATGGTGCTCATCTGGACAGATTTGGCCGGCGGAGATGGAGATTATTGTGCTGTGTTGGTGGCGTTCAACAGTATCTTGCAGATGGTGTTGTTTGCTCCGTTTGGTGAGTTATCATTCCTCATAGGAGAGATGGTAGCGCTGATTGTCGTCTTTACAGCCGTGTTCTACGTCAGAGTCGTCTCCCATGATCCAGAAGGTTACGCCAACGACATCTACACAGACGCCGCCACGTCTGTGGCAGTTTTCCTCGGCATCCCACTGGCAGCAGCGATCATCACTCGACTATCACTCCGCTGGGCGCTCGGAGAGCAGAAATATCAGGAGCGCTTCATCAGGTTCATCGCACCATTTTCGCTGATCGGCCTTCTCTACACAATCATCGTCCTCTTCGCAAGCCAAGGCGCACACGTCGTCGAACAAATCACATCCGTCCTCCGTGTATGCGCACCACTAGTGGTATACTTCCTGGTTATCTTCCCATTTACGGCCTTCATGATGTACCGCGCAGGATACGGATATAAGATCTCTTGCACACAAAGCTTCACTGCGGCCTCAAATAACTTCGAGCTGGCGATTGCAGTCGTGGTCAGCACGTACGGTGCTGGGAGCGAACAAGCTTTGGCAGCGACGGTTGGCCCTCTTATCGAGGTGCCAGTACTGGTCGCGTTGGTATATGTGATACGATATTTTAAGCATCGGTGGGGTTGGAAGGAGCCGTCGGAAGAATAGTTCAGTTCTTTTGATGTTCGTACCAGGTAGCCATTTATCAAAAATCACCCAAACTCTCATGCATAGCCCACATGGAATAGAGCTTTGTTGGCGACTCCCCGCCACCAAAGTCTGGTTCTGGCTGAAACGTTGGGGGCACAGGCTGATGATCTTGTAAGGAAGCAGTGTCGTGTCCATTTGTCTTTATCGGCTCAGGCAATGGTATCAACACGTTTGCTGCAAGCCCCACGTTCAGATTCAGACTTGCTGAAGCATATGTTTCTCGCAATTGTCGGAGCAGTGCATTGGCGGAGCTTTGCATAAGGAGCGACGTTGGATCTTGCGCGCCAGATTCTTGAATCAAAAAGAAGCCCGATCTTTGTGCTGTAGAGTTGCTGCCTGCAACCATTGACGGTATAGTCGACCTCGCCACAGCATGCAAGAACCCTACACTGCTTGTCCAAGCTGTTTGCAAACCGCTGCTCTCAACATCCAGAATATTGGCCGCCACCGCTCCTGGCGTGCTGTACGCTACCGAGCACAGAACAGCCTGCAGGTCTCCGGCCCCCTTCACGACAGCCTCGACAGCCATCTTGACTGCCTCCGCATCATGGCTCTGCTGGTACTGAATCTGCACACCTGCCTCCAGCCCCAGCTTGCCAATAATACCATACGTATCCATCTTCATTTGCTTCAGAGCTGCAGCCTGCTCTTCAAATCCAACGTATGCAACTCCACTGAACCGTTTCCGCTGCATCGCAATTTCAACGAACCGCAGCGTAGACGTTTGTATTTCGGACCCCACGAATACCAGCAATTGACCTGTATGTTCTCTTGGAGGCGCCGGAGCCTCGACTGGAGGAGGCTGCGCCACTGGCAACGGCTTGCGTCTGAGCTCTTCTGCTGCAGCCCCATTATTGTAATTCATGAAGCTCGGTCTGGCAGAGCTGGGCCTGGAGCTTGAGGGCGTCGTCGACATGGGTCGGGGCGACACGACTGGTTGTGCCGGTGCTGCGCGCTGGGTGTGCTGATGTGGAGGCGTGGCAGATGCGCTGCTCAGTGATTCTGCATAGTCCCTCGCGGCTCTGAAAGAGCTGGTCCTGCTGGCCGTCCCGATGCTGCTCGAGTAGTCCAGGTATGTTCCTCTTCCACTCCGCTCGTTTGAATAGACACTACTGGATCTCGACTCCATGTTTCAAGCTGGCTCAAACTCGTACAGCAGTCTCCACCTTGCCCAATCCTGTTATTTCGTGTAATTCTCCGATGCTCGTAGGAGCACTTCATACGAGACCCAAAAGCAATACTACAGTATGGACAAACAAGCGACCACACAGTGTGTCAATGGTATACAAGAAGCGAAGATTATTGACAAGCAAATTGAAGCAAAATATGGCGGCGTATACACAACTAATAAGGAGATGTCCAAGGAGATATATCGTGTTTCAGATTGAACCGCCTGTTCCTGTAGGCTCGAAAGCATGTGGGGAAAAGTTTGATGATGCACCATGCTTCCACCTACGTATGCGTGGCCTCTATGTATCCTCGGTACCTCCAGCAATCTTAGTCCATCCAAGTTCACGTCAAGGCTGGCGCCACGGTTTCCAAGCTTCTCGTCTTCAGCTTTTCGGGCCAGCGCATCAGGTGCCCCTTCAGTGTGTCTTCTGAGCACCAGCAGAAAACTCTGGTTTGTGTCCTGGCTGCAGATACACATCGAACAACTCAGCGCAATTGAAAGGACTTAGCAGTGGTACGAGGACAGTAGAGCGGCAGCATCTGAAAGACAGTCCCATATTGGGACGGCGACGCTGACCGCGGGAGATGAGGCTGCAATCTCGACAGTAGTATCCAAGGTCTGGGCAAAAGCGGAAGCCGGATGATGCGGCATCTAATGCAAATATGGACGAAGCCGTGGCTGAGACGTTGTGACCACGGCCGAGCTTGAACTACTGGACGTTGCTGAGAGCATGGGGATGGAAGTACATTGGGCGGTAAAGGTCAAGTGCTTCTTGGTCGTCGCTGTTGTGAAATGTGTATGGCATTTCCATTGCTGTTTGTCTTTCGAGAGTGCGATGTGAAAAGTGGACTCAACGGAGTCGGAAGCAATGATGTAGTCCTAAGTCTTGGGTAAGCTGGCAGGTGTTTCCGCCCATGAACATTGACAGAATGGCGAATGGAAGGAAGCTTAGGATGGCGAAGCACGGACAGTAGCATCAACGAGAAGCGTCGAATTAAGGGCGTGCCGTGCGGAATGTCTAGGCGTAGGTATGCTCATATCCACTGATGCAATTGTTGCAGGCAGAAGTCAGGCTTGACGCTGATGCGATGCGCGTAAATGACATGAGCGTCTACGTAGTGATAGGAGGAGCCGCGGCTTGACCAGGACGTACATGACATGCTGTTGATCAAGCATGGACGGCGACACCAGTGATCGACAATGATCACGCATAAGCTGATGAATCAGCATTCAGGTCAACATCAGTGCTGAAACATAACTGACGCCTACCAAGCCAATCTCACGGGCATTTGGAAATGGTCGGACTAGGATGGACGAGCCGAAGTCCTTACGAGACATCTCGCATACGGAACATCTTGGTCATTTGCCTGAGCGCTCCTGATTGAAGATGTTGCACTCCGTAACGCAGTCTCTGACCCATCCGTCGAGTTCTTTCCGCTGACAACCATCTTATCACTCTTGACGACAATACCTATCACATCGATCCCTACAGCATCATACACGACCGACATGCAGCTCCTCGCACTCGTCACCCTCGCGGCTTCCGCGACTGCCATCACCAGCGTTCAGACCTGCCAGAGCGGCTACGCCGCAGCTTGCTGTGATGAGCTCGGAGCTGGCGAGGTCAGCTCTGAATACTGCTCTTGTGCGTCACTCATGCCTTCAAGGCTTCTTCAGCAGCGGGACCAGGCTGACATAGCATGTGATGATTCAGATGTGGGCGGAGAAGGCGCTTGCCTGATGACTGGCACCGTCAAGTGCTGCCCAGTCGATGCATCGGTAGGTCATCCTCAGCCGCGAAGAGTGAAATTGGCATTGCAGTAATTCGCTGACATCCATTGTGTTTCAGGGCAAGAAGGTCAAGGCGGACGCGGTTTGCGTTGATTACAGTTCAAAGACCAACATGGAAGAGAGGGAGTAGGTACGGTGTCGGCGAGAGACTGGAGGCAGAGTTGTGCTGTGGGAGGCTCTTAGGTATTCTCGATCACAGTACGGAGCATTCTCTCACATTCTTGGCGTCAGTCGATCGACAAAATATGCTTCACAACCATATGTGACGACGTGTCCAGACTGCAATGCACTTCTCGTGATAGCGCTTGACCGATAATAATAATATGGCATCTCGTGACTTCCATAACCCGGCACTCGGACGGTCGAATCCAGGGATGTCTTACACTCCGGCCGGTCTTGCGCATTTCAGGGGCAGCTAACCAGTAAGGACGGGCGAATCAAGGTCTCAAGTGGTTCTGGATCTTTGCGCGGCGTTCCTGTTTACTAAGTCTCTGGGTCATCCGATGTACTGCTAATCGCGTAGCAAGATTATCGTTGTCTGTAGTTAAGCTGACTACCCAGCAATCCTTGAGTCCGTCGCAGCATTTTGTTAGACCGGCCCGATTGTTTGACGAGACAGGCGAGGAGTGATGGGAATTTGTCGAATTTCCTGAGCTGTGGCAAGACTCAAAAGACCTGAGTATAAATTACGCCCACGCCCAGGCTCGCAGCGCATCACGTACAGCACCGTCAATCAACCTCACCGTCATCAAATCCAATTAGAAACCAGCCCTCGTCATGCAATTCCTCGCCATCCTCGCTTTCGCCGGCGCCGCAGTGGCCCAGCATGCCACTGGTTTCGGCGTCTGCCTTGCCGGTACCAAGAACGCCTGCTGCAAGACTCAGGAGGCCGGCAAAGTTGCTGGCAGCTTGTGTCACGGTATGTCCCTAATCTGGTCGTTTCATTCGATCCTTCCCTATACCTGATCCTGCACAATAGCGCTGTTGAGCTGACTTTCCGTCGCAGTTGACCAAAACTCCCAGGTCACCCTATGTGACGTCGGTGAGATGCGCAAGTGCTGCCCAGAGGATGCCAAGGTACGTCTCGCCGACCACTCAAAGCCCCAATTGAGGCGCGTTGCTGATGCTTGCTTTTCTCCAGTCTGGTGAAGATTGGTGCACTCCTCCTTCCACTGACCGGCCCTAATGGCAGGTGAAACTCTTGCTGGAGTGGCCAGAAGATGCGACCGGAATGAATCGCTGTGAGGCACAAAGTTATAGCAGCGTATGGAAACCCTCGTACTCATGTCACGAACCAAGATTATTCTATCGTCCGTTTGTCCTTCGGCTTGAACGTCCAATCTCGGTTGATTGCTGCAATGATGGCCGCTGTTTTCATTGAGCCAAGCGCCCTGGCGACTGGAGTTGACGACCGGTATTGCCAATCGATACCCGAAAGTAACATGCGCGTTAATGAGCGAGGGCGCACCGCTCAGCGCCCAAGCAGTCAAGTGCTATGCATCGATACAGTATGTCTAGAACGCCTCCCGAAAGCGGAAGGAGCGTCGTCATATCGTTGAACGAGAAAAGCCGTTCCCTGCTCGACCTAAGTCAACAAGGTCGAAGAGTGTACCTGGAACCAGCGAGAACAGAGAGCTTCATATCTCACGATGCGTGACCATACTGTGGTGATTTGGGCTGAACCGCGTCGTGGTGTTACTGTGCTTGATGTGCGGTGGTGACAGCGTGACCTACTGGCGGGTTCTGACCTTACGTCAAGCACACCTTCGTCATCCTGCTGAGGAATGTATTCCAACACCAGCATTTGGACAGCAGATGCATTCAAGATCGAGCAGCGCCGTGGCGTGCCGTGACAGTGATGCTAGTTGATACATTTCCTCTTGACGAGGGCATCCGGTCAAAGGCTCGCGCTTTCGTGTCTTCGGGATCCTGCCGCGCCGCACATGATCGGAGAGTCAACAAAACTCTGGGCTGCAAACGACACCGGAGTCAATGGATCGCATACTATGTCGATGGCGATGGTATGGAGAACAGCAATGTAGCTACCTTACTGATATGTCTTGAACCTTCCTACCTCCTGCTTTGTCAGCCCCACACAAGACTCCTCATGATTGGCTGCATAGAGTCATCATTCGACCATCATCACTCAGAGCGACATACTAGTGTAAACACTCTATGCGGTATCGCGACATATTGCGATACGTGATGTGCCGGACACATGAGCAAGTATAGCAGTTCTCTCTTGTTATCTTATCTTCTCTCATCGCCCTCATGGCCGCATGCTCTGGTCATTGCATACAGAATCGTTGACGAGTACAGCAGGGCACGACCATGGGAGTAACGATCTCACATACTGAGTATGCCCCTCTGGCCTTCACCAGCGCGATAATAGGTTTTGTGTCCTTCACATTCACGCTGGGCACATTCCTCAAAGTCCTCTGGGTGAACTTCGAGACTCTTGGCGAAGCGCCTCATGAAGTACACGGGTACTTGACGAATCTACGGCAAGAGCTACTGGAAGAGCGAGAATCATTACGCATCATGAGGAAGCAGTGTAAAAAGTACCACCGAACGATGCGCCAAACCGGGGACAATAGCAGGTTTGCCAACTCCATGGAGCTTGACGATGTGACCCTCAAGACCATGAGCGATGTGCTTAAGAACCTGATCAAGAGATTTGAGATGATTGAGAAGGACTTCTTAGAGCCTGGGGAACAAGGCATTCGAGAGTTGACGAAGCATCGCAAACGCAGACGTGACGACGGAAGCGTCAGCCCATATCATGAGCATTCAGCGTACGCCTCTCCGCCAGAAAAAGGCGGCAGATCAAGAAACCGATCTCGCGCTCGTGACCGAGATCGCGACCGCGTGCCCCGCTACACGAACGACAATTACACTTCCTTCGCGGACCCAGCTCGAGAGGAAGATTCCGACGATGAACGGGAGAAGTATTGGGCACAGAGGATCGACTATGCAAACTATTCGTTCAAGAGGCGGATGATCTGGCTTTATAAAAAGCCTGACGCACAGCAATTGATGAATAGTTTGGAGAGGGTGCAGGTCCGTCGCATGGCAAGGCAGGTCGGCGCGATATCAATTATGTTGCATGAGTATGGTGGCGATGGTGTGCACACCCGCGAGATGGTGCAGAGGATCGACGAGAGGGTGGGACGAGTCATTGGGGTCAGAAGGGTGGAGAGTGATGGAGGTTGATGCGGCTCAAATGATGGTTGAAATAGTATCGCGCACGAAAGGACTTGAACACTGCGCCGAATCCAACAATGGCCCGAGTCGTCAGTGCCCAAACACTTACGCCTCAGTCTATCCTGTCCCAGGTCTACGCAAACGTCTTCTGGCAAGCATGTGCGTACACTATCTGACCGTTCGTAGGAAACGAATCTTGGTCAGTCGAAGGAATATGAGTGAAGAGAGCATCGATCGGGAGCTGTGCACGAATCTTCGAACAGCTCTTTGTTGCTTCCAAACCTGACATCACTGAGACCTCCCAGCCGCCATGCACAGTCGAGACCAATGTCCGGAATCAACAATACACTTGGCCAGCCTGCCTTACCGTCCCGCAAGTTCTCGATTCGCTCAGACCATATCATCGCCATATCCAGGATGCATCGATTGTCTAGCCCCAGCCGATGCGTCTGCATCGCCAGCTGCAGCCCTTGGCGGGCTATCTTGCGCAGGCGGTGTGGATTGCAACTTCTCCACGCTGCCACCATACTGCGATTCCATGCGGATCTGTCCAGGATTTGCCTCTTCATAATGGAAGAACTTAATGAAGTGGAAATACCCTGCGCTGACAATGGCTCCAAGTCCTGGTCCAACATAGTATATCCAGTGATATCCTTGAAATGAAGCTGCTGCAACACACGGTCCCAACGACCGAGCCGGGTTTACCGAAGCACCTGTCCAATTCACACCAGCGACCTCAACCACGAATAGAGCCATACCAATGCAAATTGGAGCAATGTACGTCGACTCGTGCTTCTCGGCTGCAAGCATGAGGACAGTGAAGACCAGCAGAGCCGTCAAGAACATCTCCAGAAACAGACCTTGCGCGATAGTAGTCTTGGAGCTTAGCGTTGTCTGCACATTTGCGATGTCGCCAGGCACTATGCAGCTCACCAGTGCTGCCGCGCAGATGCCACCAAGGAACTGGACTATCACGAAGAAGACTGCTCGTACTGGTGATAGCGTGCCGGTCAAGACCATCCCGAGGGTGACGGCTGGGTTGAAGAGGCCGCCGGAGACGCGGTAGAGGTTCCAAGCTGTGACAAGGAGGGAAAAGCCATAGGACAGGGCAATCTGGGCGGAAGCTTTAGCACTTGTCCGACAGTCTGGTGTCAGGAACACGATTAGACTTACGAAGACTACGGTTTGTGAACTCTTGCCGCCGCTTGGCCCGGTCTCTGCGGCTTGTTCTGCAGCCATCAAGTGACCGAGGAAGGCGAAGAAGAGAAAGAGCTGTATCTCATCAGTTATCGCTCATGTGCATATCGCGTCCCAGGTTGACCCACGAACGTTCCCACGAATTCGCCACTTGATGCTACGAAGTGTGCGAGCATCGAAGACTGACTGTCAGGGTGCTGAGTCTTGAAGAAGCCGAAAAATGGTTGGTCTGCGGTGTGCCGGCGGCCATTGTTCTTGAACTGCGGCGGTCCCATGTTTTCACGAGGGTATCAATAGGATGTCTTTTGACGCTGCACTTCTGATGACTCTGACTTCAGTCGGAAAATGTCGTCTTGATGGACCCAACACTGCAATGGACGCAGAAATTCAGATTGAGACGGGCTTGAGGCGGCATTTGTACAGTCAGCTGCACCCTCGCACCTTGTAGACAGATGAACCTGGTTGAAAGTATGGTGCAACCAATTCCTATGCATAGAGACGTGCATACCGTGGCTCTGGATTGGTGGTGAGCCCACCTTCTCACTACGTCGGTTCCGTGTACCTGGGTCAGTATCGCCATGTTCGCAGTGATCTATCACATCCGATAGCATATTGACTGCAGCCCTTAACAGCAAGGGCGAATTATGATGTTATGCTGACCATTATGCATGGCGAATATGCAGCCTCTGGCGAGGTGCGGCAGGAGGTCGCACAGCAGATTAGGTGGCTGCGAACTTGACACGGTCATTGGGTGAATGATTGCCATGGGTTCGAGGGTCTACGTAATGATAGCATACAGGACTGCATGACTTGCCTGCCACTGACTATATCTGCGACATAGTCGATACAAGTTGCTTGAGGTCAAGATCGTTGATCGAAGGAAGACCGAGGGATGCGTTGAAGTCTTGTGCCACCATCCGCCTTGCATGCGCTCGTGCACAGGGACTTTTGAGAATTTTGGCAGTCATCTCAACCGTCAGTCAACCTCCTGTATCTGACTGAATGATGACCAGGTGAGAGACCCAGGCCTGACGTCGTCGCCAGTCATGTCACTGAGGCACTATCTACCTGATTGGTGCATCGGACGAGAGACCAAATCCAGTCGGCCACAACCTGAGTCTGGAAGTCTTTCAGTACATCAGTCAGTCAAGATTGGTTCGCTGGTGAACGAGAGGAAACCAGTCTCAGTGCCTTGTGTCAGTCTCTTGATTGGTCAAGTTTCTACAACTATCCACAACATCCGCTGTTATCTTCATCAGTCGACGGGGTCGTCCAAGACTAAATCTGTACAGATTCATAACTCCCGCCTAATCTCTTCTGGTGATTGTGCGCTGCCGATCTCATACACAGCAGGGGCCGAAAATTGGTGTTGTGTCGGCTGAGCACTCTGGTTCATGATCTCCGTGAATCTATTCGACTGGTCAGCGCGGGACTTTCTGCGCAGCAGGGATGGAGACTAAAATACCCAGATTGTCTGGCTTCACTGTTCATCCAACTTGGACGGTTCATCTGCAGAGGCCGCGAGTGATAATTGCTTGTAGGACTGACCGGACGCTGCGGTGCTTCATACATTGCTTGTGGGCTCAGTGACCGTCGGCCGTCATATTGTGCAGACTGCGTAGCCTGCATGCCTCCCGGCCCCGCTGCTGGCTTTGGCTCGTACCACGACCTTTGGTACGGTGGGAGCTCACTGTTGTGTCTGCTCTGGATCCCGGGGGCTGATGCAGACGTTACCTTTTCTCCCTGATACGGCTGAGAGGCTGCAGCTCTGTGGTGGTTCACTTCCTCTTTGAGGCTTTTGTGACGCCCAAGGAAGAATAAGAGAAGCGCAGCACCGATCGCCACGACGGCTGCCCCCACGGCAATGCCAGCAATGGCCCCAGGTGATAAACCTGACGAGGACGTCTTGACGATAGAGGCTGGTGATGAGGAAGCACCTGCGATTGCGACTGTATTTGATGCTGAGCTTGATGCCGTAGTTGGATCATAGGTAATGGTTGTGGTCGTTGCGGTCGCTGCTAATGAAGCTATCGAGGTGGAAACTTCGGACGGCAGTGGCTGACCAGGCTCGATCATATAGTTTGCTTCTTTGGCCAAGCTGATTTGGGTCGTAATAGATGTTGACGAATTTGGGTTGATCACGCCAACCATGCCATAGCCGATGCATGACCCGGGCGCACCGCACTACGAGGTGAACCTCCATCAGTCGAGCCCGTGGGCTACATAAAGGGGGAAATCCCTGCAACTCACATAGTAGAACACCGGTGAAGTATCGTTGATGGTGAGATTCCAGATTGGATGCTACCATTGCGATTAGTGCACTTCAGACACTGGGCCGACGAACACGTACATCGCTATCAGTTGCATTAGGTTGGAAGTCTGAGAAGAAGCCAGGCTCGATGTCGATAACATCCTGTACAGGTATGCATGGATACCCGTACGCAGCCTCAATGACGGAGTGATTGCCACTCCAGAACTCGAAGGAGATGATGTCGCCTGGTACCGCATTGATGGAGTTGGGCTGAAATTGGTTGAGGATCTTGCCCACAGTGACTGTATGGATAGTGATCTCGCCCTGAGTAGTTGTGGGCGTAGTAGAATTGTTAGGCCCAGTCTCTTGCGCCAATGCAAGGCGAGCGCCTAGGAGCAGCAACATTCTTGAGAGAAACATGATTGCTGATATTTTGCGATGCCAGACACCAAGAGCTGAGAGGCGGGATCGCGAACATGATAAGGCAGGCGAACAAGGCTGTAATAAGCACGGAAATGTCCCAGCTTGCGCAGATTCGGCAATGCTACCACATGTGCAGATGGTACGTATACTATGTTAGGTATCAGCCCATCATCCTGGGCTGTGTCGCCAAAACTGAAATATACATCTTACCCAAGTAAAGGTAAGATGCGCAATGCAGAAACGTTTGCCAGAAGCATATCCTTAAGATCTTGTCAACAATGTAGCAGATTGCCATTCAGTCTCTCCGCCACGATGGACACAGCTGATTATCATGCGTAATATGCTTGGCTACGTCGAGAGGCGTTCACAAACTGCGGCGATTGGTGGCTGTAAGTACGCTTTGCTTTCACAGCCTTGCAGGATCCGAAGTCAGCTTAAGACCTGCAGGTGCTATACGACGTGGTACGGCTGAATCGGCTGGACAACCCAATTCGAGAGGGATACTTCGGCAGATGACAAGTACCCACTCACATTTGTTGCTTCACACGCAGACAGTAATCTGTACGCGCGAGTTGGATGCCACAGAGACATGACAGTCCTTGCTATTTTCTGTATTGGCCCAAAGCCATGCTGCATACATGCAATCCTCTTGAGCGCAGCAGATGCATCTCGTTCGAGATTATTGTCCAGCGATGTGGACCGCCCATCTCTAACACAGCGGACGTCGGCGAACGACACTGGTATGGCTTGATCTCTCGGCTTACGACATCCGTTGATAGAAGAGGCTGGTATTGAGTCAGCACAAACACCTCCTGCCAGAGGTAAGGCCCAGGATCGCTAGTGGGCCTTGAGTTGTGTTCGTTCAACCCGGCAAGACCATCTGTATACATTCAATCTCAATGTCATGAATAGAGTGTGTGGCCTGGAACACTAATAACAGGTCCAGCACTGCAGGCCTTGAACGATCATTTGTGTATTTGCGAAATACGCTAGACTGGCGACCCGTTGGCGTTGATCGCCACACTGTTCGACCTGTTGCTCGCATGCAGATTTCCATTCATACGGCTTGATCGGCCGCCAGTGCCGGAGGAAGCTGTCGGCGCGGAACCTGCGGCGTGCACAATGCTCGTCGGCAAGCCCGAAAATGGTCCCAATCCAATCATGAGCATCTGCGTAATCCTCTCGAGCACAGCAGATGCACCCTTCTTTGGCTCGTTATCCTTGCGCGTCCACAAGATGGAGATCCAGTCCAATGCTGGCGACAAGAACTTCAACGGAGGCACAAAGTTCTCGAAAGACTCGAAGTTGACAGCGAAGATGACACACGCAGCAGCGATAGCTATGCCAACACCGAATATGTACTTCGCAGCAAATGCCATGGACAGCTCTTGGTCCCCATCCGCGTTGTGCGGAAATTCTGTGATATCAAGGTCAAAGAAGGCAGCTAGGAAGGACAAGGGCAAAAAGATGATCGTCACAATCGTGAATGCGAGAAGGATGTAGTTCTGCTTGAGCGTGATCTTGTTCTGCTCGAGCGCATGCTTATTCTGCTCGAGCGCAATGTCTGCCTGACGTTTGGTTTCTTCGGCAAGCGTCTGGCCACTCTTGGTCTGCTCGGCGGTGTCGTACGCTTGCTCTCGGGCAGAGCGCGCCTCGATCGCGCTCGCATGCTTCTGCTTCAAATCTAGTAAATGCCTGATGGCGTTTTCAAGACGATTCGTCTGATCCCTCATGCGATTGATGTCACCAAGTGGCCGATCGATATGTCTCAATGACGTGTCCAGGTAGACTGCAAGCCTCTGTTTGTGGGATGTGTATGCGTCCAAGAAGGCTTTCTTCATGTCTCGGATGACCTCGAGGCGATGGTCTAGGACCATCTTCAGCATTTCAAGCTCATCGCGGATGTCTTTGGCTTCTTCGATAAGGGATATCTCTGGACTGATGTCAAGCATGGTATCAATATTCTCGTTTATCTCTTGCCGGTTTTCATCCTGGCGGTCCTGCTTCATGGTTCGCAATGCCGAGAGGGATCTTGACGCCTTTCGAAATTTTGCGAACTGTTCAGTCTCCTCGTCGAGCTTGCGGCCAATCGTGTCTTCGAATATTTCCAAGACCCTCTGTTCGTCGTCAGAGATGCCGTGGCGACTCATTGCAGTGGAGCAACAATCTACGATAATTGTCGCGAGATGAGCGATATGCCATACAGGCTCGTGAAAGCTGGACTCGATGTGTTCCCTAATGCTAGGCATCACGTCGACAGGTGCATCTGCTGAAGTATCATTTGAGCGACCCCATGCTCTTGGAAAGCTAGTGAGTATTAGGTTCTCGCCGACGATCCACATCCACATCTGGTCGACCATGACCATCATGGCCTCCGGATCATTGTCACCTGCATCTGCAGGCTGAGCAGTACATGCCTGTGGCAGAGCATTGGTCAGCAAATTGGCGGTCGGCCGAGCAGTGAGCTCTTCCTTCATCCGTTTCTGGTAGCGATGTACAACCTGGCTGAAGTCGCGGATCTTCGTGTCAATGGTACGATGGAAATACTGATCCAAAGTACGGCGTATATGGAGGCTGGCAGGGTAGGTGCCTAGGTGTGCATGCAATAGTAGCTGATCCAATGTGAGATTAACCCCGGGTGGCACTTCGACGTCGGTCGTCGGTCTTGCTCGTCGGGACTCCCGATAGTACTTCTGATATTTCTTCACTTCGTCCTGCATCTCGGCACGCTTGCCAGTTCTCTCGAAATGAATGTAAGGCATAGACAGAAAGAAGTCGCTCCTGGCATCTGGTTGCGGGCTTGGGTGAGATAAGTGATTGTCTCGAAGAGTTTCTAAGCGTTTTCGTGCATATAAGCTTTGATATTGGTGGGCAGCGAATGCGTGACCAGCGGGCGTAGCTCGAGGCTCAGGCTCAGGCTCCTCCCTGAGCACTGCACCAGTAAAGGATAGACTCATGTCTGAGTTGTTATCGACGTCGACGTCAGTGTTTTGCCTTGGTGGGGTCAGTGAGCCGTCCGCAACCCTCGCCAACCAGGTCTCGTTCACGTGGGTGGCGCTGACGGATGTCTTGGACAATGGCGGACCCCAACGTTCACAAGTTGGGCGTAGATAGGTGCCATGCGGCAAGTCACCACGGTGCTGATCCTGGAGGGTTCGAAAGAGACTCTTAAATTCCCTGCGACCTAACCCTTCTTCGATGAAGTGTTTGATGAGTACCATCTGGCACTATGTGATATTGTTGGCGGGTAGATGGATCCAGCGGACGGTTCTTGAGTCTTTGGTGCCTTCTTGCTTGGGTATCGTGCTGAATCGCTGTCGGAGCTCCGGATTCGAATAGAGCATGTCAAACACAGGGACCTCAATGATGTCTGGCAGACTTCGGGCTCGAAGATCTTGTTCCATGTTAAAGTCGACGACCGTGGCCTTGAAGCCCTTTGCAGCCCTCTGCGCCTCTTGAGAGAGACTGACCACATGAGCTTGTGTCCAAGGAGCTAGCAGCTCCGCGACTCCACGATGACCACAAAGGGCAGCGGCCAGAAGTGGAGTATTGCCTTGTTTATCTTGTCTCGACATCGCGGTAGCCAGAAGTGGATTGTGGCCTTCTTTATTTTGTCTTAAAGTATCCAGTAGCATTCGGACAACATCAACGTTACCCGACTCGCAGGCAAGATGAAGAGGTGTCTTGCCGTCGCTAGTGGTAGCATGGTTGCATGTCAACTGACTGTCCTGCTCAAGCAGAAGGCTCACCATCGCAGCGGCGTGAGGTCGATTAAGACATGCATAGTGCAATGGCGTCCACCCAAACGCATCTCCGAGCTGCACACTGGCGCCTCTGGCAAGCAATTTCTCGACTATACCGACTCGACCGCTTTCAGCCGCTAGGTGCAGAGCCGTCTTTTTCTTATGTTCGGTGGCACAGGCATCCACATTGTTATCGAACAAGATATCGACGACGTCCATGCGTCCGGTGACAGCAGCGCAGTGTAATGGTGTGCGACCTTTGTGATCCTTCAGGTCATAACTGAACCGCATCTTGATTCCTGGCTTCTGCAGCATAGCCAGCATGTTCTTGCCCCAAACGGGTGCGGTGTCTTGGGCAAGATGATGCCAAAGGCTTCTTTGCTGATCATCCTGAACATTCAGAGAGGCTTGCATTGAGAAAGTATCGAGCAATTGCTCCACGATCGCAACGTGATTTCTCCATACCGCGTAGATGAGAGTATGACGATTTGCACTGTCGCACAGGTCAACTTTTGCGCCCTGTCCAAGAAGATATGCTGGTACAAGACTCTGGTCGCTAACAGACTGTTCCAGAGCCGCCATGAGCGGAGTTCTACCCCGCCCATCTTTTTGATTGATGTAAGACAGGACGTCCGATTGGGCAGCGTTCACCAGCGCCTTGGCTATTTCGATGTGCTTAGCATGCATCAATGCTGTGCGCTTGTGGTGATCCAAGGCCCAAATGTCGGCGCCCTTTTGCAGCAGCCGAAGCGCAAAGTCCGGCAGTGCAGTCTTCATGAGAGGCGTCAGGCCATTGCGATCTCTCGGATCCGGCTTGATGCCTTCGTCTAGCAGCAAGTCTGCAATGCCCGAGAGGCAGTCCTTGCGTTCCTCATATTGGGACCCATCCTCGAAAGCTGGGGTAGCGCTGTATTCAGCTGCTAGCAGAAGTACCGATGGACCAAGATCTGCCAATAAAATAGCGAACTGCTCCTTCTCCTTCATATGATTCAGCAACCGCCTCACGAAATGGAGACGGTGCTGTTGAAAGCCTTCGCGTATACCGAATAAGGCGAGAACATCATGCCGCTCAACATGCTGCGATGTGATAGTGCAGAGTAAACGAGCACAGTCGTTGTACTTTGCATAATAGCTGACAGCTTTCCAAAGATCTTGAGGTGGTCTTTCCTTTTGGGGCCTCTCAGGCATATTGTGAGCATTTAGTCTCGAGACCAATGGTGAAGAAGCCGAGACATGACTCTACGGCCCGAATGCCAGGCTTTATGTGGCAGCCGAGCGGCTGAGAAGCTGAGCAGAGCCTTATCTGGGACCACTTGACCGGTCGTACATGGTGGCGTGCGCCACCCTGCCTTGTGCGCATGGAGCTCCGGCTCGAAGCGATGTTGGAAGTTCAGCCCGAGAGTCTACATATGCGAACGCCTTCGGCTCCAAACATTGCCAGTCCTTCGGATCGAACATTGTTCTGCTGGGGCAGTCTCGCTCGGACTGAGCAAGAGTTCCCAAGATCACCAAATGCTGGTGTGCATTGGAGGGGCCCTCCCCCGAAGTGGAGTATCTATGCAAGGCAATATGCGCATGCAGGCGCTCATGCGAATTTCGGAACCATGTCGTGCCTCTCCCCTAATGTGAGCGGGCGTGAAGATGACAGCTAAGTAGGCGTAGCGCGTCCAGCCAGGGATCGAGTACTGTGAGTCCTGCCTAGAGAGTGGTGTGCTGCTCTATCATTAGTAAATGGCACAATCTCCACCTTCCAGGTTCGACCCATGTGTAGCGTTCAAGACGACAATGGGCATGGATGATCATCAGATGGTGAACACGCAATGACGGACTTCGAATTCGTTGCTGTTTAGGGCATTGACTCGCATCACTAAACTGCAGTCCTCTAAACCCAAGATACTAAACTGCAGCCCTCTGAACCCGGAATTGCATGTGAATCTGAAGTATCTCTCTGCACACCTGCTCTAATAGTTCATACCTTTCTCACCGTGTTCTTTCTCGGGACTGCCGGCAGCGACGTGGACGATTTCCTCACTGAAATCCCCTATCTGACGGGTTACGACTACGCAAGGCCTGAGTCGGAGGGCGAGCTTACCGAGCTGCCTGACGCTCCGCTCTACACCGACCTCTATCGACACATAGACAAGCGTGGTCCGGCCGCGACAAGGTATCGCAAGCGCTTCGACCCCTTCGCCCTTGGCCGTGTGCTCACCGAGTCGGCACTGTGGGAGCATCTGGTGGACACATTGTCTAGACGAACTGACAAGGACTGGGCCAATGCAATCGAAGACGCCGAGCGGACGAAGAAGGACTTGAAGCTACCATCACTCCTCGATGTTATTATAGCCCAGCATTCACCAAAGCCGTCAATCGTGCAGTTGACCTAAGTGCCTCTCTGCTATCGAACTTTGTCTAACCAACGACGCCGACGGAGATGCCGACGAGGCGACGCTCGAGCCCCAACGCCGCATCGTAGAGACACTACGCGATTATAAGGTGTGGATTCATGTCTCAAGGAACAGATGCGGACTACTGACACCAAGGCGAAAAAACACCTAGAAGTCCATCCCCTCCTTACTTCCTCCACCCACTCCTCAACCCACAAACCCCCCAAGAAACACCCCCACAACCTCCAAAAACTCACCCGCCTCCTCGAAATGCGCCACATGCCCACTCCCTCCAAAAATATGCTTCCTGACCCTCGCCCTCGGCCTCTCCACCCACTCCCTCCCACACCCCTCAGGACAAGCATCCCATTTCCCATTCACCACCAAAATGCCCCCCGGCACCGTCGCCTCCGTAACCTCACCAATCCTATCCCTAACATCCCACTCCCTAAACGCACCCCCCGTAATCCCAAAGAGAGTCCCCTGGTACAGCGACCAACACGCCGTATCGTCCTCCTCAGCCGCCGCACCGGAGTCAAGAAGTGTCTGCGGCCAACTATCAAGACGACAGAAGTGTTTCCGATCAAATACCTCCTTCGCAGCTCTATACTCTGCGGACGCCGGATCGCCATCCTCAAGCACCTTCCTCACATCCTCCTGCATCTCTGCCCTCTGCTCACAGGAAGCGTCAACGCGCCCTTGCATACTACTCATAGTACTATACAACACCAACTTTCTCAACCCTTTCGGCTGCGTCAGCGCGAAGGACCCCACGATCATGCCGCCGCAGCTGTGGCCCAGCAAATCATACCTCCCTTCTCTCTCCCCGAACCCGAAAAACCGAATCAAATTCCCCAGCTCAGCGACCAGGAGCTCCATACCCCAGAATGCCTCATCGCCTCTCGTATCCGGCAGATGCGTGCTAGCACCACAGCCGATTTGATCATACAGCACGACCGGGATTCCGCAATCGAGATGGAGTCTCACGAGTTGGAGTAAGTAGACGCTTGGGTTTCCCGGACCGCCGTGCACACAGATCAACGGCGTGCGGGTGGTATCGTCGAGGGAGCCGAACACCCAGGCTGCAGTCTCGCACGCCCTCGTCGTACCCGGAGGCACGAAAGGGATTTTGAGGGTTTGAGTGGCGGAGGAGTAGTCTGTGATGGTTTCGTTGAAAGACATGGTACCAGTTACAATGAGTTGGTGTCCGGATGCTCGTGAGCCAAGACTCGGGTCTCACTGAGGTGACGAAAGCACACTTCATATACTTCGCGACCAGAAGGACAGCGGAGAATTCTGGCGCCTGATGCGGGCATGACAGACAGAATGTCGTTGCCTTGGGAGCGATTATGTGCAATGCCGTGATCACCAAAAACCTACGAGTGCCGAACTCCGCAATACCGACTAGTAGTGCGAAGTGGCAGAAATTCCTGCAGCTATGTACTTCGTCGCCCTTATGGCGAAGAGCCAAAATGACTGCATGATGAGTAGGTATGGAAAGGAAGTGACGGGAACAACATCAGGATCAGAGATGATACAAAGTATAAGGCCGGCCTTCCGCCATAGAATCCAGACCCTAATCTCTCATTAGACTGTACATAACGAGACAACAACCCCGAACTTCCACTCAAGTCTCCCTTTGTGTGGTCGAACTCGTATCTTGCCCCCATTCACAGAACCAATCTGCCTAATTCACGTTTTTACGGTATACAGATCCCATACCAATCCCAATCCCCCGCCACTTCCCCCGAGTCCCATCCATTAATATCAGCGCCACACCAAGCCACGCACCGTCCCCATGGCGAATGCAAGGTAAAACAAGGAAGAAAACCCAGCTATCTGACAAGCCTCCCTTCCCCTCCCAAACCGAGCCGCACAGATTTAATCATCTCCTCGTCCACCTAGCCCAACGAGTCTACGCAACACCGTCTCCAAAACCCCACCCCCTACCTTCCAGCCCCCCAGTAAGTCCCTCGATCGCACGCCCCCAAAAGAAAGACAAAAACACGCACCTACCCACCCACACACACCACACGAACCAGACCTCAGTACCCCACAAGTCCGAGCAAGAAGAGAATCAAAGAAAGTACAGAGAAAGCAGAAAAGCAAAGCCAAGCAGAACTACTGCCCTTTTCCTCCCTCCCACCTCTCTCTCATAAAAATTGCAGGAAAAATTACCCCGTCTGAGTTTCTTTTGGTCTGAGGGAGTCGAGTGGCACCTTGCCTTCAACAAAATGCCTGCTGCCTTGCCTTGCCTTGCCTACACTCACTCACTCATTCACTCACTCACTTACTCACTCACTCACCCCCTCACTCCACTCACCCACTTACTCACCCACTCAACTCATTCGCTCAACTCACCTACTCACTCACTCTCTTCACTCACTCATCTTATGAATCGACATCGCGAAGAAAGAAGGAAGAAGTAGTTAGGTAGGCGGGTAGATTTCGGCACTGTCTAGAATCGAAGAAGGGGTCAAGGATACCTACGCTACCACTTCCCACTAACATAGATGGATGTAGATGTGTGATGATGATGATGATGATGATGGGGGACGAAGAACAAAAACAAACGCGGAGACGATGGATACGACGTGCGCAGAGTTCCCTCTTATCGGGAATGGAATGGAATGGGGACACGCTGGTCTTTTTCTCGAGCTTTTGAGCTGCGAGGGAATTGTGGAGGTTAGATCTAAGGGGTAAATTTTTGGTGCGGAGAGCCAGGAGGAAGGTAGGTAGGCGATAAGAGGCGTGTATGGGTCGACGTTGTGGAAAAAGAAAGGTGGAACGATGCTCGTGGTGCCTTTGCTCGGTTCATAGGTTGGACCGAAATCACCTTCCTCCTGCCGCCAAAAGGTCCAGTACCATCACCAAGGAATCCTCAGCTCACCAATATATTAGAGAAGACCCCTACTCCTCCCCTCCCCCCGCCTCAATCCCTAACCCTCCAATTCCCTCCCCCTCCACCCCGGTCCCATCCGTATTCTCACTCGCCAAACTAACCCCACTAACACTCGGCGCCTGCTCCTTCTCGCCCTTCCTCTCCTTCTCCTTCGCCTTCCCACCCCCCCTCTTCAACACATGACTCCAACTCCTCACACTCCCCCTCCCATTATCCTTCTCCTTCTCCTTCTCCTTTCCACCCAAACTCGTCACACTAGCGCTCAAATCCCCCTCTTCTTCATCCACCTCACTAGGCGTCATGGGAGCGGGATCTGCGGACTCCCGCTCGTCGCGCTCCCCGCGGTCGAAGAATCCAGCCGGCTCTTTTCGCCGCGTTTGAAACTCGGGAGACCGAATTTTCCCGAGCTGGATTTGCGGGTGATTTTCGCCATGAAGGATTCCTTGCCTGTGCTGCCGACTAAAGGACTAGGAGCTGATCCGCTTGGTGTAAGGTCCGAAGACGTCGTGTAGGAGGGTGTGCGGGCGAGGAACTCGGTGCTGTTGCGACCGCTTTCGGCGATGGAAGATTCCGTTGTCGTCATGCTTCGCGCGTCTGAGCGGGATTTTCGGCTTACGGGCGGGCTGTCGTCATCGGGCTCGTATCGCAAGCCTGGTGTTGGGACTTGGCTGCCGCTTGCTTGGGGTGTTGTGGCTGAAGAGGAGGCAGTCGCAGCGTTTCTGTCTCTGCTTTTGATGCCGAAGAAGCTCTTGAAGTCTTTCGCGGCCGGATTGAGCTTCGGTGTAGCAGCCTCAGCCCTCCTCTCCGCCATGGAGCCAGGGGGCGGCTTGGTCCCAATAGGTGCAAGATGCGAGTCTGTATCAGGGAGGAAATCGCTGTCTTCATCCTCGAGAATATCTTCGGGCGGGCCAGAAGCGCCATACTGTACGCTGGGGCGCCTGCTCGGGTGACGTGAGCCTGCCCAACGACTACCTTGCCCAGCCGCAGCGGGCCAGGCAGGGACAGGACCAAAGCTAAGGGGGCTGCTTCTTGCTCCTGCAGTAGCGTCCTGAGAAGGCCAGGTATCCACGCCCCATCTTGAACTGTCAAATGATGGTCTAGGCAGCTCGTTAGAATGGGTAGAGCCGGGTCGTGGACTGCCTGGTCGCCGTCCAAAGCCAGTGAACGATGATGGCCATCCGTTGCTGTCCTTACCGAACAAACTCTTCATCCCAAATGCTCTTCGAGCGGGCGCGCCAGCTGCTCCTCCTTGACCAATCTCGGCGAAAGCGTCCGAGGCGGTGTCGGAGGTCATTGCATCTGGTGGAAGCATTTCCGAGACTGATGAGTTCCTCTTTCTGTTCATGCTCGTGGAGTCCAGACCAGTGATGATCTGCTCCTGGCGAGGCATACTATGACTTTGTGCCTTGCCCAGTGCTGGACCTTCGATCTCCGCATTCACGCTCGTCTTAGCTCGAGGCTTGATGCCGAACATGCTGCTGAATCTGCTGCCTGTGGGTTGGACACCACTACCGCTGTTGACTCGGCCAGAGCGGCTTGAACGCACGGACCGTCTATCGGCGTCCATGACATTTTCCGGCGAGCCGATGTGCAGATTAGGCTGGCTGGCCTGCGGGCTGGCGAACACAGAAGGGTTGCGTTCCGCGTCACTGGCTGGCGAAGCTGGTCCTGGTCCCAAATTCTCTCTCTCAGTCGGCTGCGTGGCAGGTCCTGGCATACCTCCGAGTCCAGGCAACGCTCCAAGCCCGGGCAGAACGAATGGCTGCTCTAGCTGCTTTTGCGCAGTGTCTGCCTCACCACTGAACAGGTCAGCCGGCAGCAATTCCGCACCAGCACCTGGAGACATGAGGGCCCCGCCAGTCAATTTCTCCTTTTCCTCCTCATTGATGGTAAGTGCAGAAGTGGGCGCAGCGTTGTGGAAAATCGTCATGCCATTGGTGGCGTTTAAGAATGGCGCATCATTCCACGGGTTTGCAGTCACCGCAACATTGCCAAATGGACTAGTCGTGGCCGGCATGGAGAAATTGGTCAAGGTCGGGCTATCAGAGCTTGTAGCCCGTCTGCTTCGCTGGCTGTCGCCCCTTCTGAGCAACGAAGAGCCCACACGCTCAACGGTTGGACTCTGAACCTGCTGAGCATCCCTTTCTCTCTGCCGCCGCTGCTCGGCGAGCTCTTCCTCCCGACGACGTTGCGCGCGCACCGACTCGAGATAGCGGGTCTGCTCAATATGGAAGCGCTTCGCATCCTCGAGCTTCTGAGCAACCATGCCGTATTGCTGCCTCAGTTGCGCCATGTGCGCATTCCACTGCTGCGTCTGCTCGAAATCGTGCTGGAGTTGCTGCACCATATTCGGTTCTGCTTGCTGATCCTGATCCGGGGTGGCGTCCTTCAATGCACGCTCAAGCTTCCTGATCTCTGTCGTCTTCTCCTTGATCGCATCTTCCACAGCTTTGGCCTGGGTGGCCTCCTCAGCTTGCTTAGCCTGCAGCTTCTCTTTCTCCAGCACAGTTTGCTCCAGATGCTTCGTCTTCTCCTGCTGCGTCCGAGTCACAGCATCTTTGAGCTCAAGAGCCTCCCGTTCCCACCTCACGACATCCTCCTTCAGCTTCTCCCGCTCTTGCTTCTTCTGAGCCAGCATCCGCTCCTGCTTACTCCTCTCATTTTGCGCGGCCGTGTTCTGCCTTTCCAAGATGTTGACCTCCCGCTTCAGGTTTCTGCTCGCCTTTTCCTTCTCCGTAACCTCAGCCTTTAGCTCGTCCCGCTCCTTGGCGAGCTCATCCTTCAGACGTGCCTCCTCCTCTTCCTCCTCCTTGGCCAAGCGATCCGCCTCCTCAGTCTCGCGACGAATGACGTCCAGCTTTTCGGTCAACTGCTGCAAAGTCTCCACGCCGTCTTGCGGCTCATCTGCTTCGGCCGAGGCCTCGTGCTTTGTGTCTACAGGCTGTATTGCGGGATTGGACCTCCGTCCTCCGATGCTCCTCCTCGTGGCCAGTCCACCCGAGCTGGCTTCTCTGGTCATGGGAGGCGTCTCTGGAGATGCCGGTGCAACGTCTTTCAACCCACGATACAGCCTGACTCGCGGCAACACCTCCTTCTCACCTTCATTGTCCGTCTCATGCCCATCGGCGCCCACGACGAAGAAGTCATTGGTACTTGCAGCCTTCGTCCTGAACCGCACTGGCTCGCTCCTGCCCGAAAACTCCTGCTCATTGACCAAAGCCACTCGCACCACGTAGAAACTGCTCGGCTGTAGTCCCGTGATGGTGACGGCACTCTCCGACGACGGCACCGACTCAATCACCGTCCCGTTCAAATGAATATCAAACTTCAGCTTGCTCTTTCCCCTCAGCTTCTCCCCCTGCGGCAGGCTCCAGTGAATGATGGCGCCATCAGCCTTGATACTCGCCAGGTCGACCCTAGGCACCAATGGGATATCGAAGCCCAACAATCCAGCCAACTCCTCCAGAGGTTTGTTCAGTACTTGGTACGCACGATACACCAGCCAGAAGCAAGCGATGCAAACGCATATCGGCTTGAACCAGATCGACACGGGAATAGCGAACGTCTGCAGCGCTACTATCGCTCGAGACGCCCAGATATGGTCGGGAAGCGCCTTGAGCAGGTCAGGCGCAGTGGAAGCCATGGTGTCTACCAGCACTTTGGGGAATCGCGACGAATGCGCGGTCGGTGGCGCATTGTCGACATTCATGCTCTGTGCGTTTCCATCAATTCAGGCTAGAAACGAGGTCAAGTTTTGCGATGTGAAGTTTCAATGTGAGGCTTAGAACTACAAGGCGGCAGGCATTAGTCAAAGCCGGGCGCAGATTCACTTGAAGATCCCCAGCTTTTCGGGCGGGAGTCGGCTAAAATTGATCAGCCGGATGATTCATGGCAATGAGCCGAGTGGTCAGCAATTCATGGTCGCATGATGGCCATGTGCAACAGCGCAGCAGCAGCATGTGAGGGACGTCCCTCAACTACCTACCTACCTGTCAACAGCAGACACATCACTCTCTAGTATTTCATGCATGTACCCCAGGCGCAGTCACCTTATTGCTATTGCCGCAACAAGCGAATTGCTTAAAGTCATGCATTTGATCGGGCGATCAGTCAGCTGGGATCCTCGGACATCCATTCCAACGTCATCAGCGTTGGTGAAAGCCGAGCATGTGATGACCTCTGACAATGCTCCTCCTCCTCCGTGACCATCAGCCCTCAGTCGGGATCTGCAGTCGGAAGAGCCCAACAGTCTCCCTGTCACTCGTTCATAGTCTTCACCATCTCCTCTCCGTCTCGTGTTTGCGACGTGCTTTGGGTATCAGCGCAAACATCTGAGACACACACACACACCAGCCTTGTCTGCATCGTACCATCCGTAGATCGCATCGCCGAAGAGAGAGCGCCAGAGTATTGGTCGCCGGCAGAGACCGGCAGACTTCCTCATAAATCACCACAGTAATCGCATTCTCGATCACCGAAGCTGGACTACATCGTCTGGCCCCGTTCTCCTTCCTCTTCCTCGTCCTCCACCCCCACCTCCTCCAACACTTCCTCCTCCGCCTGGTCCGCCATGCAGTACGTCCGATCACTGGGCGGCACCGTCTCCAAGACATGGAACTCGATCAACCCCGCCACGCTGTCAGGCGCAATCGATGTCATCGTAGTCGAGCAGGAGGACGGAAGCCTGGCATGCTCGCCCTTTCACATTCGCTTCGGCAAATTCAGCTTACTACGGCCGTACGAGAAGAAGGTGGAGTTCAAGGTCAATGGGGAGAAGCAGGACTATCCCATGAAGCTGGGGGAAGGAGGGGAGGCGTTCTTCGTGTTTGAGACGGCGGGGAATGTGCCCGAGGCGCTGCAAACCAGTCCGCCGGTGTCTCCGGCGAGCAGTCCTGAGTTGAGGCCGGAAAGTGCGCAGGAGAATTTGACGGATGCGCCGCGGTTGCAGGAGCCGGAGCCATTTACGTTGGAGAGTCAGGGCGCGATAGACGACCGCAGGCGGCAGCATAGTAAGAGCACGAGTGAAGCTATTGCGATTCCATATCGGGGCGGGAAGGCGAGTGAGATGGAAAGATTATCACCTTTATCACACAATGAGCCGTTCGAGAGACCGGGAAGTGCAGATTTGGCAACGAGGAGGCCTCCGCGACCAATAAGTCCCACGCTCGAAAGAACAGCGACAGACTCGGCCATTCCGGCTGCCAAAGCGGCCATCTCAAGGTCGTTCGGGGGATCTGAGCCATTCCCGAGTAAGGAGAGGCCGTCATCGCCGCTGAAAGATGCGTCGCAACGATCGCAAAGCCCGGGTCACGAGGAAGCAAAAGCGAGAGCCATGAACCTGTCCAAAAAGCTGTGGACGTCCAACATCTCCAACCAAGTCACCGACTCTGGCGACCTAATGCTAGACATGACCGGATTTAAGTCCTCAGACGGCGAAGCTTTACATGCTGAAGTCATTGCCCGTCAACTTCTCTCGGAAGAAATCGACGGGCCATACGATATTGGCTCACTGATTGGCGCAGACGCAAAAGGCAACGTCTGGATCTACAGCTCAGAAGAGGCGAAAGAGGCCGCGAACAAGAAGGCCACAGATGGTCCTCTCGGCTCCTACAACCCTTCCGGGTATGCTTCTTCAGACGCCATTTCTGATCCAGGATACCACTCAGATGACGCCAAGAGCGAAACCATAGCAACGGGATCTTATACCAGCTCGCACATTCGGCGAGACTCGGACAGTGCTGTGGGCATGAACTCTGAGCCCAGCTCTCCCGGCATCACTGGTGCTACGAGCGGAGACCCAAACAAGAACTACGCCAAGACGCTGCGATTAACGAGCGACCAATTAAAGGCTATGAACCTCAAATCCGGCGCGAACAGCATGGCATTCACCGTCAATCGAGCCACATGCAACGCCACACTCTGGTACTGGCACCACAGCGTCCCCATCGTCATCTCCGACATCGACGGCACCATCACCAAAAGCGACGTCCTCGGCCACGTCCTCACCACCCTCGGCCGCGACTGGACCCACCAAGGCGTCGCCAAACTCTACACCGACATCTCCGCCAACGGCTACAACTTCCTCTACCTCACCTCCCGCAGCGTCGGCCAAGCCGACACCACGCGCGCCTACCTCGACGGCGTCGCCCAAGACGGCTACCGCCTCCCCAAAGGCCCCGTCATCCTCTCCCCCGACCGCACCATCGCCGCCCTCAGACGAGAAGTCTACCTCCGCAAACCTGAGATCTTCAAAATGGCCTGCCTCCGCGACATCATGGCGCTCTTCTCCGGCCACGGCGGCAGCAATAACGTCCACGAGAACCAGGAAGCGGGTCTCCACACCTCCGTGCACGGTCTTTCAAGCGGCAAAGGCAAAGGCGGTAGCCCCTTCTACGCCGGCTTCGGAAACAGACTCACAGACGCGCTGTCCTATCGCAGCGTCAATATCCCTTCCACGCGAATCTTCACAATCAACAGCAACTCCGAAGTCTCCCTCGACCTCCTCTCCCTGAATAAATTCAAAACGGCCTACGGCTCCATGCGCGAAATCGTAGACCACTACTTCCCGCCCGTCGGTCTTCTCGTCAAAGGCGGCGGCGAGGAATTCACAGATTTCAATTACGTAAGTTCCATCCTTCATCTACCCTCCCCAAGCCCCCATCTACCCTAACCTTTCGTCATCATGTATAACAGTGGCGCGACCGTCCCCTCGACATCATCGACTTCACGGACTCAGAATCCGAATCCGAATCCCCTCCCGTGTCACCCCAGCTGACGCGCTCCGCTACGGCCGGGACGGCTTCGCTACGGACTGCGGAGTCGGTTTTGTCGGAGGATGAGGCGGGGGATGAGATGATGGAGTCGAGTTTTTTGGAGGATCCACGGTTGAGTCTTGATGAGAGTGTTGCTGAGAGCGTTGCTGAGGGTGAGGGGGAGGAGGAGCTTACTCAGAGCCAGGTTTTGGAGGGGGAGGAGGGGGATGGGGAGGATGAAGGAGATGAGGAGGAGGAGGGGGAGGAGGGGGATGATGAAGGGGAGGATAAAGAGGGGGAGGATGAGGTGGTGGGTGTTGGGCTGGCACCGAGGACGCCGGAGGGGAGAGCAGGGAGTTGGAAGGATGGGATGGATGTCACGCCGAGGAATCGTGGCGGAGGCGCTGGCAGAATTGGATTAGGACTGCGAAGGGTGGGGAGAGATAGGGATGAGGAGAGCGATGGGGTTGATTGATTGATCGGTCCTGATTCTGGTGTTGAGGGAAAAGGAAAAGTCTTGGGCATCGTGTCTAGGTTCTGGTTTCGGCGGTTTTGGGTTCGTGTGCTGGGCTATACAAGCATTCTGCGATGGCGTTTCTGCTTTGTTGTTACTTGCATAAAGCGCATGGGAGTCTGCTGCACAAGACATTTTTGGACCGACGGGATCGATGATGGGCAATGGGTTTAGTGGGTGGGTAGGGTTCAGCGTTTGCAGCAACAATTTTTGAGCTCTTGTTGTGACACTATGTACTAGCATGCTTGTGGTTCTTTTTTTTTTATGATTACAAGCGGGCTATGGAGGATAGGGTCGGTTTGAGATGTTGATGTGTGTAGAGTTTTCTTGTCGATGCATGTATGGGCTTTAGTAGCTGGTGTCTATCTGCCTTTGCTTGACGTGGTCTTGGGCTTTGGATGCTGTGATCTTATGTTACTGCAGTTGGGCGGTGCTCTTGGCCTCTTCTCCCGGCTACCTCTCTTGGTGGACTTCACTCTCTGTCCCTCACCGGGCGAAACGCAAGCTGGAACGACATCCCCGCCGGCGCCGTCTCTTCCTGCTGCCTTTGTGAACCTCCCCCCTCCTCTCCCTGCTGCCTCTCCGCCATCCTCCCTTCCCATCCCACCGGCCACACCCACTCCCCCACCTCCCACCCCTCGCCCTCATCAACCCTTCCATCCTCCCCCGGCGGCCAACCAGCCGGTACCCACGGCCCCTGCACTCCACCAAAGTCCACCCGCCTGAACTGCCCATTGGCATATCTCGGGCCCCTCGGCACAGACAACTTCCCCCTCCACTTCCTCTCCTTCTTCTTCCGCCGCTTCTCCGCCTCCCTTTCCTCCTCCGCCCGCTTGCGATTCTCCTTTTCCGCCTTATGGCTCGCACTCAAAGTGTGCTTCTCATGCCGCTTGTCCTCCATGGCCGCCCGGACCAACTCCATATACTCCTTGAATCCCATGTCCTCGGGCTTCAGAGGGACGCCGTAGCCGCCGTAGTGGGCTTCCGCGAGAGACTCGATGATCACGTCTTCGCTGGGGGCGTCACCCACCCAGCCGGCGTCGTCGATGTCCATTGCCTCCATGTCTTGGTGAATGTTTGCAAGATCTTGCTCCATGGTTGGCTTGTGCTGTCACGAGCTTTCAGATGTTTGCGTGGATGGGTGTTGGAATGTGATCGCACGTGCTGTATTGTCGTTGGCTTGTGATGGTAGGCGCTGTACAGGTGTTTGAACGTGATATCAGGTGTTGTATAGGTATTGCTTGTGATATCAGGTGCTGTTCGAAGTACTGCATGTGATGGCATATGCTGCAAATTTTGCGGCTTGTGCTGTGGTAAATCAGCAGTGGGCGCCAATGCACGATCGGTTTCGCCACTCACCGAATTGGGAAGGTACGACCCCACCCCTTGAAATGCGACATAGTTGAGTATATACGAGTGTCAATAAGTGATAGATATAGGAATCGTGTGATAGGGAGCGACACTCTTGCAGAAGAGGCAGTGGTACTTATATGGGACAAAGCGACAGCAGCATTTACCTGAATCTTCTGCAGAAAGAGAGGTAATGGACGTACATACTTCTCGAATTTGCCGCATGCACAAAGACGACGACTCGCGATCAGCGCCTATTGCCGGCCAGAAAGCTCTGACTCTTGTTGAGTCCCTCATAGTCTTCGCCAGCATCTTCTCCTCGTCTTCTCGAAACGACCGCCCTCCACCATCACTCGCCAGTTGCCGATCTCGTCTCCACTTCCCTCTTCCACTTCGCGACCCTCGCTTCCAACCACTCCCTCCTCTCATAAGCCTCCTTCCCGACCTTACCCTCCTCCTTCAATGCCTCCAATTCGCGCTCGAGCACCTCAACAACACCCATACACCTCAACACATGCATCTTCACCCACAACGCTTTCATGCCGTCGTACGCCTCACTACCCGCTTTAGGAGCACCACCTGCAGTCTCACTACTCACCCTGACAGCTTTTGCAGCTCTCCCGCCAACATCACCATCGGGAGTAGAAGCAGAAAAGCCGCGCTTCGTCCCACGAGCTTGCTCCTGCTGTTGCTGGCGCTGTTTTTGCAGATCCAAGAAGTATGGGCCGACAGGAGAGAAGTGCCCGTCGCAGCGCCTGGTGAAGTCGCTGCGCGGCGCATCCTGTCCATACTCGGCCCGTCGAAAAGAAGCCGGTCCGGTCGGCGGAGCTGATGGGCGAACAGGGAGGGCGCGATCGTCACGGCCAGGCTGACGGCGATCGTGCGAAGAGTTGTATGGTGCGCCGCGGAAGGGAGGCCCGCGGTACATGTTGTTTCGAGTTCAGGAGGATATCTCTATTTGCATAGTCCTGCGCTTGTTGAAGCGGCAATGCGAAACCACTCGAGCTGGTGCAGTGTGATCGCAGCGACATCCGAGGTTGCGATGCACAGCAAATGAGATACTTCTGTACAAAAGTGTGCGGGATCGAGATAGCGGAAGGTCGAAGTGGACGCCAAGTCTGTGCGTTAGCGTGGGGGGACCAACACGTTTGGGGAAGGAGCGCGGTGTTTTGCGAAATCCAAGTTTTAACTCGACTTTCACATATACCTGGGTGTATGAGGTCTTGTCACCGACCACACCGGTACGTCAAAGTGCCTCATGACGTGTCTGTCAGTCAGGAGCCAGCAGGCGTACAATGCTCGGCTTGTGCACTATCACATAGCGTCAACGTCGCCAATTTTCATGCGAAAGGCTTCCAAAGCATCCCTTCGATCAACAGTGGCAACACCTCATCTTTCAGCAACGGGATTCCCGCTGCACACTTCATGAGATCAGGCGTGGCGCCCTCGAGACCTCGCCTACTGCACTCTCATCAGCTCTCGGGCCTCGTCCATTGTCTCAAGATCCCTCTCGACCAGCTCTACGCACGCTCACGACGTTTTCTGCAGTCTTTTCGTAGATTTGATTAGGTGCTGGTCAATGCAAAAAGACCCTGTCAAATCCACCTTGCTAAGTACGCGCGATGGTGAATCATAAATTAGTGTGCTTTACCAGGCATATGTCGTTGAAGGCAGGTAAGACCAGTCGCTGCAGATCAGTGTCCTTGGAGGGCCAGCCTTGGCACACCATTGCAGCACTGGCGATGCATAGACAGAGTACCTAGGCACCATGCTTCGAACCACAGCCATCAACTGCTGCGATAGGTAGGCACACACGCTTAGCATGCGAGCTGCGGACATTGTCAGCGATGCGCAGTGTGTATGTATTGCCCACCCATCGCGACAGGTGAAGTGACAAGAGAGTTTACGCGTCGGCTCTTCTTGCATCGGCATGCTCGCATGGTAAGTGGAGCAGCCAGAGCTCAAGCTGTGAGGATGCCTAAGCCGCCAGGTACAGCAGTAAACATCTCGGCATATTCGTCAGCTGTTTGTTTACTACGAAATCTTGCTTTTGGACTAGATGGAAAAGCTTCTCAGATGAATGAGTGGTCGTGGGTGGAGGATGGTCCGCTAGCGCCAAGCGTGGCTCATGCGAGCCCCGCCACGTTGTTCTTAATGATCGACGTAGGTGAGTGTCGCATGTGATGGGAGTGATGTGTCAGACTTGTCCCTCTTCTTCACGCATTCTTCCTTGTACTATTCATACCTACATGTCTACTTCCCTCCTGCAGAGCGATGCACGACGACTGGCCTCCAGGAAGCAATAGCCGGGCGAACAAAGATGCCGGAGGACGACGCGATCCAATCATTCCTAGCGACGTGGGAACAAAGCGAGACGAACACGAACAGCATTCCACACGCGCCTGTGCAATGCTGCTGCGGCAACGATGCCTGCGCCTACCTCCAGCACAATCACCGCGCGCTGGAGAGTCTGGAGCGGGAAGTGCGCACTGCCGCCAAGCTCGGACAGGTACGTTGACTTGCTCCGTTCTGTACCGTACATGGATGAGGCATCTTGCGGTACGCGGAGATATGACATGACTTTTGTTTTGCACGTCGGGCTTGGCGATGCTGAAGTGGTCGCCCTTGTTGTTTGCATCTTGCCCAGGGGCTCAAATACAATGCCGAATGGGGACTGAGGCATAATGTCGCTCTTGGGCAGGCATGCTGCGATGGGTGGAGAATTCGAAGTCGCGACGCTTACGGCCAGGCCGTTGAGTGTGGATGGAACCAGCGGGCTAATGTTCTCATTGCAGGCACTGTTACTGCGGCATGAGACGTACATACATGACTCGGAGCGCGAGCGCAAGGCCATGACCGCCCACATCGAGACGCTGGAGAGTGAGAAACACGAGCTGGAGAAGAAGAACGCGAGTGTGATTGAAGAGAATCGGGAGTTGCTGGACCAGCTAGAGGCAGTCAACAACGCCGTCGCGGAGTCAGATGCTCAGGTCACCAATTTGCAGGCTACACTGCTAGCGACCCAGCAGGAGCTGCACAAGCTGTCCACGCTAGCAGCCCGGGCTGAACGACTGGAGCAGCAAATAGCCGACTTTGAAAGGGACCAGGTGCTGTATCAGAAGTCGCTGAATGACAAGGAGCAATCAGAGAAGGACGCGGTACGGCGATGGCGAGAGGCGGAGAGGAAGTTGGCCGACCTGCAGGAGCAACTCGAGCGCATTGAAAGTGAGGCTCACGCGGAGAGGGAACGGCACGTCGAGGTGCTGGGACGAATGGAAAGGCGACATGCGGTCGAGAAGGAGCTCGGCTCGGCTGCTGGGCGTCTAAAGGGTGCGGCAGCTGCAAAGACTAGCAGAGAGGCTGGAGGCACGAATGTTGTATCGCATTTTGTCAAAGACATCCTGCAAGACAACGCGAACCTGCAGATGGGCATCGTGGAACTGCGAGACATGCTGCAGAATTCGAACGATGAAGTCGAGAATCTGCGCAAGCAAATGCTGGAGCACCAGGTAGCTGAAGGTGACGATGCGACTGAAGCCAGTCGTCCTACTGCACGAACCGATCTGCGGCAAGAGATGCAGCGGGCAAACTCTCAAGAACTGCACGTTCACCATCACTACCACGCCCCTGCGACCAAGGCACCCCCCATCAGGCGGCCCAAGAAGAAGCGGTACGGTGCTTTAACACCAGGCCACTTCACGCCACCTACCTCCGGATACAGCACCCCGCGCTCGTCGATGTCATACGGTACGCCCTCATCAACGGCAACAATACTGCAGCATACCGCGGCGAGCCTACCGCAAGCTGCCAGAAATCGCAATCGGCTGTCTACACACTCGATGCAGTCCAACTACTCAATGCTCTCGTCATCCGGACCTTCGTCGCCACAATCGAGCACAAATCGCACACCGTCGATCTTCGATCGAGTCTTCAGTGATGCCGGACAGGAATCTTCTCGGCCCACGACACCAGATACCGAGCATTCAGACTCGCCGTACTTTACTCCCATGCACTCGAAAAGACCATCTGCAAGCTCTTTTCGGACGTTCAGCGCACCGACTGTGAATCGTCGGGGCATCAGTCCTGGCGCTGGACACCAATACTCTGACTCCGCGTTCGGAACCAGCCTGGATGCAGCACTGGCAATGGCCGAACAGTCACATGATGTAATACCGGAAGAGAATGAGGGGGAATGGCAGGACGAGAGCCCAGGTCTTGACACCAATGGCCCGAGCTCTGATCTTGTCTCACCACTTTCAGATGAGCTCCTGGATCCAGTTCACAGTCAGCCATACTATCAATCCCCGCCACGTCGAAGCGCGTCGCACGAGTCCTTACTGTCTGTCCACGGAATGGACATTCACACCGTAAAACCTCGACCGTCGCAACTGCTAAGAAGCGGAGGCCGATCATTCTCTTCGCAAGCCGTTGTTAGCGATGCCTTTGCGACCGCGGGCTCGGCAGCCATGTCGCGTCCATCAGACAGCGGAATGTCTCTCCTCAGCGGCATGGCAGCCGAACGACGTCTTGTTTCCAAGCCTTCCATGACGAGCAAGATGGGAGGCTGGCTCGTCGGACGGTGGGGCGCAACGCCAACGAAGAGTGACGATGGGAAGTCAACCACTTCGTCCAACGACACGGGCAGTGTGACGTCTGTGGACAAGAGCAGGAAGTCTTCGGCCAGCACGCTAGATCCAGAAGCAACGCCCAAGAAGCCGGTGGTAAAGCTAAGATCGCCGGGTATCAACCAGAGCGGCCCGATCTTGGGGTTCGGTCCAGAAATCAGGATACAGCATGAGCCTATCATGAAGAACTTTGATGAGGATGCCATGAGGAAGGCACTGCAGTCGAGAGGCAAATGAGTGATCACAACGGGGTAGATCTGATATCGTGGGCTTTTGGCAGTCCTGGAGAAAGGATGGGGCATGGATCGAATTGATGCTTGAGACAGCGGACGCGCAATTTTTCCCATATCTACGAGCGAGAGCGATGATACCCCACATAGCATATAGTCATGCAAAACTAATTCTTACCTGTGAGATTGCAACACTACAAGCAGAGTCTGATACCATGATTGAGCCAAACATTTGCCTAATCTGCTGCCGAGTTATCGTGACATGCTGCCCTCTACACCACACTCGCACGACTCCACCTTCTCTCAGGCCCTGATCTCAGCATCCCACCTACTCCCTCTTCGGCGCCTTGACCCTCAACAATTTTTCTGCATTCCCGTACGCAATCGCATCCAGCTGCTCCTTACTCACCAGCCCGCTCTTCTCCAACTCCTCAATCCACTTGAGTCCATCCTCGTTCTTTGCAAAGGGGTAATCCACACTGTAAAGAATATGGTCGAGCTTCGTATTCGCCAAAATCGTCCTCATCGGATCCAGCGACCAAACGCCGGACGTCGTGATGTAGATATTCTCATCCCAAACCTAATCCCAATCGTCAACACTCTACGCCACGTGACAAACATACATGATCGACTACTTGATTCGGTATGCTTACCTGCTTAAACGGCTTAATATCCCCCCACCTCCTACTCAACTGCTGCACCCGCGCCAACATGAACGGAATCATCTCCCCAAAATGGCCAATTATTATCTTCAGCCTGGGAAACTTGTCGAACTTCCCGCTCGCATGTAACCGCAGCACATGCAACGCCACTTCGTTATGCCACCCCCATCCACTGGACCCGAGACTCATGCCGGCACCTTGGCTGAAATTGCCAGTATACCGGGGCTCCATATCCTCAGATGGCCAAGTCGGGTGGATATAGCAGGGGACATTTAGTTCCTGGAATCTCGCCCACAGGACATCGTACTCCGGGCCGTCGAAATACCGACCGTTGACGTGGCAGTCTACGAGCGCGCCCACGAAACCATGCTGCGTTACTGTCCGTTCTAATTCTTCTGCAGCGGATCCCGGGTCCTTGACGGCTAGGGCGGCGAAACCCGCGAACCGGGTCGGGTGGTTCTGGATGGCGGCTGCGAGTTGGTCGTTGGCGGAGCGGGCTTGGGCGGGAGTTAGGGTGCCCGGGCCGTGAGAGATGATTTGGAGGGAGACGCGGCCGGATTCCATGTCGGTGAGGCGGACGGTGGAGAGGTCGGTGAGTTGGGTGGAGAGGTGGGGGAGGGCTTTGAATTGCTCGGAGTATTTTTTGTCGAGGGTGGTGCCGATGGCGGTGGAGAAGAAGTGTTCTTCTAGGGTTATGAGGGGGGGTGTCATGGTGGTGGGTGAGGGGTGGGTGGTTTGGGGACTGGGGTGTGTGGTGGCGATGCTGGGGGATGGATTGATGGATTTTGAGCCTCTCTGGATGTCGCGCGTGGTGATTGCTGGTGACGAATGTGCACGGTTGTCGTTGTTCCGTGTACCTATTTGTGAGTATTCAATGGAAATGGGCAGCAGAGTATGAGTAGCGATCATAGGCAAGCTCAAACCCTATGTCATGCTGCAGCTCCTACCTGTTCCTAAAGGCATTGCTGCTCATGTAAGATCAACGGCGGCGAGTGATCAGCGCATTGCTACCATGGTTCCATAGTAGAGCAACATAGTTCCGAGCACGTCCTGGAACTTAATCATATTTACTGCATGATCTATCAGCAATGATCAAGGACAGCAAGAAAGGCGATGTTTTAGACGCCCGCTTAGTCATCCGCGCGTGCCTAGGTAGCTCCAACCTTACACCTCTTTGCAGACCTCGGGTCAACAACTGCTGTACAGCAGATCGCCTATATCGACATGTAGACCTCTTGCGGCAATGTAAGTTCAGTAGATCTCACGTCCTCGAGCCTCATAACCGTCAGGCAATCCCAAAAATCCCTATAATCTCCATACTCAATACACAACATGCCCATCATGGGCGCCGACATCCCCCACCTCCCCCTCCCAAACTCCTACATCGAGCACAGCTCCCAAAACTACGAAGAAATCAGAGTCCACCATGTCCCAGAACACAGCAAAGAGATCACCCCAACAGTCATCGTCGAGCTCTACCGACCAAAGAAGTACAATGCCTTCACCAACAAGATGATGCGCGAGCTCGAATCCATCTTCACGCTACTAGATCTCGATGACCGTGTCAAGGCCATTGTAGTCACTGGAAGTGGCCGCATGTTCTGCGCCGGCGCGGATCTGGACTCTTCGTTCAAGGGCGGCGAGGAGGATAATAGGGATCATAGGGATGGAGGGGGCAGGGTTACTATGGCGATTATGCGGTGTCGGAAGCCGACGATTGCTGCTATGAACGGGAGTGCGGTGGGTGTAGGGGTGACGATGACGCTGCCGATGAATATTAGGATCGTGTATGAGGGCGCGAAGATTGGGCTGGTCTTTGCGAGACGAGGGTTGGTAATGGAGGCGGCAAGCTCCTTCTTCTTGCCCCGGTTGATTGGGTGAGTCATGTTCATTTGACCTGATTGAAATGAATGCAGGCAAGAAACTGACATTCAGTGACCCAGAATGAGCCGAGCCCTCCACCTCGTAACAACCGGCGCAACATACCCCGCCAACCACCCTCTCCTCAACAACCTTTTCTCCGAAACCCTCAAGAACCCCGAAGATGTGCTCCCTCGCGCCCTAGAGATCGCAGATGAAATCGCAAAGAACTGCTCCGCCGTCTCCATCTTCTTGAACAAAGAACTGATGTACCGCGATACCGGCTCACCAGAAGGCCAGCACCTGCTAGACAGCAAAATCCTCTATGAGCTTTTCAGCAGCAAGGACAACAAAGAAGGCGTCCAGGCTTTCTTGGAGAAGCGGCCCGTCAAGTTCACGGGCACGATGGCAGCGGATGCTCCGGCGGCGTGGCCGTGGTATCAGCCGCTTGACACGAGTAATCGACCGAAGGCGGCTGGGTATCATGGGAAGGCTAAACTATGAGATGGGTTGGTAGCCAAGCTAGCTCGTTTGACGTTGCCGTGATAGGAACAGTACGTTATGTCAAAATCGATCAAATGGTCATTAACTCGGTTGCGTACAAATTTCACACTACGTACTGCTTTCGAACCTCACCATTCCAATGCTTAATCTAGTCCCAGTCTTCCTAGCCAACCTTGTCTCCCCAAACCGTCATTTTCCTGCGAATGGTCACAAATGCTCTCCGTGCAGCCGTCTAGGCCATGCCGATCGTAGACGTGGAGTAGGACATGTCCCGCTTCCTGACCACAGTGGTGTAGTAAGCAGTGTACGTGACCACGATGCCCTTGGTGGTGGTGACGGTGACCACGGGAATAGCACTCGTGACGTAGACGGCACTGCTGGTGATTGTGCTGGAGGAGGTGGAGCCAGTGGTGCTGGAAGCTGTGGTTGAGGACGTCGTGGCGCTGGAAGTCGTGGCGCTGGAGCTCGTGGCGCTGGAGCTCGTGGCGCTGGAAGTTGTGGCGCTGGAACTCGTGGTCGAGGATGTCGACGACGGTGATGACCTGTGCGGAGGCGAAAGTTAGATGATTGATGACAGCAGTTCACAAAAAGGGTTACTTACGTCGTCGAGGTTGACGAAGATGTCGCCGATGTCGACGATGTTGTCGAAACCGATGACGATGATGATGTCGTCGAAGCTGCCGAAGATGTCGACGTTGCGCTCGACGAATAACTATACGTAGTAATACTCGGCCCACCAGTCTGGAAAGTCAGTGTCGTCGACGGTTTCGTGCCACCATAATTCGCGAGCTTAATAGCAGCCACGTGATTCGTATCGGAGTTCGCGAACAGCTCAGTCGCCCCAGTCTGCAAATAACACGTGCCCGTGCCGGCACCGTACGTCTGGCCCGAGTACGTGAATCCGGTGCATCCAGAGTACCGCTGGCAGTAGACGAAGCAGTCATCGAAAGAGTACGCCGCAGCCGCTGCGCTCGCGCTGCCCGTGTTGGTATCGGAATTGCACATCAAGGCCCATGCCGTGTTGTTGGAATCATAAACCACGGTGTTGTTGTTCGTCGGGCAGACGTAGTTCGGCGAGGGGAAGCCGATGTAGTAGTAACTAGGGCCGTACACAAGGCCGGCGACGTCCTGGGTGTTGCGACCACTGAAGTTCTCGCCAGTGGAGTTCTTGAGGTAGCAGGTTCCTCCGCCAGTGGTTCCAGTGGAGGCGCCGGAGGGTCCTAGCTGTAGGGCGCGCGCGTGTCAGAGATGGCGGATGGCAATGGTCTACCCGCGTGCAAGCAGGAGCACGGGGAGTGCACTTACAAATGTAAAGGCGGTACAGCCAGAGAAAGCGTCGCAAGCAGCAAAGCAGTCGTTGAACGAATTCGCGGCGCCAGCACTTGAGACTGACGTACTTGACGTGTCGTCGCCGCAGCCCTACTTGCAATGATTAGCATATCAATGGCGTGGTTGTTAAGCTGTGTGACGTACGATAATGTATTTGATGCCATTGGAGTCTGTTATCAGGGTGTTATTCTGAGCCGGGCAAGTGTATGTCTGAGCGGCTGCCACTTTGACGGCCATCAAGGCCAACGCTGTGATAGAGGAGTGCATCGTTGCGCTGGTGGCGAACGCGATCGTTAGAGGCGAGGTGCCAGAAGTTCGTTGTAGCAATCCACGATACAAAGGCCGGATTCTAGCAAGTGAAGAAAGTGGAGCTCGTTCAGCGTCAAATAGAAGGGGAAGCAGGAGTACTGACTCCTCTGCTATGCCCACGAGAGATGCGTCTCCCGACAGTAGATGGCATATATAGCCCGATTCATTGCCCACACTGTTTATTTGCCGTCCCTGCAACGAATCAGAGCTATGCTATTTCTTGCAGTGCGTCGGCAGCTGGAATGTAATAGAGCAGAATGATCAACACAATCCATATTGCGAAAGAGTGATGCGACCATTCGGCCCGCGGCGTCGCAGCAAGTTTCTGCCTCTGTATTGAAGAGCAATCTCTCGTGGACGCAAGGCCTGATCTTGGTCTTTCGCTGCATTCGACAAGTTGTCTGTATGCGCTTCGAGGTGAGTGGACCTGTTGGTCACAATGAACACCCCAGGTTCCCAGATGACCTTCCTCCCAGCAGCGCGTCACTGGAACGATGAACCACCATACGTATGACAAAGAATGTGGCAAAGGCCAAGAAAGGGGCAGCAGCCTGCGCGGCGCGTCCGATTGGTCACCGATGAGATGCGACTTCCAATGACACGACGTCCCCGTTGATGGCTTGGCGCGATGCTCCGATCCAGAGATAGCAGTGAGTCTGCCAATAGAGAGTTCATGACGGCACCGACCGCAGAAGCCGCACCCTGAGCAGTAAAAGTGTTTTTCTATTGTGCACAAAATCGTCTATCCCTATGATACAACACTCCTTCTGCCTCGATCACTCCATCCCTCTAGAACTTGTACACCTGGTCCTCAGTGTAGCCCAGCTCCTTGAGGTAACCCTGTAGCTCGCCCTGGTCTGCCGGGCTCTTCTTCGGGCCCGAGATTGCCTTGTACATGCCTGGCGGCCCGCAAACAAACACCTTGACGTTACCGTCTTTGGGTCCCGGCAAGACAGTCTTCAGCAGATCCTTCGTCACGAAGCCCTTGCCCTGCTGCCAGCCCTCTGGTGGCTTGTCTAGGACGTAAAACGCGCGGAAGCGGTTCGGGTAGTTGTTTTCTAGCTCCTCAAACTCCCTCTTCAGCAGGATGTCTTCTTCGCTGATGTTTCCAAATACAAGCGTGACCTTGGTCTTGTCCTCTGGGTTCTTGAAAATGGCGCGTGCGACCTGGTACATGGGCGTGATACCTGTGCCGCCAGCGACAAATGCGACGTGCTCGTGCTTGTTTGGTGCCCATGGGTATTTGGGGATAGGGCCCTTGAAGTCGAGTTGCTGACCGGGGTTCATGTTGTGGAGATGCTCGGACATTGGACCGCCCGGGTAGCGCTTCACGAGCAAATCAAGATAGCCCTTCTCGTCCTCATCGCTGATCGGAGTGTAAGGCCTGATGGCAGGCTTCTCCATCTCGGGACCCTTGTATTTGGTGAGCAGGGCGCTGGCGACATTCAGGCCGGAGACAGAGTCCTCCTCGGGAAGCTTGAAGCGAAACTTCTTGGTGTTGTGGTTGACCTCCTCAACCTTGTCCAAGACAAGGCCAATGAAACCCTGGTCACCGCCAGTGAAGGCTTTTGACGGGTTGCCAGTCTTGGCTGGGATGTTCTGCTCCTCCGTCTTCGATGCGGGCTGGCCGTGGGCGCCCGACTCGTTTACGCTGCCATGCTGACCTGCCGTACCGCTGTTCGCGTAATAGTAGTAGCCACCGCCTAGTGCGGCCGCACCGATTGCGCTGTAGAGGATGGTGTTGCTGCCACTCTTGGGAGGCTCGGTTGCGTAGCGGCGGACATGCTGTGAAGGTGTGTGTCAGCAAGCACACTGACGGTTCATCGAAGCCATCACTTCTGCATGGGGCTTGTAACTTACGCTTGACAGCTGCTGCGCTGGCCTAAACAACCTGCTTGAAAACATCTTCGGGGTTGATGATTAAAGGTGCTAAGACAATTGGCGAAGAGAAGAATGATCGATGAGAGCTCTAGCTACCCGTTGCGCGCTATGGCGCATTGACCTTTTAGCATGACGACATGTGGATCTGGTCTGCAAAGCCGCATATTCACCGATCGGCTGCGATGCCGACTCCACACTGTCGACAACGTGCCTTCCTCTTTCGATAATCCTCACCCAACGTATGACCAGAGACGGCTTTTGTCGTTCTGTCTCTGGTCATGGCTCTGCGGCTCGTCACTTATGACTTATGGGTGCACTGCGTCAATCGCACCGCGCTACTTGTCAGAGACATGCTAATTGCATGTGGCTTGAGGGTGTAAGTGTGTAGAGAGACAGAAAGTATGTGCAAGACCTGCATGTCGAGCGCGGGCGCGGCATGCGATCCCTGGCCTGCGCTGTCTCGCTCATTCTGGTCATCCTGCATTGTCTCTCAAGCTCTTTGATGTAATCAAGTTTAGGTCTCAATTATCGTCCCTATGTATCGTCGCTGAACAGTCGTGCGACATCAACAGCAAATACACAAGCATGGCACGATCGACGCAGTCAATGTCAAGGCGACGCCGTCAACAGCATACAGTGAGGCCGGGTGCAATGCCCACTGCACAGATTAAGACTCCCCCGCAGCAGCCGTTCCGCTTCCTCGACCTACCGCCGGAGCTCAGAGTGATGGTCTACGAGACTCTCCTTCAAGATGACCCCAACTTGACATATGACCGTACAGCATTCACCAACAATGACCGGATCCCTGTAGCACCCCACGCCCCGGGAATCCGGAGAATCGACATGAGCTCTTTGACGCCGCCGCCAATAGCGCAGACATGTCGCCTTGTGCGCACAGAGGTGATGCCCATCTTTGCTGCAGGCTTGAGATTATGCGAACGGGCTTGGGACGTGGACCTTCCGCCAGCACATCTGGGCTATACGGCCTCCAGGGCTCGAAGGCCTGAGGCTTTCATGCACGGGCGTCAGTGGCTGCAAGATCTGATTGACACGAGGGTCATTGCGCCTCCGACCACATTCGTCATCAACTTCTGCGCTCGCGATGTGCCCAACCCAGGCAGGCCGCGTCACGTTTACACCTTTGGACGCGACTACCGCCTCGAATTTCCAAAGGCCAACCTCCGATCTGTGCCGCCAGCAGATGTATCATTCACAATGCTTCGTGGTCGTGCCTGGCACCTTGATCATCCGTTCGATTGGTTCGACATCTACAAAATTACCGATGGTGATCCACGGTTTCGTCAGGGCGCCCAGCAGCGAATTTTGAGTGGAACGAGAGCTGTTTCAGGACATTTGGCGAAGCTCGGGGGTATGACGGAACGGCTGCGATCGAAGCCCACCGCTGATGCAGATGGACGGATGGGCTTTCGGGAAATAGATCAGGTCTTTCAGATCTACCGAAGCACTGTTCGGTGAGTTCCAGTGGACGGTCGGTGAGAGTGTCAGTGCCAGCAATGAGCAGACAAATGGTTGTTTCAAAAAGGAGAGCGTGCTGCACTGCACCTTCCAGCTTTTACATGGTTCAACAACAAGATCAGTACATACCAGCATCAAATCTTTATCTTTGGTATCAGCGACGGACACTTCAGCAAGCGGGTCACTGTGTATACTCGCTCTGTTCATGCTGACAAAGGTGCTCTAAGCATACATAGCTGGTGACGTCCTGAGTCATTATTGAGTCGAGCTGACCGAGCACAGATGCGGATGTTGTCACCATCCAGAGTATCCGGTGTTATTTGATCATAGCGCAGCTGAGTCAAGCATTATTCCATCATCGCTCCAAGACCCTGCCCAAAATGTGATGCAGTCATTTCGTCGTCGTGCGCGTAATCTATTATTGATGGCCACCAAACCCATGCTGTGTAGCCGCAGTCTCAGTCTAGAGAACTTTGCTACTGAGCTCGCACCCAGTCAAAGGCCATCATAGCAACATTTGGTCCTAGACACCAATGCACGAAAGATGGGAACTCCCACCTCTCACCTGCTCTGCTTGATCTCCTCCAGCAGCCTTAGTACCTCCAAGCAACACATGCCCTTAGCTTTCTTCCTGCCGTACACGTTCTTGACTTCTCCAATGCGACCAGCCAATCTTGGCTCTTGTGCCACATCTTTGGCGATGAAGACACAAGCCATGTCGACAAAGCCGGCAAGACTCTGATCGCGGGCTGTCTCCCAGAAGCTGGTTGTGATTGCTTCGTCTCCCACATTGGTTGTGTGAAGCCGAGGGACACGACCTATAGATTTTTCAATAAGCAGAGTTCATTGGTCTTCCCGGTAAACGCCCCATGCCGAGCAGTCCCCATTCGACAGGGCTCGCAGCGAAGTGGTACTCACCATATTATGGACCTGCGCTGGGAGGCTGTCGTTGCTGCCAGCGTTCACATCAACAGTGTGGAGAGCTTGAGTGAGACCAGTAGAACTTTGGTCGCATTCGACATCTTGAGCTGGGCTTCCAGACACCTTACGCTTCTTTGCTTCAGCAGTGGGTACACTTGGTGCAGCGGCGATATAAGCACCTTGGCTTCTTAGCCAAAGGATCGCTTCGCGGGCTGCAGCTTTCTTTGCTTCGGCTTTCGAAGGATAGAGCTCGGTGGCAGAGCCAAAAGGAGTGAGCGGGCCACCTGGAAACGTGACTGTACATGCAAACTGTGGTGAGCCATCATCTGCTTGATAGTCTTGGTATTCTGGAATCGCGTAGCCTCTGACGTTTGCTTGGACGTGATCTGCCGATGATTAGTACCATGAAGTTTCCATACAAGCTCAAGCGATATGTACTTTGAAGCATTCCGACCCAATTCTCGCTTCTCAGGTGCTCAGAGGTTGCTTTACGAGCTGCAATGGCTTCATCCTTGCGCTGTCGAGCATCAAATTGGATGCCCTGTACCAAAGGCAAAGCGGCCGCCGATAATGCTTCACGCGCTTCCTTCTTGGATCGAAAAGGGCCTTCGAGCTCGACAGAGACTGTGTCGCCAATTCTGATGCTTCCAGCAAAGCTCTGCCTAATTTAATTTCAGCTCTTATCTTTGCTGTCAACGTGAGATGTAGATTGACCACTTACGGCGCAGTCTCTCTCACGTCCTCATCTATCAACAGACCAAGCCTCTGACAAAGGTCGTGCAATGCAATCTTCGGCAGCGGATTAGATTTCGATGCAGGCACAGCCATCATGCTGGGCTTTGGCTTTGGCTCCCATGGATTGTCTCTGTCGAAGTCCTCGACTGATTGGAGGTCAGGTCCGTGAATCATGAAATCGCCGGATAAGTTGGCGAACGGTGAGGGACCCGTGTTGCCAGCAAGTTGCCCCGACGGTGGCGGCTCGAGGTCCATCATGTCTATCTTACGTTTCTTCGAAGTTCCTGGTGTCGTCGTACCGTTTCTCGATCGACTCGTATGCTCGGCAGCCACAGCAGATCTGTTGGTGGAGGCGCAGGTGCTTCCAAAGATGTCCTGCGGAGCCTGCGATTCTAGCTCGACATCTGCGCTCGACCTGCTCGATGGCCGCGAAGAAGCTGGCACGAGCTGCCCGTCCTTGGGGACGAGCAGATGATTAAGGAGATCGTCCATGGCGGCTCCCTTGCTCCTTGCTGTGGCATGTGCTAGCGTGACACGAAATTCAGGCGCCGAAACGCGCTTCTGCTGTAGACGCGCTGTCTTCCACATTTGCGCGATATCAGTGATGCATAATACCTGTATCGCATGAGCAATCGTGAGCTGTAAGTCGCAGTCAGATGAATGACAATGCTTGCAAGCGTGGTGTCAGGTGGGCGGAGCAAACAATGTCGTCTTGGCTTGTGATTTGATCACAGCATGATGATACTCGCTCTGCGTATGAATTGCAATGCTGATGTTCCAGGTGATTTACGACGCAAGAGAAAGACAGAAGAGATCACATGTGATCACATCCGGCTTGTCATGATGCGAGTGTTACCGGATAAATGTCACGTTGGAAAGGCACGATGGAAACACCCCGCAGAAGCTGAAACGTCGACGAGGACACGCCCATTGATATTTGACGCATATGATCTCTGGCTGAGCACGATTACTGAGTGCATGTGGAGTCCTAAAATTCGGAGATTAGTTTGAGTATTGTCGTGGTTGCGCATGCTCAATGAGTGCAAGCTCACGAGACAGCTGCATTGACTGTCTAAAAGCACGACTCTCCCTCTACATCTTGCGCCTCGCGTGTCAACATCTTCAATCCGTCAAATACACAACTGATTACGGCGCGATTTGATCTCAAAGGCCGCCAGCCGCAGATTGCCATGCGAGCCTAGTGAGGATTGCTTCATGAAGCATTACCGTCAGTCCGCTCTTCTATGCTCCCCGAGTGCATCTCGTGCGAGCTTACCAGACCTCTACACCAACTCGTACAGCGAAGGTCGCACCTGAACGAGCAGCCTTGGAGGCAGGCGCTGTATGCAGCTTGCAGCGCTGGCTGCGGACGAGACACGGCGATGCTGGCGAGCACGAGGGTAACGGCGATGAGCCGCAATGTCGCCTTATGGTCGGGTCATGCTGTGCGTAACGATAGCTTGATCTGTCTGCACTGGAGGGACTGAGCGGAGTACAGTGGATTGCAGAGGAAGGAGAAGCAACTTGCTCTGTTGTCCCTGTTTCTTTTGCCAGCACCGATGAAGTGGTTCTGTCAGTGGAAGACAACGTTCGGAGGCCGTAACGCGCACAATACGGTCGCTGGCCAAGATCGACTTGTTCGAGACAGCCAAGAACTTATGCAATTCGACTTTTGCACGCGCAGGACATCATGGGCCGAAACCAAGTTCAAAAGCGCGTCTCGGTTGCCCACGAGGTCTGGTAGAATGACCGTGCGATAGGCCTCGACGAGCTGGCATACCAACTATCGTGTAGATATCTGCCGTCCAGATCTGGCTTGCAGTCTTGGCATGCCACTTGTGCCAGACTAAGACAGACCGCCGGTCAAGCTATATTGATTCTATCCGCTTGCGTCTCGCTTGAGAAAGTGAGACAGGACCATTGACATCACCAAGCACGTCGGGCGCCGCGTCAGCCTGGGGCAGACGTGCGACGTCTCGTAATCGAAGGACCATGGCTCGCCATCCATTCTTGTTGCACACCACACGTGCGAAACAGCCTATAGCGAGATAACCATGAAAGTTTTCATCCTCGGCCTGGCCGTGTTCCTCGTAAGCTTGCAGAGCGTCGCAGCAACGGCAAAGCAATGCCATTGTGACAAAGCTCAATGGAGCGTATGTTCACACTCTCCAGCCATCGCCTCGGCGCACTCTAACGACTCCGATTTAGGGGAATGGCAACTGCAACGGACCTGACAGGGATAGCTGTTGGTCTGAATGCTGGAATGAGGTTCGCCACTCATCCCGCTCAAGAGGTTGTCAGCTGAGCTTCCATACTGATGATGGCGAGTCTTAGTGCGGTGCCAATTGGTCGACGAGCTGTTGGGCGCGCAAGGACGGCGGCTATGACTGCTATTGCTCGAATACTCCTTGAGAACGCATTGCGTCAGAAGTCCGCCGGGATGAGCAAGTGACACGGCGTGATATACCCGATTGCAGATCCGTTTGCCGCGAAATGTTATAACAGTCGAGAAGGCCTCGGTGCTACAATCATTGGAAGACTTCGGCATAGCTTCTCAGGCAGGGAAGAGTTGACATATGCCACAAGCAATGCCCGCGCAGCTGATGGATCCAGACCACTCATTGTATGCCGCTCGCACCGTCAGCTCTTCTTAG